>JAVLUX010000033.1:13950000-14472500 GCA_032164185.1 Moxostoma hubbsi
AATAAACCCATCAGCTGAACATGGCATGCTATAAATTATTACATGGATAAAGGAACAGAAGGAGAATTAAAACATCACAAAGAGCTTGAGTTGCACTACAGCCAAGCAGACATATCATCCTTCACAGGAGGGTGTTTGAGTTTGACTGCTTAGGGAAACATAGGGAAAATGCTTGGCAATTTTCACTGTCATCAGCCTGATAGATCTGCTTACTACAGATAAGCTGTTCTGTTTTATTCCAATCTATTTATTTTTATTTTCAGATACCATACACAAGGGGAATCTTTATGAAAACATCCATTCGTTCTTGGCAGGACTGACAAGCGACGGCGAAACCATAACAATGTATTTTTCTAGTCTATAAATTACTATAATCTAGTCTATAAATGAGCCTTGGGAGTCAAATATCAATTTGTTTAACACAGCTGGTACAAATGCAGTCATCATGATTTTGTGATATAAGAAGCTCACTTGATTTTTCTTAAATGTGAATCAATAAATCATAACTTTCCCTTTGAAGTGTCTTTAAAGAACATGTTCAAAAGCCTTTGCAAAAGTATATTAAATAGATGACTTGCAAAATATCTCATCTGTGTTTCCTTAAAGGAAAGAGGAAATTTTATTGGCACGGATGTTTTACGGTACCTAAAGTGATGAAGCTGAATGAGTTTAACATTCTATACATTTCAACATTTTTAAGGAGCAAATATTTGCCACAGAATAAATATATATCACGCACAATGCCAGGACAATTGCTCAAGTGGGCTGGCATGTAAACTTTAGTGTCTTTTACCAGACTGGACAATATCCTAATCAAAGGTTTTACAGCATTTGTTGTAAATCAGGATTACTAGGAAGGAAATTCAATTTGGGTGCATTCTCAACATGCCCTCAATATTTTATGTAATTTCTGCCATTCAGCACAGATTTTATTTAACTGCAATTAAGACATTTTTGTTTTACACACTTAATATGCCTATTAAGTGTATTGTTACAATCCAAGGTTGAATGCAACATAAGCCTCTCAAAGCAGTAAATATCACCATTGCCAACAACCCCTTTTTATGGGCAGGTTTACAGGCATTAACATTTATCAGGACAATGCCTCATCTCCATCCACTGGCAACCTCAAAAGATCAGGGGTATGTAACGGTATTCTTTATGCTTTGACTGCAATGACCTACAGAATAGTTCATATTAAAGCCAGAGTGTAATATAGCTGTGTATTTCTGTAAGGCACAATATACACTCACCTAAAGGATTATTAGGAACACCTGTTCAATTTCTCATTAATGCAATTATCTAATCAACCAATCACATGGCAGTTGCTTCAATGCATTTAGGGGTGTGGTCCTGGTCAAGACAATCTCCTGAACTCCAAACTGAATGTCAGAATGGGAAAGAAAGGTGATTTAAGCAATTTTGAGCAATTTCAATCACCTAAAGTGATGAAGCTGAATGAGTTTAACATTCTATACATTTCAACATTTTTAAGGAGCAAATATTTGCCACAGAATAAATATATATCACGCACAATGCCAGGACAATTGCTCAAGTGGGCTGGCATGTAAACTTTAGTGTCTTTTACCAGACTGGACAATATCCTAATCAAAGGTTTTACAGCATTTGTTGTAAATCAGGATTACTAGGAAGGAAATTCAATTTGGGTGCATTCTCAACATGCCCTCAATATTTTATGTAATTTCTGCCATTCAGCACAGATTTTATTTAACTGCAATTAAGACATTTTTGTTTTAAACACTTAATATGCCTATTAAGTGTATTGTTACAATCCAAGGTTGAATGCAACATAAGCCTCTCAAAGCAGTAAATATCACCATTGCCAACAACCCCTTTTTATGGGCAGGTTTACAGGCATTAACATTTATCAGGACAATGCCTCATCTCCATCCACTGGCAACCTCAAAAGATCAGGGGTATGTAACGGTATTCTTTATGCTTTGACTGCAATAACCTACAGAATAGTTCATATTAAAGCCAGAGTGTAATATAGCTGTGTATTTCTGTAAGGCACAATATACACTCACCTAAAGGATTATTAGGAACACCTGTTCAATTTCTCATTAATGCAATTATCTAATCAACCAATCACATGGCAGTTGCTTCAATGCATTTAGGGGTGTGGTCCTGGTCAAGACAATCTCCTGAACTCCAAACTGAATGTCAGAATGGGAAAGAAAGGTGATTTAAGCAATTTTGAGCGTGGCATGGTTGTTGGTGCCAGACGGGCCGGTCCAGATCGTTTTCCAGATCGCAACAGGAATTCAAACGGACAACCCTGCTGAAATCACACAGGATTTCCCAAGTAAGGCTTGATATCTGGGCAGATTTTGTTTAGAAACTGTGACTTTTCTTATAAAACTAAATCCTATGTATTTGATTGCTGAATGTTTATGTTTTTGTTTACATTTGTATGTTAAACTACGATCGCTGATTGTTGTGTTGATTCATGAGATCGTCATTTTTGGGTGAAATGTTATTTTATTGAGTGATCTGAACTAACGGTTCAATCAAGCTGTTACCAGCGTGTATCCTCTGTTAAATTGCATGAGCCCCTGTTTGTTCGCGCTCTCTCTCTCTCTCTCACTCACTGAAATTCACAGAGCGAGCAGCACCACGGTTTGGTCGAATCAGGCTGGTGTTTTCCAAATTTTCCCGCCTGTTTCGTTCAGTTCTTTGCCTGTCTGCTCATATACCACCCACACGTGGTAAAAGCTCTATTGTTCTGGAACTGATCCAGCCATCTTTCTTTCCCCACACCTTCAAATGATCGTTGCCTCCGCCCCTTTCGGTCTAATCCTCCCTTTGGGAGAATAGTTTCCATTTTGAATTCAGTTCGCCATTTTGGAACTTCGGTCCCAATTTTGGAACTGATCCTCCATTTTGAAACTTGCCCACACGTGGAGTTTAGTCCGCCATTTTGTGTCTTTGTTACCGAACCTAGACACACACACACACACACACACACACACACACACACACACACACACTAGCATATAGCTCCACAATTTAGTTAGGATTTCCATTTTATGTTTTGTATTATATTCATCTAGTATTGACAGTGTTCATTGCTGTTTGATTATAATAAATCTTGTTATATTATAATAAGTACTCCTAGTTGTTTTGTTTGAATATTGTGTTGAAACCAGCCTCTGCCACGTCAAGAACTCCCGTATTACTTCAGGATCGTTAAATTGTTGTTGTTAGAAGCCAATTGTAACCAGATTACTGTTGGATTTGTATGGCAATAATTCGATTAGCTTCTTACCCTTTTTGATTATTTTGATTATCAATCAATACACTCAATCTTCAGGGTAGAATTTTATGAGACTTGATCAGTCACCTACTATCATTTTTCTCTTGTAAAAGAGTGGTGCCCCGAGGATAGAATTTAACGAATTAAATTCTATTTAATTTTATCTGATAGTAAAACTGATCTAGACAACCTGTGCTATATATATATATATATATATATATATATATATATATTAGTCTGCATCAGAGGCTGTCTAAACCAGAGAGTGCTGCTGTTCTGTGTAGATGAAAAATGTGTTATTTCAGTGGCCCAGCTCTGGCTTGAACATGAACTGTAAAGAAGCCTGTGGAGTGGGGTGTGTTCGTGTGTCTGTCATTGGGGAGAGAGGAAGCGGTAAGGGCCATCACTTCGTGATTATTGATGCTTAACACCGGTGTGTCTCATTACAGTGACGACGGAGATGGGCTTGAGAATGCAAGAGAGAGAGTCCGAGATGCTCACCCAAACTGGAGCTGTACACTCTACAGCTGTTTAGTTTGAATCTGATGAGTTTATGTTGACCGTTATCACTGAAGCTAATACTTGTTGTAAAGCTGAAAAGACAAAGACTGTGTACAAGACTGAAAAGCCATTAAAGGTTAACTTACCTGGACTGCCGCCCCGCTTCCTTATTATAGGAATCCGTTTCACTGGTGCCAAAACCTGGGACAAGGAAGATGTCTGGTCGCCATGGACCCCTCACTGTTGGACGAAGTCATCCATGTCCTGGATTGACCATACCAATCATCAAGCCCTTCTCGCCCAGGAGCGACGGTTCCAGGAGCTCCTCCAAGCCCAGACCAAGGATCGGCAGGCCTTCTGGAGATGGCTAGATCCAGGCGGATCCTTCGCCGCGACACTGGAGGCAGCGATGCAGCCGCACATCCTACTCTCAAAGATGGGTTCCCAGAATGATCCGGAGGCATTTGTGGGCTTCTTTGAGCAGTCAGCCACCACCTCCTGTTTGCCGTGATCCCAGTGGGCCCTCCACTTACTACCTCTGCTTTCCGGGGAGGCCCAGCTCGCAGCGCAGCATCTACCAGCCGAGGGCCGCCTGAACTACGTGAGGCTGAAGACCACTGTCCTGCAATGGGATGGCCGCACACCAGAACAATACCGCCAGCAGTTCCACTCCCTCACGCTGAGTGAAGCAGGCTGGCCGTTTGTGTTTGCCCAGCAGCTCCACAATACCTGCTGAAGATGGATTCTAGCCAGAAAAGGCCCCAGCATGGAAGATGTCATCGAGTTGATGGTGATGGAGCAGCTGACAGCACGAGGTGGAGACGTGGATTTGGGTCCTGGACATGCCACAGTCTGACACTGGATTTAACTAAAGGATATTGGCACATCCCCTTAACTCCATTATACCGAGAAAAACAGCCTTTTCCACACCGTTCGGATTACACCAATTCATCACTCTTCCGTTCAGTTTGTTTGGGGCTCCCGCCACATTCCAGCACCTCATGGATAAGATTCTCCAGCCACAAGTTGCATATGCCACCGCCTATTTAGACAACATCATTATATACAATAATGATTGGCAGAGGCATATCTAGCATCTAAGAGCCGTTCTTAGGTTGCCGAGGTAGGCGGGGCTGACGGCAAACCTGAAAAAGTGCGCAATTGGATGGGTGGAATTCGGTATCTGGGCTTCTACTTGGGTCATGGGCAGGTACGACCCCAAATTGATAAGACCACAGCGATAGCGGCCTGCCCACGTTCTAAAAAGGAGATGAGCCAGTTCATGATGCTTGCTAGCTATTACAGAAGGTTTTTGCCAAATTCTTCTGATGTCACCAACACCTTGACTGATCTCACTAAAAAAGGGGGTGCCATATCCAGTCCAGTGGACGAAGGCGTGCCCACGGGCTTTTACGAGGGTGAAATCGTCACTCTGTGGCAGGCCACTCCTACATGCTCCTAATTTCTCTCTCACTTTAATTTTACAGCTGGATGCATCAGAGAGGGGGTTGGGGGTCGTACTCTCACAGGATCTGGAGGGGTGGAGCGCCCGGTGCTGTACATTAGTCATAAATTCTCTTTGAGGGAGACTAAGTACATCACGATTGAAAAAGAGTGTCTTGCCATCAAGTGGGCAGTCCTATCCCTCCGCTACTACCTGCTGGGGCGGACCTTCATCCTCCACTCGGATCATGCCCCGCTTCAGTGGCTCCACCGCATGAAGGATACCAATGTGCGGATGACTCGTTGGTATCTGGCACTTCAGCCCTTCAAATTTAAGGTTGTCCACAGGCTGGGCCCACAGATGGTTGTGGTTGAATACCTCTCCAGGAATGGGGGGGGTAGCAGGCCGGACGTTGCCCGAGTCGGGCAGTGGGGGTATGTGGAGCAGGGCGTGGCGTGGTCGTGTGTCTGTCATTGGGGAGAGATGAAGTGGTAAGGGCCATCACCTGGTGATTATTGATGCTTAACACCTGTGTTTCTCATTACAGTAATGGAGATGGGCTTGAAAAGGCCATAGAGAACACCAGAGAGAGTCCGAGATGCACACCCGAACTGGAGCTGTACTCTGTAAAGCTGATTAGTTTGAATCTGATGAGTTTGTTGACTTATCACTGAAGCCAATACTTGTTGTAAAGCTGAAAAGCCAAATACTGTGTACGTGAAACTGAAAAGCCATTAAAGGTTAAATTACCTGGACTGCCATCCCGCTTCCTTCCTTAATTTTGGAATCCGTTACAAAGCCATACTTTCACTGAAGCCAAACATGGTGTGCTTCTTTAAATGGCATAATACATGTCATTGTCTCTTGCTTAATCTTTTAAGTGAATAATCAAGCATATTCATGATCAATCTAGTTGAAAATGTATTGTTTATTATTTCTTACAGAATAGGTTAGGGGTCATATTTTGTAACCAAGAAGAATCATGTTGGAATTTGAGCTATTGTTTTCTGTTTTTATACATGCTAAAGGTACTATAAGCTATTTCTGTTCTAATAGCACCACCAAGCCTCAATTCAAATGAGTGTCAAGTCAATATGTCTCTGGGGCCCCACACAGGCCTTCTGTACACTGACTTTGAACAAAGTTTAGATCCACTAACCAAAGTGAGAGATTTGCATTTGCTAAACCAGCTTTCTTCTGGTGTGGAATGAACTGAAATATCTATTGTTCCAAATGAGATGGCAAATGGCTTGTGTGTGTGTGTGTGTGTATCACGAATAACTGTTTTTCTGAGAACGACTTTGTGCCTTTCAAAGTGCAATTTTCAGAGTGAACAGAAAAACAAGAGAACATAAATCAGCTGTTTTGCAGCAGCTCTGTGTTCTTATGTATGTCTGAATCATTCTAATGAGGGGGAAAATTATGGAGAATATGAGCCCGCCAGTAAATATAAATTAAAAGCGTCCACACTGAGCTGTGTCAGAGGCTTGATTTACCTCCCTGAGCTCAAAATGGACTAATTCATCTTTACAGCGTTGTCAGTAATAGGAGAGAATAGGGCAGGTGAATTAGCAGGAAAGGGGTGTGTTTTCAGACATTTTATTTATCTTGAAGAAACTAATCCCTGTTGCTTTTAAAGTTAGACTTTTTTATAGTCTGTCTTTTTCTTTTTTAGATAATTGATCATCAACAGTTTTTGTGTCTTATGATACTTTGTCTTGATCAGCTGCAGGGTTTTGTCGGTGCTATTTTATTGGTTGTACATTGAATGGAAATATCTTGTTATTTGTATCAAAAATAAACCAAAAAGAAATGTGCCTGATGCCACAGGGAAACCTTTTAAAGGGAAAGTTCACATAAAAAATAAAATTCTATCATAATTTACTCACCATCCCAGATGTGTATGACTTTTTCTTCTGCTGAACACAAATTATGATTTTTAGAAGAATATTTCAGCTCTGTAGGTACTTAAAGTCTTAGCATAAAAGTAATCCATATGACTACAGTGGATAAAACTATATCTTCAGAAGCAATATGAAAAGTGTGAGTGATAAACAGGTCAATATCTAAGTAATTTTTACTTAAAATTATCCTCCCTGGAGGTGCCAATATGCAAAAGAATACAAATTGACAAAAACAAAAGAAGAAAGTGTAAGTGGAGATTGATTGTAAAAAAGGACTTAAGTATTGATCAGTTTCTCACCCACATCAATCATATCGCTTCTGAAGATATAAGATTTAACCACTTGTCTTATTGATTACTTTTATGCTGCCTTTATGTGCTTTTGGACCTTCAAAGTTTTTTAAAGTACCTATTTACTTGTGTATGGACCAAAAGAGCTGAAATATTCTTCTTAGAATCTTCATTTGTGTTGAGCAGAAGAAAGAAAGTAAAATCAGAGATGGCATGTGGGTTATGACATGCCTTTTTTATTATTTTAGTATGTTCCTTGAGGTCAACTTATACTTAGTAAATTTATTTGCAAAAATATATATTTGTAATACATGATCAGTTTCCAACATCATTCTGAGCCTCAGTCAAAACACTTGTTTTTTTTTGGTGGGGCTATGGAAATTATTAAAAGTAGGCGTTGATATGTTGTGGAAGTGGTGACCACTGTCTACCAATGTCTACCACTGTGTAACATCACAATGTTGAGGAAGTACAGAACCAGTCATTTTGGCAGCTTGGGTTTCAACAAATGCTCTTTTTGCTGCGAGGAAGAAGTTTTGAGTTCTATTTTGTTTTTTCTGATTTTCTCCCCAATTTGGCATGCCCAATTCCCAATACGCTCTAAATCCTCATGGTGGTAAAATGACTCGCCTTAATCTGGGTGGCTAATACCTCTTCCAGCAGCAACCTTAATTTTCCCCAGGAGGTTTCCCATCCAGGTACAGACCAAGCTCAACCCAGCTTAGCTTCAATGGGCAGTTTAGAGCTACTGGGTGATAAGTCTGCCGGTATAGCAGAGCCTTTTTAAGTTCCACATGATGTAATAGTATAACTTTTAAAGCTCCATATGATGTCTTATTGGAGAGCCTTTTTAAAGTTACATATAATGTCCTATAGTAGAATCTTTTCAGTTCCATTATATATCATAGATAACATTTTAAATTTCCATACGATGTCATATAGTAGAGCCTTTTTAAGTACCATATTATGTTATAAAGGAGAATATTTTACAATCCCATTTGATGTCATAGTATAATCTTTTAAAGTTCCATATGAAGTCATAAGAAATTCTTTGTTCCATAATTCTTTGGAAAACTGACTATGTGCTGGTTCATATCTCCTCGTTTAATAGACGATACCTAGAACCAGTATCAAAACCAATATACACTAAACTGAACAACTTTAACATTCAATGAACCATATACCTAACTCAAGAACCATAATCTGCACAAAATGGTTCTTGACAAGAAGAGGGTTCTTTGCTAAACCCAAGGAACCATTGAAGAACCATTATGTAGAGTGTAGTCAAAGTGCTGTAGTGTGAACGATCTGTGTTTCCTGGAAATCACTCCATTATTTCTCATTCATCTTTTGTCCCACACTAAGGGATCCACAGTTTCCGCTCATTTGTTTCATTTTAATGGAGTAAGAAATTAAACATTAACCCTAGTCTGCGTCACACATGCACATATGCTCATGAATAAGGGGTAATTTAGTGCAGTCAGTCGCTCTACCTTGCAGTCACTCCCTGCGGAGCTCTGACGTGTCTCTGAAGTGCTCAGAGTGCTCTAACATAATTTTTCAGAAAGAAAAAAAAAAGAGTGCAGGTGCAGACAGTGAGAGACAAAGAGAGATTGTACACTGCTGGAGTGGAAGGATCTAAGAAAAGCTAGCAGCATCCATTAGGATGAGAGGATGGCGCAGACAAATGGATGAGGTGAACGGAGGGACAGTTGAAGAGAGGTCAGACAGCGAATCAGGAGGAAAGCCAAAAGGCATTTTTTAGCCTTTCAGTCGTCACACACTCTCTGAGGCCTGTGTGAAGAGCTCCACACTGCAAAAATTATTCAAGACGAGTATTTTTGTCTTGTTTTCCAGTAAAAATATCTAAACATTCTAAAAATGTGATTTATTCACTTGACAAGCAAACTGGCATACGATGTTAAGATTACAGAAATCTAATCAAATTTGTGAGGTTTATACAAGAACAAAAAAAAATCAAAGGAAAACAAGTTTATTTTGCTTCCCCATTGGCAGATTTTTTTAATTTCATTTTTGATGTCTTAAGTTCACAACATTTTGTCTGATTTATCCTAAAACAAGACTTATAATTTACCATTTTGCTTGACAATAAATAAAAGAATGTAAATGAAATTGAATATGTGCATGAACCGGCAGCCAGTGGAGAGAGACAAAGAGTGGTGTAACATGTGCTCTCTTTGGTTCATTAAAGATCAGACGTGCTGCTGCATTCTGGATCATTTGCAGAGGTCTAATAGCATATGCAGGGAGGCCTGCAATGAGAGCATTACAGTAGTCCAGTCTAGTTATGACAAGTGACTGAACAAGCAGTTGTGGCATGTTCAGAGAGGAAAGGTCTTATCTTCCTGATCTTGTAGAGTGTAAATCTACATGATCTTGCCGTCTTTGAAATGTGGTCTGTGAAATTTAGCTCGTCATCAATGGTTACCCCTAGATTTCTGACCGTTTTGGAAGGCGACACTGTAGTTGGACCCAGCTGCACAGTGATGTTGTGTTCAACAGCAAGGTTGGCTGGAAAGACAATGAGTTTGGTCTTGGCTGGGTTGAGTTGCAGGTGGTGTTCCTTCATCCAGGTCGAGATATCTGCCAGACAGGCAGCGATTCGAGCAGTCACTGTGGTGTCATTGGGCTGAAAAGACAAGTAGAGTTGCGTATCATCAGCGTAGCAGTGGTAAGAGAAACCATGTGACTGAATGATGTGTCCCAGTGATGTTGTGTATATGGAGAAGAGAAGTGGCCCAAGCACTGATCCCTGAGGTACCCCAGTAAGTAACTGATGTGGCTTGGATACTTCATCTCTCCAGGCTACCTTGAAGGACCTATCTGAGTGATAGGAGGTCAACCAGTCAAGCACAGTTCCTCTGATGCCCAGAGTAGAGAGGGTGGAGAGAAGGATCTGATGGTTGTCTTCCCACATAGCATCATGGTGTCATCAATTCCCCAGGTAAACAGTGCACATGTACACCATCAATGTGATGTAACAGAAAACAGGACTCATTGGACCAGGTGACTTTCTTCCACTGCTTCAAGGTCCAGATCTGATGCTCGTCCATCGTAGGCACACTTGAAGGTGGACGGGTCATCATGGGCACTCTGATCCGTCTGCGGCTTCACAGCCCCAAATGCAGCAGAGTGTGATGCACTATGTGTTGTAACACATTCCTCCATAACCACCATTAAAAGTTTCTGTGACGTGTCCCACAGTAGACTTTCTGTTGGTTCAGACCAGATGGGATAGCCTTTGTTACCCTTGTGCATCGATGAGCCTTGGGCACCCAACATCCTGTCACCATTTTGTGGTTTGTCCCTCCTCTGAACACTGTTGGTAGGTACTCACCACTGCTGACCGGGAGCACCCAACAAGCCTTACCGTTTCAGAGATCCTCTGACCCAGTCATCTGGTCATAACAATCTGGCCCTTGTCAAAGTTGCTCAGGTCTTTACTCCTGCCCATTTCTCCTGCATTCAACACATTGATTATGAGAACTGATCTAATCTACCATCTAATCTACCCAGACATTGACATGTGGACTTGTTAGGAGATGATCAATGTTATTTGCTTCACCTGTGAGTGAGTCATAATATTTTTCCTCATCTGTGTATGTTTTTAGTGTGTGTTACTCATTTGACTTGTGACAAAGTTAGCCAATAAATAGAGATTATTTACATGTAAAAGTCTTAAAGGTACAGTAGCAAAACCAGCCTGTTTAAATTGATATTTTACTAAAAATTTATTTATCATTTATTTACCCTTGTTGTTGCAAATCCATATGATTTTGCTTGAAAAACATTAGTAGTAGACTGACTTAGTCTATAGAATAAAGTAATGGAAAATGGTAGAATTTACAATATGACCCTTTTAATTAAATACCACTGTGTATGTGTGTGGTGGGGTCTTTCAGGTTCAGTTGCTATGGGCTGCATTGTGTTCAAGGTAGGAAACAGCATTCAAGAAGAGATAAGAGGAAAGAAAAGAGAAAAGTAAAACATATGTGGATATAGTATGTATGGGCTATAAACACTGTATCGCCAATGGACTGAGAAAAAAATGAAATAATTATTGTGTTACAACAGGCAATTCTTCCATACTAACATTTGATGTACATTTGAGTAGGATAAATCACTACATAAATTACTTAACGCTCATATATTGCTCTGTAATTTTTGACCAAAATACATTTTGTTTCTTAAATAAAACTGGTTTCCTTTATCTGACAGGTACAAGACTTGGTGACTTTTAATCCACTTGATATCTGAACACACACAACAAAGTTGGAATTGATTCGATAAGAGGTAGAAGAAAAACAAAGCTACACTTGTACTGTTCCCGGTCAAAAGTGACCACCATAGGAAGTGAATGGGACAAACTAAAACACAGATATTAATTATTTTCATATTTTTTTTAATGCACAGCAGAGTTTGATTCTTGAGATTTTAAGGTTTCAAACGGTATATAATTTATGCCGATTAGTTCAGTATTTGAGAAAATATTCATAAGAAAAGAAAAAATTATAATTTTCAAGCTCAAGGTCATGTAGGTAAATAAAGTAGTAAATAAAATTGCACAACCCCAAATTCTCAAAATGCGCAACTTTAGTGCTTTTACATAATTTAATTTAGAGTTGTTACATTTCTTTCATAACAATCAGAATCACATGTTTATTGTTTCCAGTCACTATGCGAGGAGGAGGGTGTGGCAAGGCCAGCATGGCCGGCGCTGTATCAGCGGGAAAGCGAGGTAAAGGGCAGCCAGAGACGCTGGTTCAAGAGAGAGGAGTGTGCAGCATTGTCAAACTGTTTACGTTACGTGTTGAAGCCACTGAGAGTTTGTGAAGAAGTTTGTTTATTTTTATTTTTGAGAGTGAATTATTAAACTGAGTGAAAAACCTGAAAGAGTGTATCTGCTGCACAGAAGGCAAGAGAATAAAAGCCTTTCCTGAAGAGTGTCACTGCTCTCCATCTCTTCATTTTCCATACCCGAACCAGAAGGTCTTGTTACACTGGTGCCGAAACCTGGGAGGGAAGAGGGACGCGCTGTAGCAGAGTCCTTGGTCCTTGACCTGCCATCTGCCAGGGGAGCAGCCACGGCCATCTGCCTTGGGAAATGTCGCTGCCGGCCACTGAGAGCCGGAGGAACTGTGGCCGTCTGCCAAGAAGGGGAGGAGCGGTTCCGTCTGCCAGGGGCCGGAGGACTTTACGTTGTCTGTTCAGCTGGTTTCTGTCACCTCCTTGCACATCCTTATACTGTTACAGTCACTTTTGATCAGGAATAACTGGAACGTGATTTAATGATGAACAGTGCAGTTAAAGGTGCAAAATATAACACTTTTCATGTAATATTCACCTTTTTTTGCCAATGGGTGAAGGGCTTGTAAAGCAACTTAAAAAATGAGCCCTTCCCGGATTTCCTAGGTTGCTTATTAAAGCCTGTAGACTGATTTTCATTAGGGATGCACCAATACCACTTTTTCTCTTCCGATTCCGATATTGGAAATCTCAGTTGGAAACCGATGACAGTGTTGTTTTTTGTATAATCAGTTTAGAATATTTTTACATTATTGTGTGGAACTAATTGGGTGTGCTCTTTAATATGTAAAGAAACACAAAACTCTAACACACATTATTTGTAATATCAATGTATAGCTTATTGAGAAAAACCTTATTGTTAACTATCTTACTGGATAATGTAGCAGCAGTAATTCCAGTACAAGTTTTGTTTAGTTTTTTTTTTTTCAGCTTGTATCTGGACTTAAAGGATTCAGATCTCTTTTTTGTTCAATTTAGTTGTAAGAAATAAGCTCACTTTTCATTTACACAGTTTTTTTTTTTTTTTTTTTTTGGAACCCATTCAACTTAAATAGCATCACAGCTCTCATTCTCCCCTGAGTTCTGAGTACATGCACCTGCATATCATTAGTGGCTAATCAAGGACTGCATATATACCCTGTTTAACACATAGTTTTTTGTCTGTTCTCATTGATATTATCTCTGAGACTATAGACTGTTCCATTTTGTCAAACACACCGGTGTCTTCATTCTTCTCTGCAAGTTTCATAAGATTGTTGTGAGTTATCTGTTCATTGTGTCTATGCCCTGTCTGGATATTATTCACGTGCTTTTTGTCACTCTGTGCAACTGGATTTACTCACAATGGTTACATTGTCATCTGTTCAATAAAATCTGCTACTGAGCTCATATCTCTGCCTCTGTGAGTCTTCCTGTGACACCTTTAACTTTTAAACCCTCATGCTTTTATTTTGACATTCTGAACTCTCCAGGAATTCCTGTATATGTCTGATGTTAGGCAAGTTCACAGTAGTTTAATTTGCTTCTTATTCAAATTCTGGTAAAAAACAAAAAGCCCCTCCAGTGCCATTTTAAATGCATATTATAAGTGAACTGAACTATTGAGCATCTATATCTGAGATGTTGTTTGTTAGTAGTGCTCAAATATTGCACACCACGTGAAAGCTAAAAATAGCTATGGGTATGTGTAAATGGAGCAGCACTCTTTACTGACGTGCTGGAGCTGCATGTGTATTTTATATATTTATTTATAAAACACAGCTTTTTGTGATTTTCACAGAGCTATTGCACATCTTCAAGTGGCTTTAAATAAAATGTACGAGTCATATGAACTACTTTAATTGTGTTTTAATGTTTTTATGTAATTTTTGGAACTTGACAGTAATGAACATGACTAACACACAGTATTGGATTTGGTTCAGGCTCGTCGAACGGATACTCAATCCGTTTAAAAACTTCGATATTGAACTGATACCGATCCAGTTATCGGCTCAGTGCATCCTTAATTTTCATCCGAAGGGAGCTGGTTGCTTTTGCCGGGAAAATCCAAAGGATGTGACGTTTATGCGTGCTCCTGAGAGCTTTGCCTCAGTAATACATTCTCTTCCACTATTCAACAGCGACAACAAACTTCAACACTAGGTAACATTATCTTAGAGATGGAATCCAGCATATGGCTCCCAGCAAAACACCGACTCCTACACAAATTCAGTAAGCCAAAAAAAATAAAAATGTATCTACTGACTCCAGTCTGAAAACATTATCGTGGTCGAGCGAAAACTAGAGTGAACATCAGCAGGGCATTTGATTCCTGGAGGGACCTTTTGGAGATCAAAACCGACCCTGAACTGACGTTCATCTTATAGAACAGGTAAGCTTACATAACTGCAAAGCAAGTGAAATATAGTGCCATAAGGATTGAACTGTGTAATTTTAGCTAAACTACAATAACACATGAAATTAATGCTAGACAATGTTCAAGATAATGCAAAAAAGATCCATTCATTAGTGTAACGTAACTTGGTTATACAGAAAATATATACATTCTATTATTATAAAACAATAGCGCATCAATATATCAAAATGACAGTTGTGATGGAATACAGTTGTGAATCAATACTGAATTGTGTCAGCATATAATGTACAGTCTATTTTATAAACTACTATTTTATTTAAAAAATCTACTGTCATCATTCACCAAATTTAGCTAACAGCTATTGATAAAGCTGGCTAGCTAGATAACGCCGACATAAATGCCATCAATGCATCATGCAAAGAAAGGTGATTACTCGCATAGTCAGACCTATATCCACACTTTATTTAAGCCTTGTTCCAGCACTTGAGAGTCAAATGTAATATACAGTGTCAAAGTTTGTAGATCAAAATTGTAGTACAATCATAAATGTGTAATATTATTTATGATAGCTCATCTGTCACCATGATGCTGGTGAATCAAGTTGTCTCTCATTGTTTTAGATGCTCGCTCAATCACGTCCCTATCAAACGTGTGTACGAGCAACAGGTAGCTGGCTGCAGTTCATTTAATGTCCACAAGTGTCATTAATAACACTTTTCCATTGTGCTCTGAGAATTATTCCAGGAAGTACATATGTTGAAACAGTTAAACTGTAGGCTAAGAAAAAAACATTTGTATATAGTTTTATTATTTTAAGGCATATGTTCTACTTTGTTAAGAACTGTGGCAGCGGGGGCGTGGTCAAGCGCCCGTCCGGAGATGGGGAGCGGTAAGGGCGCTTACACCTGAGCTAAAATATGTCTAACACCTGTCTCTAATTTCAGTGAGCACGGGGAGAGCGGCATAAAAGAGCCACAGCACCACCAGTCAGGACGCCAGTCCAGTGTTGGCAGCCCAAATATCTAGTTTGAGTTTACGGAAAGCCTTAGTTTTGTTATCAGAAGTTTATGTTTGTATTCCTGTCATTTTACGTTGAATAATTAAAGACCCCTCACCTGTGTGCAGAAGCCTGTCCTCGTGTCCTCCTTTTCCCCACCCTGTCAAGAGTAGTGTTACACTGGTGCCGAAACCCGGGAGATTAAAACATGGAGGGTCGTCCCGTAGAGTCCTCCCAGCTGGCCGAAGTCCTCCAGTCCCTCGCAGCACTACATCAGAACCACCATCAGTCCCTGCTTGAGCTCCGAGAGGACCAAGATCAGCGGTTCTTTGAGATCATGCGGGCTCAAGCAGAGGACCGGCATGCCATCCGGAGCCTGCTCAGCCAGGAGGTCGCTCCCGCCACAGCCGCGACCCCGGACCATCGCTTCCCGTTGCCCCCGCCCACGTTACAGAAGATGGGGGCAACGGACGACCCCGAAGCGTTTCTAGACCTTTTCGAGCGGACCGCTGAAATCTGGGGCTGGCCGCGCAATCAGTGGGCAGCCCGCCTTGTTCCTCTTTTGTCCGGGGAAGCCCAACTCGCGGCTCAACACCTGCCTGCAACGAACCTCCTGGCCTATGCTGATCTGAGGAGAGCGATCATGCAACGGGTTGGTCGGAGTCCCGAAGAGCACCGCCAGCTGTTCCGGACCGCCCGTTCGCGTTTGCCCAGCGGCTCCGTGATGCCTGTCGGAAGTGGCTGCTAGTGGGGACCACGACGTCGAGGGACTGATCGATCAGGTGGTGCAAAATGGAGCAGTTCACTCAGCGATTGCCCAGGAGAACGGTGGAGTGGGTCCAGTGCCACCGCCCGGCGTCGCTGGAGGCGGCGATCCAGCTAGCGGAGGACCACATGGCGGCGATCCCGAGGGCGGACGAGCCCTCTCTCTCTTTCTCTCCCTCCCCTTCCCCTGTGTTTTTTTCCGCTCTTCCCCATCCCCCTCCCCCCTCTCGCTCTGTCTTCCCTCCAGGGTCCGTTCCTGCCCCCCGCAGGCGAGGAGCCTGGCAGAGACCCACGGTGGCATCGCACACCCCCCCCGTCACATTCAGCCGCTCTCCCCCTCAGGTGGGGGCATCCGCCGACGCAGGTACGGGTGTGGCGCCTGGGCCAGCCTGTTGGAGGTGCGGGGACCCGGGCCACTTCCGTGATCAGTGTCCGATGATGGAAGTGGGGACGGTGGTTCGGGTCTCCGATCCCCCGCATGCTGCCCCCGATCGGGCTGGAGCGTACCGGATTCCGGTAAGAATCCAGGGGGGTACACACCAAGCATTGCTGGATACCGGTTGCAATCAAACCACCATCCATCAACGCTTGGTTCAACCCGGGGCTTTGGGCACAGCTAGACGGGTGAGGGTGAGGTGTGTGCATGGGGATATTCACAAGTACCCGATGATGACCTTGTTAGTGAAATTCCGGGGAAAAAAGCATAGAGTGGAGGCAGCGGTTAGTCCCCGCCTCACCCATCCTCTGATTTTGGGGACCGATTGGCCAGCCTTTAAAGATGTGCTAGGGGGGTTTTGTACGGATGGGTCCTGCACTAAAGTGGGGAGATGTGTGATGTGCGATGCTTTGACAGGGGAGGCGGAGCCGGGGCCGTCCTCGGCTGCTCCAAATCGGGATGACGAGGAGAGGGGCGGGGCTTCCGCCCCTCCTCTTCGCAGGGAATTCCCTGACGAGGATTTCCCTTTGGAGCAGTCGCGGGACGAAACCCTCAAGCATGCCTTCGATCAGGTAAAAGTGATCGATGGTCAGCGCCTTCAGCCAGACATCGCTCTCGTATACCCCTATTTCTCAATTATAAATGACCGACTGTATAGAGTGACGCAGGACACTCAAACTAAAGAAAATAGGACACAGCTTTTGATTCCACAGAGCCGCCGGGAAATGTTATTCCAGGCGGCTCATTATAATCCCATGGCGGGACATCTAGGGGAAAGAAAAACACTTCTCCGACTAATAGCCCGTTTTTATTGGCTGGGCATTAGCGGTGACGTCCGCAGGTGGTGTGCAGCGTGCCGCGAATGCCAGCTGGTAAACCCACCGGCCACCCCAAAAGCGCCATTGCGCCCTCTCCCGTTGATCGAGGTCCCTTTCGAGAGAATTGGAATGGACCTCGTCGGGCCATTAGAGCGGACAGCACGGGGACATCGCTTTGTGTTAGTCCTAGTGGATTACGCAACGCGATATCCGGAAGCAGTGCCTCTAAGCAACATCTCAGCACGTAGTGTTGCTGGGGCGCTCTTCAAAATAATCTCCCGGGTGGGGATTCCAAAAGAAATCCTCACCGATCAAGGCACAACGTTTATGTCACGCACACTTCGCGAACTTTACGATCTATTGGGCATTAAATCGATTCGCACTAGCGTGTATCATCCGCAGACAGATGGCCTAGTGGAACGTTTTAACAAAACCCTCAAAAACATGATCCGTAAGTTCGTGCACGAGGATACTAAAAACTGGGACAGATGGCTCGATCCCCTGTTGTTTGCTGTACGAGAGGTCCCGCAAGCCTCAACCGGCTTCTCTCCATTTGAGCTGTTGTACGGGCGACGCCCGCGCAGCATCTTAGATGTTTTACGAGAAGGCTGGGAGGAAGGACCTACAAATAGCAAAAATGAAATTCAATACGTTCTTGACCTCAGAGCAAAGCTCCACACTTTGGGAAAACTAACACAGGAGAATTTGCTCCGGGCCCAAGAACGTCAATGCCGGCTGTACGACAGGGGAACGCGGCTGAGGGAATTTGCACCAGGAGATAAAGTTCTTGTATTGCTTCCCACATCGAGCTCTAAATTACTCGCCAAGTGGCAAGGGCCCTTCGAGGTCACACGACGAGTGGGGGATCTCGATTATGAGGTTAAGCGAACCGATAGGGGGAATGCGCGTCAAATTTACCACCTCAACCTCCTTAAATTATGGAGGGAGGCGGTCCCTGTATCGTTGGCTACGGTGGTCCCAGAGAGGGCGGAGCTCGGACCGGAGGTAAGTCCAAAACCCGATCTCAATGCCCCGGTCAATTGTGGAGACCACCTCTCCCCGTGCCAACGAGCAGAGGTTGCCAGGTTGCAGAAGGAATTTGCGGACGTGTTTTCTCCCCTGCCGGGTCGCACAAACCTCATCCAGCACCATATCGAGACCGAGCCGGGGGCGGTCGTTCGTTGCCGCCCTTATCGCCTCCCTGAGCATAGAAAGAAAATTGTCCGGGACGAATTGGATGCCATGCTTGATATGGGGGTAATAGAAGAATCCCACAGCGACTGGTCCAGCCCGGTTGTTCTTGTTCCCAAGAGTGACGGGTCGGTGCGGTTCTGTGTGGATTACAGAAAAGTCAACGCAGTGTCTAAATTTGACACGTACCCAATGCCCCGCATTGATGAACTGCTCGATCGGTTAGGTACTGCTCGTTTTTATTCAACATTGGATTTAACAAAGGGTTATTGGCAGATCCCCTTGACACCAATCTCCCGAGAAAAAACGGCCTTCACCACGCCGTTCGGATTACACCAATTCATGACACTTCCGTTCGGTTTGTTCGGGGCCCCAGCCACGTTCCAGCGTTTAATGGACCGTGTCCTCCGGCTGCACTCTGCGTACATAGTAATGACTGGCAGCGGCATATACAACATCTGAGGGCGGTCCTGAAGTCGCTGAGGCAGGCGGGGCTCACTGCAAACCCCAAGAAGTGCGCGATTGGGCGTGTGGAGGTGCGGTATCTGGGGTTCCACTTGGGCCATGGCCAGGTGCGTCCCCAAATTGGCGATTGCGACTTGCCCTAGGCCCAAGACCAAAAAGGGGGTGAGGCAGTTCCTGGGGCTGGCTGGCTACTACAGAAGGTTTGTACCTAATTATTCGGATGTCACCAGCACACTGACCGACCTCACTAAAAAGGGGGCTCCAGATCCGGTCCAATGGTCGGAGCGTGCCAACAGGCGTTCATACAAATTAAAGCCACACTCTGTGGGGGGCCGCTCTTGTATTCACCTAACTTCTCTCTCCCTTTCTTATTACAGACGGACGCTTCAGACAGGGGGCTGGGGGCCGTACTCTCGCAGGTGGTGGAGGGGGAGGAGCGCCCGGTGCTATACATCAGTAGGAAGCTCTCCTTGAGGGAAACAAAGTATAGCACCGTGGAGAAGGAGTGTCTGGCCATCAAGTGGGCGGTCCTCACACTCCGCTACTACCTGCTGGGGCGGGCCTTCACCCTCTGCTCGGATCATGCCCCACTGCAGTGGCTCCACCGCATGAAGGATACTAACGCCCGGATCACCCGTTGGTATCTAGCTCTCCAGCCTTTTAAGTTCGAGGTGATCCACAGACCGGGGGTGCAGATGGCTGTCGCCGACTTCCTTTCCAGAAATGGGGGGGGGGTGGTAGGCAGGCCGGATGGCGCCCCGGCCTGAGTCGGGCGGTGGGGGTATGTGGCTCTTTTATGCCGCTCTCCCCATGCTCACTGAAATTAGAGACAGGTGTTAGACATATTTTAGCTCAGGTGTAAGCGCCCTTACCGCTCCCCCTCTCCGGACGGGCGCTTGACCACGCCCCCGCTGCCACAAGAACATTTTTTTTTTCCCCCATAATAGTTCTTATTATATGGGAGTTGTCACAAAGGTTATATCTCTGTAACTATATGGTTTTGGTTTCAAAAACCTAATTCAAAACTGTCTAGTGCATGTTTCATCAATTGTATCCTCTAAATATCAAATATCCTCCAACTATCATCACATTTTTGTAATAGGGTAATGGTTCCTGGGAGAGAGATGTCCGCTACGGAGCTGGTACCCAGACCACTCCATTCTCCGGTGGAGGGCCGGAAGATACATTTTTTGTTTCCTTTTTTGTTGTGTATGCCGCACCCCGAACGGGTACAACGGGTACACAAGAACGGTTTTCTCACTCCTTGGGTCACATAATCGGTGTTCACTGTCGCCGTTGTCATGGCACCAGACACCGAGCACTCACAGCACACCCCCTATTATGCGTCTGACCATGCCACACTTATGGCAAGCAGGTTGTGACAAGTCTTGAGGACAGCCCCAAGAGGCCCTCCTCCTCAGTCGCTAACCCGCCCTATGCCGGGTACATAGAGCAAGGTAAGTGCTTTGAGGTCCCCGGCCTCGGGTCATAGCAACATTTCTCAACGTGGCATTGCCTGCTCCCCCCTGCCGCGAGGCCCCAGCCCCAGGTACGTCAGACACGATCATCCCCTTAGTGCCCCACGTCCTGAGCTTGGACGCATGGCTAACACTTTCCATCCCATCACGGTGGCTGGTCAGGACCATTCGACTCGGCTACGCGATTCAGTTCGCCAGTTTCCTGACCCAGTTCAGCAGCATACGATTCACTTCAGTGCAGGATGAGAATGCCACCACCCTGTGTGCGGAGAACACGACCCTTCTTTGCAAGGGTGCAATAGAGCATGTCCGGGAACTACCTCGACGACTGGCTGATTCTAGCACACTCTCGAGAGTGGCTGTGTGCACACAGGGACCTGGTGCTCATGCACCTCAGCCGTCTAGCACTTCGGGTCAACTGAGAAAGGAGCAAGCTCTTCCCAGTTCAGTGCATCTCTTTTCTCGGCATGAAGTTAGTCTCTGTGTCGACGATCGTGCGCCTCACAAGCGAGCACGTGCAGTACCTCTGTCGCCACTTATTCAGCCGTTGGACAGATCTTTCTTTTCTATGGGCAGGATTTCCCCTACAGCAAGTGTCCAGATGCATCGTGATCACAACAGACACCTCCAAGTCGGGCTGGGGTGCCGTGTGCAATGGGCACGCAGCCGCTGGTTCCTGGACAGGACCATTGCTATGTTGGCACATCATATGCCTAGAGTTGCTGGCTGTACTGGACGCCCTGTGGAGGCCATTGCCGTTGATCCGGGGCAAACACATGTTAGTCTGGTCCTACAACAGCTTGTTTGCACATGCATCGGCAGTTCACTAACATGGTTCAGCTGTTGTTGGGTTTTTCTATAGGGACCCATAGTGTCACTACATCGACGCAACGTCGAGTGAGTGACAGAAGGGTAACGTCTTGGTTACTGTCATAACCTCTGTTCCCTGATGGAGGGAATGAGACGTTGTGTCCCTCTTGCCACAATGCTGTACTAGCCGCTGAAATGGCCGGGACTTTGTCAGAACAAAACCTGAATGAGAGTGGGCATTCCTTCTCCTTTTATATCTGTATGTCTGGGGGAGTGACATGCAAATTCCACTCGCCAATTCCCATTGGACTTTTCTCAAAGATTGAGGTGTTTTGGGGCACTTGAGCGACTTCTATTGTCACTACATCATGGTGTCTCGTTCCCTCAATCAGGGATGTTATACATCATGAGGAAGTCTGACAGTATTATGTTCTCATCGACATGCTGTTATGTCTTTATCTTGTATTCTCTCATCTGTATTTGACAGTCAGTGCCACACTGAAAAGTCTTCTGCCAGGGCTGTGCACCGCTGGTTTTCTAAAATGCTACTTTATAACCATCTGTTATATGTCTTAATTGGCTGTTTGGCGAATGAGAGTAACCGTGATACAAAACTTTAATTAGACAATATGACGTTATGATCAAAGCAGCTGTGAGCTGATCTTCCCATTTTAAAAGACAAGCCATAAATTTCAGAGACAAAACAAATGTGGGCAATTTGCCCTGGTTCTCGAGATGCTGAATACAATTTGCACAGTGCAATTCTTATCGTCTGGGTTGCTTCTAAGTGCTGAAATACTGTGTGCTTAAATGCAACAGTTCAGGAATTTAAGCACATATTCAACATTGCTTGGACCAAATAAATAATTTAAACACATATTGGTCGAAAACTATTCTAAATATTGGGGTTACGTGGTGGTATTGGTGTTTATGGCCACAGTAAATTCACTTCTGAATGTCGTGAGCTTGTTAACAAGTTTCTCCTTAAGCACCAGGCATAATGTACCTGCTTTAAAAGCTCATTATTAGCATAATACTGTCATTTCACATGGATGACAAAAATGAGGAAGGTTTACAAAGGCACATAAATGCACACACTCCTAGAATTGTTAAATGAGTCATGGTTTGTTTAGCATTTGTTTTGGTTGTTGGTTTGCTCAATTGCATCCATGCCATTTCATGCTTGGTTAGTCATGCTTTCCACTGCTGCTCTGCATGCGTCACACAGTGACACAGTGTGAACAATTTGGGGAAATCAACATACAGCATGAATAGCTTACTTAGACCATGTCCACACTAATATGCTTTCATTTGAAAACGCATCTTTCTCTCTACGTTTTGGCCTTACGTCCACACTGAGATGGTGTTTTTGTCCAGCGAAAACAGAGCTTTCAAAAAAATCTCACAAGTGGATACATTTGAAAACGCTGTCTTTGCATTGTAGTGTGGACAGGGAAAATGGAGATATTCGAAAACCATGCCGTATTTTGTCATCTGAAGCAGTCATGTGATCTATTCAACCCAAAACAATCAAAATGGTGGCCCATGATGTAGCATTGTTTTTGTGTCTTCCAACCACTTTGATAGCATTGTTAAAGAAAAAAATGACTTTTTACAACCTTTACATTGTATTCCTTAAAAGGTACAAATAATTGTATTTGGAATGGCTGTCCATTGGCGTAACACGAGGAAAATTGCTTTTCAGAGCATACATGATTCTTACACTTTTTTTGTGCGGTAAGGGGATTTAAGCATTGTCAGACATATAAATTTGGATGAGCAACTTTTGGAAAACATTAGAAAACGGCAGTGTGGACAGAGAGCGTTTTAAGAACAAAAATGCATTTAAAAATGTATCCACTTTAACCACCTGAGACCCCTGCGTCCTGCGAGGACTTTACGTTTTGGCTTCGCTATAGGCTATGCATAATGTAATTTCATTTAAACCAACTGATCTCAATTCAGGAGGCTCTGGACTGTTATTATAGGGTTAAACTTTCGAAGCACTGAGTCATGTGTCAAAACCGCTTATTTCAGCTGAGTTTGTCTTTGGGAGAAAAGGCAACAAAACTACATCTGGTAAGAACCCTAATTACATTTTTACATTAAAACCTGTTTGAGTAAAAAGAGCAGAGTCTCTAGTTTAATCCAAAATTACATTTTTAAAATGTCATAATTTATTGCAAAACAGTATGCTGTTAAACACATTGACCACATGTGGACTATAGGCTCTTTTTCACTTAAATCCTATATTCTCTGTGCATTAACACATTGAGAATCAATGGATGCATTGAAAACTGGGAAATGTTTCAAATTATAGTTAGAATAAAAATAAGGTGCATTTCAAACTGTTCTGAAACCATTGCAGACAGACAGCATACTGGAGTATAAATCAGTCATTAAATAGGGAGCATCATGTAGCTCTCTATGCAGCTGTTGCATTCAATCCAAACTTCCTATCAAAAGTTCAGTTTCAGGCTGTAGATAATGTTTGGACCGCTCAACATGTTTGGCAGACATGGGATAGTGGTAATCAGTACATACTCTAGATTCAGAATTTTATGATGCAGTTAACCACTGCGGCAGAGCAAATGGGAAGTTCAAGGTACCTACAACAAGGCCAAGTACTGACTGAGTGTGAGTGTGGGGTTTAAGTGCAGGTCCAAACCAGATGATAATGAGCTGTAGATGTGCGTGATTAACACTCGAGTGAGAGCAGGTGACTGATGGTGAGGGAGTTTCTTAGTGGCTACTAGTTGTAAATCCAAAATTGTGAATGGAAAATGCTCACAGCAGTCACACTTGGTGACATTGCATATTAAGCTGGAATAGAAAAAAAGTAGTTTAACATTGAGAAAATTTCATACTAAAAACAAACATTGTATGTGTAGCTATTAGTGCAGTGTTGTGGTTAAATAGAATGTGGGCTCATATTCATCTAATTGAGCATATGATTACAGTTCTGTTCATTGGAATATTTATCCGCTATAATTCCCAGCCTCTTTCTTTCTTTCTTTGCTTATCTTCACTGTTTCTATTGAAGGAATTGTTTACCCAAAAATTGTAATCTGTGGTTATTTACTCACCCTCATTTAATTCCTAAACTGTATTACTTTTTTATTTTGTGGAATCCAATAGTAGACGTAAGGCAAAATGTCTTTGCTGCTCTTTTCTATTTAATATTTTTACTTTACCGTAGCTCTCAAATCTCACTCGCACTTCCACATCGGTTATGAGAAATGCAAGAACCAAAGGCTTTTGGCATCATTAACATAAAATCTGTTGTGACACATCTTCATGTGCCAAATGTGAATATACAAGAATCAAATTTGAGAGCTTTGAGGTGGAAAGAAAGATTTTCAGTAAATAATGACTCAAAGTTTTGTTTGTTCTTCATGTAAAGCTGTCCTATGACTTCAGATGATGTGGAATATAGTGCATGAGTTGTATAGACTGCTTTTATAGTGCTTTTTATCGTGTTTTTTTTTAACTTGATAGCACTTAGTCACTTTCATTATATGGAAAAGAGCTGTTTAGAAATTCTGTAAAATATCTCCTTTTTAGGGGTAAATTATGATGAGATGTTAATATTTGAGTGAACTATCCCTTTAAGAATTGTTTTGCTCATTTTTCCTTTCCTCTCCATAAGTAAAAGTACACTCCTGTTTGAATAAAGGATTGATTATTACTGCAGAATTGAATAAGACATCCTAAGCTCTAGTGTACTGGATATAAAACTAAAACTGCTGTGTTAAGCAATCAGATACTGCATTCCACAAACCAATGCAAACTGCAGTCTATCCACCCACATCAGTACATATCACTGCACCAAGAGTTTTTTTAGATTTGCAAGCACAACACTGACTCTGCCAGATGGTTCCTTGGAGCTTTGTAAACAATGGAACTGAGTAATACATGAAGCAGTCATGTTGTCCAAGAAACCTCAGCAATCAGGCAGGTAATCCTTCAGAAATTCACGCCTCTGGCAAATGGTGCCACTTCAAACTGCCATTACTGCTGCCTGGCAAAGTTACCATAATGGGAAATCAGTTCTCCTCGCCTATAACCAACTGTTTATAGTCGAATGAAGTGAACTAATATATCTCTGTGGAAGATTTGTAGTGAGGACTATGTTCATTTTCTCAGGCATCCTGATTAAAGTTCTGTTTTGGGTCCTAAAATGCCCTGAAAAGCCAGACATGAAAGTAGATGGTCTCACTAAAGGCTGGTGGAAGAGCCAGAATTTGGAAGCAATTTCATTTGGAACTGTATTATCAGTACAAGAATTACACTCTCAGTTCTGTATGTAGTAATGGGATAAATTAGGTTTAGGACAGTTTCTGCAAAAATGTTAAAAGGAAAAGAGTAGAAACAAAACATTTCTAAAATGAACCCTCATCTGATAGGAAAGACAAATGTTAAATGAGATCTCTAAAAATGTTTGATTGTTTGTCCTTGACAGAAATTAGATTAAATGGAGGGAATATTAAAACATTTACATAATTCTTCTGCTTCATATGTTTTTCTCCTGTGTAAAATACCTCAGTATTGTCACATGTGTCTCCTCTAGAGTTTCAGAAAATATCTTAACATCGTCTTGAAATGTCCTCAGATTTGTCACAATACCACAATCTGTCATCAAATGTCAGATATTTCAATATGAACTCAATATGAAATTTCTCATCAAATTATTTCAAGGTCAAATGATCAGAGCCATGCTATACACATTAAATGTATAACTCTATACTCTGACTTTGTCTCGTTTTTTATTTTTCCATAGGGACTATTAAGAGAATCATCTGAGACAACCTTGAATCTTTACTCCATTAAGTCCCCTGAGCTATAACAAAACAACTTATGAGCAATAAATTGGTAATTTAATTTAGAAGAACAAGTTCAATGTTTATTGTCTACAATACAGACTCTGTATTAACCCTTAATAAACTTTGTTAAAAATAGACTTTAGAGAGTTACAGCTGTAAACTGGAACAAAATAGGGGGAAAAAATGGCAATTTGGAACCACAAATGAAACCTGCTTCTTTAAAGAAGGGTGAAGGGAGAAATGATAGAGTGGTGGTGGTGAGTATGAAAGCAAAATATTTAGAATGAATGAGTGTAAAGGGAGGAGAGATTTGAAGAGAGGTGGTAATTGCTCAGGAGATTGCAGGTCTCATTTGACCCACTCTGCAGATTTGACCAGAGATCCGTTTTAGTGATGTTTAAGTTTGGGTTTTAGATGTTTTAACTGTTTCTATGGTTTCTTATTTTCAAGGCTAAACCCATAGATGAGATCAAAGCAGGAACTCAAAACCAGCTTGGGCATTTTAACATCTTATGGTGAGTGTGTGCATGTAGGGGTTTACTTAGCTATACTTTGGGGTCAAAATTGTCACCAGAAGTTTGTTAAACATCCAGGGGTGTCCTCAATTGGAAAATAAATGATTCATAAATAAATAAAATAATTGTTTGTTTGTTTTTATTGCAAAAAGGTTTTCTTTTAGAGGTTGGGTTAGGTTTTGGGTTAGATTTCGTTTGTAAGAAGCAGCTACTGTAAGTGTCCTAAGCAGCTAATTTTCACAGCTGGTGCCTGTATGTTGCATTGGCTGTTTATAGCAAATATCACTCATTCATGTGCATGCGCTTCAGGCTTAAGTTCAAACTCTGAGCTGACAGAGAAGGTTTATATAAACCAGCTTGGTTCTATCTGGTTATGTCAACCTTGAGTTTGTTCAACAGGCATGTAGCGTCTGTATGTTATTGTGTAAGTGTCATAAGTGCTGCTAATTAATCTCATCTCAGCCCCCCTAAAAATCTGTGGTGCTGCAATAACCATGCAAATCTGTGATCGCCCAGAGCTCTAGTTTGCAGCGCAAGGGCTTTTGTGGCTTTTCATGCCGTGAAGGTTGACTTTAGTGCGAGCCAATAGCATTCAAATGCAGGCTGTAAAGGCTACACCCCTTCACTGAACGAGAGAGGATCAGCATCTGTTGACCGACTGAAGGAGAAGAGGAGGTATGTTGTTCTATACTTAGGTAATCTCGTTCATCAAGGAGAGAAAATGGCTGAATTCCAATTACAATGATATCAGGATGTAATTGAATCACTAATTATTATATTTACAGTAGGCTAATTTGTCTTATTGTGTAGTCTTGCTCAGCAGTTGACAAAATGATAGCTATGCTTTGTTTTCATTTGTGGGGAAAATGCTTATAATGCTTAAACACTCTGAATGATTTTAGTAGATTTTCTAGACATGCAAATTTAATGTAATTCAACTTGTTTCAATTGTGAAATTCTCAGTGCTTTTTCATTGTTTTAATGTCTCACTCAAAACACATAAACTGTGCTAATTTGTAGCCACCTAATGGATAGGGTGTTATACAAAAAATGTCACTGAATGAATCAGTGAAAAAATCTGAATGACAGACAGAGAAACATCATCTGTAGTTAATTCACTCCATTAAATAAATGTGACATATATTGTAGTAATAGGTTTATGTGGTGTTTGATGTAACTTTAAACTATTAAACTAATAAGTTGTGAAACGATTGATTCCTGTTCTATATTTTTTGTTAATAAATATAGAACAAAAAGGAATGATTTGGACAGAATGAAACATACTGCCAATAAATAGACAGTTTCGATAATATATGGTTTGTCTTCAAGCAGTTTCGGTTATTTGTATTGCTTTCTAAATGTTTATTATAGAAAATGAAAATATTTTGAATGAATATTAGCTAAGTAGCTAATTTTCACAAGTTTAACTAAGTAGATAGCTAAGTGTGCTAAGTGTTTATGTATAGTAGATAGCTAAGATAGCTAAATTAGCTAAGTAGATAGCTTAGTACTATAGATAGCTAAGTGTGCTAAGTGGCTAATTTTCTCATCTGGTGTCTATATGTTATTGTGTCAGTAGGACTATTTTTAATTGGCAAAACGTGCCATCTTAAATGTTAAATTTGAAGACTAAAAGGAAAAATGGTTTACTTAAAATAACCATATTACCATTGGTTATAAAACAGCTATGAGAAATAAAGATCAGCACACATACAGCAGTGTTTCCCATTAATTACCTCCTATTGTTTCCCATGAAATTTGTCCTGCCACAGTTTCATAATGAGACAAAAATAGTTGTATACTTCTGGTAATAACATAAAAGATCTCTAACATTGTGTTTTGCACTCTCGCTTCAGCAAAGCATCTCTCACTCCCAGTCAGTCAGCCTCAGCCCCACCCCCTGCTGTACATGCGCATGCTCACACACACACACACACATAAATAGTGGAGAAGTGTTGTCTAGTGTGTAATGTAATAATCAAACAACCATAACAAAAAAACACTCACTGCTCTTGAATTTGTAACTTTAGTAGCTTTAAAAAGGATTCATGTATTATAATCATATGAAGACCAGTAGTTGTTTTATGTTGCATTTCATTCTGAATGTTAGAGTAGACTTTAATACTTAATAGTCTACTGCTGAATTTTCTTCATTTGTATTTTTGCTATTCATTGCTGTTTTTTATTGGACAATTTAACTTACATAATTAATATATTAGTTAGTGTAATTATAAGCTGGTATTGAGAATCAAATTTCACTTCCGACTACTGAAATGTTAGTATTGTGATAATGTACAGCCTTTATTGTACATGGCAGATCCTGCTGCAATAACATGATGAAAAAGTAGATCTCATTCCATAGAAGTGTGAGCATCCCTGCTGTTAATGGTGGTGGAGGATTTTCTTTATTTGACTACCATACATAACATCAAATAATTATCATATGACAATGGCCTCCTCCCCTACCTAGTGCCTACCCAGTGCAGTTTACATTTCTGTCACAGAGAATTGAGTTGACTGCATAGGTGCACCATTAGGTTGGGCATCGGTCATAATTTTAGTAAAATAAGCTAAACAACATAAGCTTTGACATGTTACTTGAACATGTAACTTAGGCTACATCTACATTAATCCGGATACATTTGAAAATGTTGTTTTCGTTTCAAAACGCTAACGCTAACTAACATTTTTCAAGCATTTTCCAAAAGTTGTTTTTCCACACTAAAACGTATGAAAATGCTTAAATCGTGTCACGGCGCATACGGAAAATCAAAGCTGCATGTATGAAACACAATTGTCCTTGTGTTCAGTCGCCGGACACCAATTCTGAGAAACTTCCAATTGCCTTTGAAGGAATGCAATGTGAAGGTTGTACAAAGTGACATTTATTTTTTAACTACGCTATCAAAGTGAGTATCAGGCACAACAGCTATAGCACAGGCCGCCATCTTGATTGTTTTGTTTGGATAGATCACATGACTAAAAATTTGTCATCGTTTTACAAAGCATCCATTTTCACACTCCACACTACAACTGCATTTTAAAATGTACCCACTTTGGAGTGCATTTTCAAAAAGCTCAGTTTTCGCAGACATAAGCACTGTCTCGGTGTGGACTGAAGGCCAAAATGGAGAGAAAAAGATTACTTTTTCAAACAAAAACGTATTAGTGTGGACTAGGCCGTAAAAATGTCCATTTTCTTTCTCTGCACAAGTAACTTTTTTACTCATGCAATGTGTGCCAGCTGGTAGGTAGTTGTGCAGTGTGTACACCTCACTCCCCTAGCCTCAATAGGTGCACTAGCGACTGACACTAAAGGCTGTAGCCTTTAGCCTCTTTGTTAGCACACCCACCTCCCACACTGCAGACACTGTTTCGAATACACTCAGACAAGCTATTGACCAATTTACTTTTCCGGAGGGCAAACACAGGACAATGCTTAATGTCGAGCCCTGTCTTAAATGTTTGCTTTAGTCAGTTTTGTGTTTTGACCATTTGTGAACTGCGTTAAACCCGGTCTCGTTTACCATGCTTTGTGGGGTGACTTTTTTGACATGTCATCACCATTAATGATTAAATTACTTCTAGAGCACCAAATTGTTTACAAGAGCACAAAGTTCTTCTTTGATCTAGCCTCTTAATTTTGCTCTCAAAATGCACCAGATTGGGTCCGAGGTCCACCCAGCATGGTCTCACAAAATCCTGTGGGAAACACTGTACACTGTACATCATGTTGACGATGCAATATAATCATGATCCCATTTCATGTAAAAAAGGAAAATATATAACTATGTGGTGTCTAGAATTTTAGCACTTGTAATTTTCATTTATACATGCATATCTTCTTAAGCATGCAGTGGCAGGGATAAAATAATGAAAAGATGAAAGGACATGGATTTTAAGGAGGGAAAATATTGTTTTCATTTAAGAGATATGAGAAAGTGCTGCCTGCAGACTCTCTGACTTAGCCAATCTACAGTATCTGTGTTTTCCATAAGGGCTTTCTGCAGTCTACCAAAAATCGCATTCTATTTCATAATCTTCTCTGTACCTCTCTGACCTTAATTTTAACAAATTTGAGTGACTTCCTAAATTTTACGCTTACTAAAAAAGTTGGTATCATTATGGCAGTATAATGGTGCTGTAATGGTATCAGGTTGGTGATACTATGGCACTTTCATATGCCATGGTACTGAATGATCACAATGTTCACATACCATATTATTTATATGTTACTCCAAGGTGCTTTTTCCACGGTACTACTATGGTAAATGTCCAAAAACCATAGTACTATTGTTACTTTTTTTACTGTTGTCATTTTACGCTCATTTTAAGTCAATTATACAGTTCGTCTGTCTCTGTTCCTTACTTTTGAAACACAGATACTTTGAATGTAGATTTAAAAAAAGCAAAACGTATGACATCAAAATTGCTTAATTATTAGAGAAAAGCTGAAGAAAAGATTAAAATGAATGGATTGAAGCAAACAGATGCTCTATTTGTTATGCCCTAACAGTTGCCTTTCCAGTGGCATCCACAGGAGGACAGTGTTGAGCGTGGTCTTCCTCAAGCATCCAATGACTTTTTATGATACAGTTGTTATATTAGCTGCCAGACAATCAACATTTTGTATGCAAGAGCATACTACATAGCCTAAAATACAATGTATATAGGAAAAATAGAAAAGGTCTACAAGATACAAGAAACAAAATGTACACTATATACATTATGATAGACAAAATTATATGAATACATTTTATAGAGTAGGCTACATCTAACATATAAAACAATGTGCAGATTGTACAAAAATAATGCACATGCATTATATTGCACAGTGATTCACAAAAAGTCTTCATAGGAAATGCATTATTAATAATGCATATCATTGCATTAGAACATATGTAAAGGCCAGCACCAATAGTAGTTAAATTAAAAATGCACAGAAACTTGTACCATGTATTTTATTCATACTTGAGGAAGCTGTCCTAGTTCACCTAAAACCATGGGGCTTTAGCACATGATGGACAGATGCCATGTTTTACACAATATACACTCATCTAAAGGATTATTAGGAACACCTGTTCAATTTCTCATTAATGCAATTATCTAATCAACCAATCACATGGCAGTTGCTTCAATGCATTTAGGGGTGTGGTCCTGGTCAAGACAATCTCCTAAACTCCAAACTGAATGTCAGAATTGGAAAGAAAGGTGATTTAAGCAATTTTGAGCGTGGCATGGTTGTTGGTGCCAGACGGGCCGGTCTGAGTATTTCACAATCTGCTCAGTTACTGGGATTTTCACGCACAACCATTTCTAGGGTTTACAAAGAATGGTGTGAAAAGGGAAAAACATCCAGTATGCGGCAGTCCTGTGGGCGAAAATGCCTTGTTGATGCTAGAGGTCAGAGGAGAATGGGCCGACTGATTCAAGCTGATAGAAGAGCAACTTTGACTGAAATAACCACTCGTTACAACCGAGGTATGCAGCAAAGCATTTGTGAAGCCACAACATGCACAACCTTGAGGCGGATGGGCTACAACAGCAGAAGACCCCACCGGGTACCACTCATCTCCACTACAAATAGGAAAAAGAGGCTACAATTTGCAATAGCTCACCAAAATTGGACAGTTGAAGACTGGAAAAATGTTGCCTGGTCTGATGAGTCTCGATTTCTGTTGAGACATTCAGATGGTAGAGTCAGAATTTGGCGTAAACAGAATGAGAACATGGATCCATCATGCCTTGTTACCACTGTGCAGGCTGGTGGTGGTGGTGTAATGGTGTGGGGGATGTTTTCTTGGCACACTTTAGGCCCCTTAGTGCCAATTGGGCATCGTTTAAATGCCACGGCCTACCTGAGCATTGTTTCTGACCATGTCCATCCCTTTATGGCCACCATGTACCCATCCTCTGATGGCTACTTCCAGCAGGATAATGCACCATGTCACAAAGCTCGAATCATTTCAAATTGGTTTCTTGAACATGACAATGAGTTCACTGTACTAAAATGGCCCCCACAGTCACCAGATCTCAACCCAATAGAGCATATTTGGGATGTGGTGGAACGGGAGCTTCGTGCCCTGGATGTGCATCCCACAAATCTGCATCAACTGCAAGTTGCTATCCTATCAATATGGGCCAACATTTCTAAAGAATGCTTTCAGCACCTTGTTGAATCAATGCCACGTAGAATTAAGGCAGTTCTGAAGGCGAAAGGGGGTCAAACACAGTATTAGTATGGTGTTCCTAATAATCCTTTAGGTGAGTGTATAGCTGCTGGGCAGTGGTGGTGAATTTAAATTGTACACATCTTATTTTGGAAGACCGATACAGACTCTAAGAATAACATTTTCTGCCTAAGGGACCCTGCTTGCAGTGCTCATGTTAACTGTTACTTCACCTCATAAATCAAACCCTGTGCTTATTTTGAGGTATTGTGTGGATACATGGCCCATTTACTCCAGTTCGAAGCCTGACATTTGCATAAGGAACAGATTCAAAGGAAGTGTTCAATGGGATAGAGGAGAGCTTTAAACATTCCATCATTACAGATTATCGACCTCCAGCCAAAAACGTACGCACACTCCCACATATACAAGTTTATAATCTTCATAATCTCAAATGGAACACAAACACAGGCGCAAGCTAAACCTTCTAACGCTTCACTTTGCTTGAAAGCATGTGATAAGGATTAAACGCCTTTCAAATATAACTCTCTGAAATGGCAGTTTTGGGGGAAAAATGTGTAATGTGCTGCTTGTTTGGTGTTCCTTTAAAAACTTTAAAAACTCCTCTAAAGAGGTTCCTTATTCAGAGGTTCCACAAATGTTATTTTTAAACTAACAGTCTGAATGGTCAAAATACAAAGACAACAATGACTGAGTTTGTGCAATCCCTAAACATAAGTAATAGCAATAGCTTGCCTTAGGACCACCAGTTAGGTAATTTTTTTCTGTCATATAAAATATGATGATATAACAGGATGTTCCATTTTCTAGCCCCTGTAATGGAGAATGGGGAACAGGGTGATCTATCCATATATGGTACTGCAAGTTCTGGTTGCAATCTACTGTAAAGTCACTTTCCAAGTAGGAAGAGCAGCAATCACCACAGGCTGAAAATGATCTGAATCACAATCTTGATCTATCACTCACTGTACCCTTGAGAAATGCACTAAATCCCAGAGTGTCTGGGACTAAAGATGCAATCAGTGTACTGCAAGTCACTCTATTTGAAAGGTGTCAGAGTAACATAAGATATATTGAGAATGTGTTGCTGTTTATATCGAGGCTGGGCATAACATTAAATTGAACAGTCACAATATGTCATAATTAACCAGGGAGATAAAGAGCTTAATGCAAATCAAATATTTCAATTAGTCCCCATAATTTTCCAGTTCTCAAAATCTGCCCTCTCTGAAGTATACAGGGTACAGAGAGGTAGCACAAGCAGACTTTCTGTGTAAAGTATTTAACTAAAAGATATGTGTTGTAGCAAAAAACAATAGAAAAGCTGTTCAAAAAGGTAAAACTTATTTTGACACTTTCTGTTTGCCAATCAGAGTTGGTTAAAAGTAATTGCAAAAATAATATACTATATATATATATATATATATATATACACACAATGATCCAAAACATTATGACCACTCACAGGTTAAGCGAATAACATTGATCTTGTCCTAACAAGCCCACATGTGAAGGTCTGGTAAATTAGATGTTAAGCGAACAATCAGTTCTCGTAAACAACGTGTTGAATGGCAGAAGTACAGACCTGAGCAACTTTGACAAGGGCCAAATTGTAATGGCCAGAAGACTGGGTCAGAGCATTTCTAAAACGGCAAGGCTTATGGGGTGTCCTGGTCAGCAGTGGTGAGTACCTACCGACAGTGGTCTGAGGAGGGCTAAATCACAAACTGGAGAGAGGGTGTTGGGCACCCAAGGCACATCGATTTGCGAGGGCAATGAAGGGTATCCTGTCTGGTCCGAACAGACAGAAGGTCTACTGTTGCACAAGTCACAGAAAATTGTAATAATGGTTAAGGGAGGAATGTGTCACAACACAGTGCATCGCACCCTGTTGCGTATGAGGCTGTGTAGCCAAAGACCAGTCAGAGTGCACATGATGACTCCTGTCCACCGTTGTAAGCACCTACAATGGGCATGCTAGCATTGGAACTGGACCTGCGAGCAATGGAAGAAGGTCGCCTGGTCCAATGAGTCACTTTTTCTTTTACATCCCGTGGAAGTCTCTGTACATGTGCACCATTTACCCGGGGAAGTGATGGTACCTGGAAGCACTATGGGAAGACGACAAGCCGGTGGAGGGAGTGTGATGCTTAGGGCAATGTTCTGCTGGGAAACCCTGAGTCCGGCCATTCATGTGGATATCAATTTGACATGTGCCACATACCTAAACGTTGTTGCAGACCTGATACACCCCTTCATGGCAATGGTATTCCCTGATTGCAGTGGCCTCTTTCAGCAGGATAATGCACACTGTACATACTATTGGGGAATGGTTTTTGAAACATGATGAAGAGTTCAAGGTGTTGCCCTGGCCTCCATATTCCCCAGATCTCAATCCGATTGACCGGCTGAACAGTCAAAATACTATTTAATTTAAACAAATACAACACAACACACCACACAACACAAACACACACATGGCAGCTGCATGTGGCTCACTCTCTTCCGAACTGCCATGTTCTGCTGCATTTATCCCTCTCCTTGGCTGATTAACTGAGGTATGCATAGTCACGCCCCACCCTCCTCCTCATCACAGTATCCAATTACTTTTTAGGGCCACTGCAATGTATATGATCTTATATATTCAATTAAAGTCTAATGCAGAAATTGCAGATGTATATTTATCATTCAACATTTTGGGGGTCAGTAGTGCAAATGGTCAGCCAGTTCCATATAAAGGATATGTAGAAATTCCGATTACTTTTCCAGAAGACATGGTAGGGTCTGAGATTGAAATTTCCACACTTGCACTAATTGTTCCTGATTTCAACCCCAGAAAACAGTCTCAAGTCTTGATTGGGACAAACACACTCGATTCCCTGTATGCTGAATGTTCTGACTTGAATAGCTTTGAACACCATTCCCCGCAATATGGATACAGTGCTGTACTAAGAACTCTGGAACTACGGTATAAACCGAATGCCAATGGATGCCTGGTGAGACTACAAAGCAAGGAGCCTGTAGTCATTCCGGCACAGCAGGCAGTCACTCTCTGTGGAAGAACAAATGTAAATTGCTTACCCACTGAAGAATGTGTTCTTTTAGAGCCCCCCTAAAAATCCTCACTCCCTGGGGGTATTCTTTTCCCAAGCAGAGTGGTTCAAATGCCACGGTTTCCACCTCAAAAGTGGACTGTCCATGTGATGAATCGGGATGTAGTACTGCAGCCAAATGCTGTGGTTGCTGAAATGCATGCCATTGAAAGTATTATCCATCAAGAATGCGAGGTGGGATCTGTACCTGCCGGTCAGAGTCGCTCCGAAGCAGTGGCTACTTTTGACTTTTGCCCCAAGAGTGGAAGGATAGGATTAGTAAGAACCTCAGTGCTATATCTGATGTGTTTGCACAACATGACCTATCCATCCTCATGATTTAGCTGCCGTCAATGGCACTTACAAGAGTTAAAAGAGGTGGGAGTAATCAGAGAATCTGAGTCGACTTTTGTGTCCCCCATCATAATTGTACCTAAAAAGAATTGTGAAGTAAGACTTTGTGTGGATTACAGCAAGTTAAATTCACAAACTGTGAAGGATTCCTATGCTTTGCCGAACCTCGAAGAGTTTTTTTTTCAGTTTTAACGGGTTCTAGATGGTTCTCAGTCCTAGACTTGAAGTATGGTTATAACCAAATTGAGATGGAAGAGTCTGACAAGTATAAAACCGCTTTCTACTGTCCCTTAGGATTTTGGAAGTTCAACCGAATGCCTCAGGGAATTACCAATGCACCAAGTACGTTTCAACGTTTAATGGAAAAGTTTATGGAGGATCTACATCTTGCAAAGGTCTTGGTGTTCCTTGACGACTTAATTGTTTTCTCCCGGACACCTGAGGAGCATGAGAAATGGCTCCTAAAAGTACTGACAAGGCTAAGAGAATATGGGTTATAATTGTCCGCAGAAAAACGCAAGTTCTTCCAAACTTCAGTCCGTTATTTAGGTCACATAAGGTTCTTTTAAGACCTGGCCAAAACCAAAGGACCTAAAAGAGATAAGATCATTCCTGGGATTTTCAGGATACTATCGACGGTTCATCCAGGATTATTCCAAGATAGTGAAACTCTTAAATGATATAACTGTTGGTTATGCTCCTCTGAATCATAAGACCATGAACAGCGAGTTGAAGGGAAAGTATTATAATGCAAAAGAGACATTTGGGAGTCGATGGACAGCGGCTTGTGACGATGCATTTGACACAATTATCTCCAAACTTACCAGTGCCACTGTGCTTGGGTTTGCGAACCTTATATCCTCCATATGGATGCGAGTACCGCAGGTCTCGGTGCCGCGTTATATCAGGAGCAAGATGGAGAGAGAAAGGTCATAGCTTTTGCCAGTAGAGGTCTTTCATGAAGTGAGTCTCGATACCCTGCCCATAAGTTAGAATTTCTTGCTCTAAAGTGGGCAGTGACCGAGAAATTCTCTGATTACTTATTACTTATATAGTAGCCACTTTACTGAACTTACATCTTAACCTCTGCGAAGCTTGATGCCATAAGTTATCGTTGGCTGTCAGCGTTAGCTACATTCTCATTTGATTTGACTTATAGATCAGGAAAACAAAACCAAGATGCTGATGGGTTATCAAGACGTCCTCATGGTGAGCTGATCAATAATATGGTATCACAGCAGGAACAGGAAAGGATACAGCAATTCGCTGCCAAGCATCTAGGTAGAGATGAAAGCGTAGTTGTGAACAGTGCTGTTGTTCAAGCTGTGTGTGATAAACACATTGTTCAGCAAGAGTATGGGAAACCTGTTGCTCTAGTGGAGTCCTTGGCAATGGAGCAGGATGCTATTCCTGGTGGTTTTGCCCAAGAATTGACTGAATGCAAGTCTACATTACCTAGTTTAACTCCTGTAGACCTGCAACATGAACAAAGAGAAGACATCACAATGAATCAAGTCATTACCCACCTGGAAGGAGGTCTGATGCAAAGCTGGATGGTGAGGTATGCATGTCCAGATATACCCTTGTTGCTGAGGGAGTGGAACCGTTTGGAGTTGAGGGATGGAATACTATGCAGGTGACGGCAGTGGAATGCTCAAACAACTTACCGAGTGGTGTTACCTGTAAGGTTCCGTGCTATGGTGCTAGAGAGCCTGCAAGATCAGATGGGACACATGGGAGAAGATCGCACCCTCAACCTAGTCCGTTCTCGTTTTTATTGGCCAAAGATGAGTGCTGATGTTGAGCGGAAAGTTAAGAGCTGCGAACGGTGCATTAAGCAGAAAGCTGTGTCAGAGAAGTCTGCACTCTTGGTCAACATACAGGTTACACGGCCCCTAGAGTTGCTCTGTATAGATTTTCTTTCCATCGAACCAGACTGAAGTAATGTCCAGAATGTACTCGGCATGACTGATCATTGTATGCAGTTGCCATGCCCACCAATAATCAGAAAGGACTGTAGCTAACTGCCTTTGGGATGGATATATTGTCCACTATGGATTCCTTGAGGGGATACTAAGCAATCAAGGAGCTGATTTTGAATCTAAACTTATCAAGAGCTTTGCGAGATGGCAAAAATTCACAAAGTGCGGACGACCCCTTATCATCCTCGGGGTAATCCAGTGGAGCGCTTCAATAGGACTCTCCTTAACATGTTGGGTATCTTGAAGGAGCAGGATAAGTCACGTTGGCATAACTTTGTGAAACCATTAGCGCATGCCTACAATTGCACGAAAAATTAAGTAACCGGATTCACGCCGTACGAGCTTATGTTTGGGAGGCAACCCAGACTGCTGGTAGACTTAGCTTTTGGGGTACCTGAAGAAAAGACTGTTAACAGGTCACATTCTCAGTACGTCCAAAATCTCAAAGCTCGACTTGAGGAGAGTTACCGAATTGCAACTCAAAACGCTTCAAAATCTGCAATGAGGAATAAGGAATGATTTGACAGACGAGTTAAGGAATGAACTCTTGAAGTGGGAGATAAAGTCTTGGTAAGGAACGTACGAATCAGAGGAAAACACAAACTCGCAGACAAGTGGGAGCCTACTATCCATGTAGTAATGGAATGGGTAGGAGATCTGCTGGTTTATAAGGTTCATCCCAAGGATAAGGATCCTCCTATGCAAGTGTTGCATCTACTATTACCATGTCGTTTCCTTACTACTACTGAGGAAAGTGTTCCTGATCCAGAAAAGATTTCTAAGCCTAAAACACGTAGCCAAAGTAAGAAGGAACTGTTAAACAATGAACAATCAGATTCAGATGAGGAAATTTGCTTGTTCAGTAGAATCCCAGTAAGAAAAGATATGTGAACACCTAGATTTGACATGAAATGTGCAATACTGTTATCTTTGCCAAGGTGAACAGCATACATAAAGCCATACAATAATGGCGATGTTGTCGTGCAATACCCTGTTGAAAGATATCCCATTACAGTGTGAGCATTCCAGCGAGGGCAAGATGGCTTGTGCAATACTTATGCAAAGGAACCATGCTTGAGATTATGGAAGCCCTGGCGATGAGGGTATTTATACGGGGGGGGGCATGGTCTGTGGAATTCTGACATCCCCAAGATGTTTACTAGCCACCACAATAGAGCAACAGTCTGGAAGTTAAAATCCCTATTTTAGAGCTAAAAGCTCTATTTTCTGAGTGAAAATGGGGGGGGGGGGGGGGGGGGGAGGGGGGGCATGGCCTGTTGAACTCCTGGAAGCAAAACGAGGGAGGGAGTCAGAGATTACATTGAAAAACCCAGGAATGTGTCTGGCTGAGATAATGAAGTTGCAAGAAATGCTCTGTCATGTCAGACGTCTCATAAAGGACATGATGGTTCGAAGAGAACCGGCCTTAATTGATTATAGTGACCACTGTGGAACTGTCGTAAAACTACGATGTGTTTGTGTGTCCAAAGGGAACCCCATATAAGGCTGGCCGTGATGATGAGATACAATTCAAAGAGAGTGGATGGAGTGTAGGAAGCTATATTGAAAAATCGTCTTGCCATTTCCCTGTGAACCATGATCCTAGAAAGTAACCCCTGAATCCTATGGAGGGGCATGTCATCTGGAGATTTGCGGCAGCCATCATCGATTGATAAGTCCAAGAGTTTGTCTATGGAATGAGCTAGTGTGATGAGGAGGGAAACGAAGGAGCGGCCTTGAGGAATGATACACATGCAAAATTGAGGAGGCCTAATAGAGACAAGAGATTGCTTTATGAGACCCAAACTGACCAGAGAACGACATGCAAATAGACCTGATCCTGTTGAGTTTCTGTAGGCAAGGAAGCTTGCGTATTTAGAGAATAGAGTGTGATGCCTAGAAATTCAAGAGACTTGGCTTTTTTTTTTCTTTATATATATATATATATATGCATACAGTGGAAAATGAAAAACATGGATAACTTTAAAATCAATAAGGCATTTGGCAACATAGTTGAAGAAATAACGAAACCATTAGGAGGGAGCTATGACTTACCAGCAGGAACAGAAGTTAAAGGGGACCTATTATGCAAAATTTGCTTTTACATGGTGTTTGTAAATAAATGTTAGTCAATAGTGTGTGTAAACAACCTCCATACAATGTTAAAAGTCCACCCTCTCCTCTTTCTCACATTTCCCAGCTGGAGCAAATACAGTGAGAAGAATAATGATGCTTACATAAGTGTTCTGTTGTTGGCTGTAAAAGTGAACATAAGAGTCTTGGTAAATGGTCTGCACTTATATAGCGCCTTATTTTAACCTTAGCATTACCAAAGTGCTTTACACTATGTCCAAATCACCCATTCACCCACACACACACTCAAACACCAATGATGGCAGAGCTGCCATGCAAGGCACTAGCCTGCCATTAGGAGCAACTTGGGGTTCAGTGTCTTGCCTAGGACACTTCAGCATGTGGAGTCACGTGGGCCGGGAATCAAACCGCCAACCCTGCAATTAGTGCCTGACCCACTCTACCACCTGAGCTACTGAAGACACAGTGGGCAAGTTTTGTTTTTGAAGGAAATGTGTTAAAAAAATACACAAATCTATGTATGTTTGTGCAAATCATTTTACACTGAACTGCTTTGTGAATGAGTGTCAATAAAAATCAGGATCTTCAAATTTGGTTATCAAGCATGGATCAGTACCAATTACATAATATTCTGCATGTTCATACCCATTTCTAACCTAATTATGTGTTAAAATATGTTAACTTTTATCAGTCCAAAAAAGTAAAATAAAATAAAAGGGATCTGTTTCATTCATCAAAAAGATAACTGAAGGTCAAGTCGAGCACATTATGGGGATAAAGTTAGTATTCTACATTTTGGCAAATAAGCTACATCATCAATTCAATTTGTGTACAGTATGCTTACTGCATGCTGCTTTCTTCTTTTAAAAATAGGTAGCATGTCATTCCGAACATCCCCAAGATGTTTAATAGCCACCACAATAGAGCAACAGTCTGGAAGTTAAAATCCCATAAATGTTTTCCATAGGGAAATTAATTTTACAACAACAACCTTTAAAGATGGACCTACTGAGAGCTCCAAAGTTGTTAATCATTAGTATGTGCTTCTGTTTAAGCCATCAATCCATATTAATTCAATTTTATTTTTATAGTGGAATTCCTGTTGAATAAATACATTACTCATGATCCTGAGTGGAAACAGTCCACCAGTCAGAGAATTGCAGCAAACAAACAGCAGCAAAAGAGCTCTGCATTAACGGCCCACTTCCATGACGCACCATGAATGATGCCATTGAGACGGTCTCCCTACATTTTCAAACTATATTTGTATATATCTGCAAAATGATTTCACAGTGAAATCGGAAACATTGCCCACTGTGGCCATAGTGGTAAACGTTGTTGGGGGTATGGGCACATAAGCTCTATTTTCTGAGTGAAATGTTTACGGAGGGGCGTCAAAAGTGAGTTGTGAAGCGTGTTGTTTCCAGCCGTACAGGATGTAAAACAGTGAAGAGGAATGTATTATTTATAAACTGTGGAGTAAAAATAACATTTTAGAGTAAAATGCAACTTATCACATTATGCTTACACGATTACTTCCATTGTTTCTATACTTTTTTGGGCTTTAGCCTGATGAAGACCTAATATGTAGAAATGTCACCCTTTTTCTAATAAAGTTTGGAGCTTCAATTTCAATGTGCATCAACATATCCCTTTTTGACATTCGTTAGCCTATTTTTTTGTCCTGCACCTTTACCCAACCCGAGTTTAAAATGTGCACACCTACTTGATATTTTTTATAACTTAAAATCAATAGTTTTCTATTTTTCAATTTATTTGTGTATATAATTCGCAATGCTTTGTGGGATTGTAGCCCATTCTCTCATTAAAGCAGTTAAGTACAGAGTCTTGTACTATTGTGTTTTTGTCTGATTTTCAATAACGTCTCTGTTTCAAATAAAAGTTTGTAATGTTGTGATAGTTGATTTAGTTCATGGCTTAGAACTCTTTTATGAAGGATTTTATGAAATACCTATGGAAAAAAATGAATGGGAAAAATAATTCTGGAACCAAGACGGATGAAAAATGGGCAGGCACTATTGCAATCTATTGTCCCAGATATTAAATTGATATAGTATTAAACAATATACAGTCGAACACTGTTTTCTATACAGGAGGTCTCTTCCCTCTGTTAGCTGAGTGTGGTAGAGCAATTCAGAGCAGCAGTTGGATTTCTAATCTCTGTATATGGCTCAGCTGGAAGTGTCTGTGGGATATTTGGACAGTTTGTGTTTATCCTAATACTCTTCTGTTCTTTTATTCACATCCGCTGTGAAGCACTTTAGATAGTCCTCTGAAGCCTGCTGCTCTCAGCAGTTTCCACCACTGCAGTGTAGCGATAAGGAGCTGAGAGTTTGTCTTATGGTTCAATTTTATCCTCTTTCTGGCTGCTGTCCAAACCTCCATCATGGGGATTGTGCTTACAGGTTGTATGGATACAGCACTGATAGATTGGCCTGTGGAGACTGTGTGTATTGCCAATTAATGTTTTAATGAAAGGAACAAAATAAGCAATAGAAGTAGTTTCTATCATTAGGTCTGTATCTGTCTTCTTATTCTGCATTAGACTAATTCATGTACACATTCAATGAATGTAATAAATGTATTAATCTTTCTTCTTTAAGCAGACTGCTTCTGAGCATTATGACAATTAGTAGGCCTACAACTGATTATAAGTGCAAATTAAAAAATAACCGATAGATATTTTTGATTGTATTATATTTGTGGAGTTTTAAAGGGTAAACAATGTTGTGGCAAGGCCAAGTCATGAGGCTGCACGGCCGGCGCTGAATCAGCTGATCAGCGGGAGATTGAGATAAAGGAGAGCCAGAGACGCCAGTTCAGGAGAGAGAGAGAGAGAGAGAGAGAGAGAGAGAGAGAGAGAGAGAGAGAGAGAGAGAGAGAGAGAGAGTGAGAGTGAGAGGCACGTGGCTGAGTTGTGTGTGTCCTTATGTTTTATGTTGGTTTAAGTTTGTTTACCATTAAAATTGATGCTGACTGTTCAGCCAGTTCCTGCCTCCTCCTTGCCCATCCTTGAACTGTTACAAATGTTTAGTAATTTAACAAACAAACTAGAGCTTATGTAACCCACACAGTCTGTCTCACACATCTGAATCATTTTAATTATTCATGTCATTAACTAGGATGGCCCATGGTATAGAAATTAAATATCAGAGGGGCCCCATAGATTCCCTTTGATCTCAAACAAGAATACTTTAATTTCAGGGACATTTTTAACCTTCTGTTTTGAGAGGAAATTTATAAGCACTTTTCTGTATAGGTCAAAAAGACCCGGTAGAGTGCATAAGATATACTGAACTCCTTCCTTTATTATAAACATGAACAGTTTCATAGACTTGTTGTTTTGTAGAATTTCATATGGAAAGAGTACCACTCATACAGTATGTCAGTAGTGGTACCATTCATTAACAGTAGATATCCAGTAGGTCTTCATTTTGAGTGAAAATGCTGATATTTATTAAACTGACACATTGTATCTGTTTAAAACAAATACAGTATCATGGTTTATATTTCTACAAGCTTTTTATATCAAAGTAGCCTATATAAATGGCTACCTGGTAGATGTAAAAATCTTATAGACTTCCATTGATAAGGTCTCCAACTAGGGATGCACTGATCCGATATTTTGATTGGTAACAGCTCCAATACTGATGTTTTTAACCGGATCGGGTATCGGTCTGATGAGGCAGAACCAAATCTGATATTGTGTGATAGTCTGGGTCATTACGGTCAAGCTCCAATAGATCATTTGATTATAGCTTTAAGTACTTTAAATATCCCTTGATGCTGTTATGGCAATAAACACCTAAACAACAACTATCAAGCTCCAATAATCCTCCAAATCCTGTTTTTCTGTCTGTCCTTCTGTCCATTCATCCGTCCATCCATCCATCCATCTATCCATCAGTATGAATATTAACTTTTTTTATGTTCCATTTTATATTAATGTATAAGGTAAAGGACCATTTCTTTTGTGTTAGTTAAAATAAGTTTTCATGCCTGCAATAGCTTTAGATTAAGTGTAGCATGTTACATTGTAGGTCACTGCTGTCACTTATTGAAATGTCAAGAAATGTCAACTACACCATATCCCACCCTGATTGCCCTGAGAATTCCTGAACTCACATTCATTCCAGCAAAACCAAATTAAACCTTAATTTGGTCCAGATTCATGCCAATTAATTAATGCCAATCCATTAATTATCTGTATCAGTCCACTCTCTCCTCTCCACCAATAGCTGGTGTGTGGTGAGTGTACTGGTGCACTATGGCTGCCGTCGCATCATCCAGGTGGATGCTGCACACTGCTGGTGGTTGAGAAGATTCCCCTGTTCACTGTGTAAAGTGCTTTGAGTATAGTGGCAGAAAAAAGCGCTAAATAAATGTAACGTTCATTCATTCACGTGTGAGTGAATGTATCAATAGCGGACTGATATCTGTGCTGTGATTGGCTGATCGGCGGGATGCTCAGGTGGTGGAAGAGGATGCAGTCAGCCGCTGGATGTCACTGCGTGAATGAAGAGAAATAAAGCTGGAGACAAATTACTTATCAGTTATTAATCACTGAATTTATTCTCAACAGTATAACTTAGCCATTGCAGAAATACACAGCTGTAAATAGAAGCAAATCCTGTAAACCATTTTGCACCAGCCGGCGCCCCGTAAGCCAGAGCGCGTGACAGTCTGTGTGTTTGCTCCCGCGTGGGAAAATCAGAGATCAGCAATCAATAGAAGTTTACCAAGCCAAACACAAGCGCTCTCATTCCCCGTGAGCGAGAAGAGGGCATGCGTGGACGTCTGTAGCCTGCGGACAACCGGCGGATGTTGATTTCGTGTGAGTTTGTGCAGATGTCAACATTGATTCTTTGTGGATATTTGCTTGGATTGCACGAGCTGCTTGAATCGTTAATGAATGTGTAAAAGTTTGTGTGTGAATTGTACAATGAGAGGATAAGGCGTGTTGAAATTGAGTGTCAGGTGCGTGTAACTCCTTTTGCATGCTTATAGCGATCGATACCTATAGCCTGCATGCAAAGTGTACCAGGTGCACTTGATACGTCTGACTAGTGCTGGATTGTTTCCTAGAGAAATCTGTTTGTTTATGCATCTATTCATGTTTGATTTTTTGCACTATTGCACTTGATATATTGACCAGCTGGAGCATTGTGTGAATATAACATCAGTGTACAGTATCACAACAAATGCTGTTCGTTTAGGCTGATGGTTGATTTAAGGGTGGATAAAGACTGCTCAATGAATCATCCTCTCTGCATGCACTGAGTTAACCTGGCTGTCTGCACAGATGGTTTTATTCCTTTTTCATACGTGACAGTGTCTAATGACTGACTGATTCCCAATCTGATGTATAGATGCATTGTTTTTGGATATGCATTTGGTTAAGACAGGGTCACAAGAGCTGTGTGGTTTATTAGCCTTGGAAAGAAGGGGATTTGGTCACAAGAGCAGGGAGAGTTTAGGCTGTGAGATTGTGGCTTACTTTATCCAGGCATGGCATGTTCACGTGGTTTCCATTTGTAGTTAACTGATATATTTATGAATATGTTTTATCCATGCTTTGTAAAATTATTAGTAATGATAATGATATTAATATTGAGGAGTAAACTTAGATAAAGTATAAACAATTCTTCTAAAACTATTTTATAACACATCACTTTGGAATACTTGATTCGGATTGGTCAATTGCAGCATTTTGAGGTCAAATAATTGTAATGCTAAACTTCATAATTGAACATTGTCCCAGGCAATAGTTCCTTGTAGAATGTTTGCTCATATGCAATATGTCTTCATAACGCTCCCTGTCTGATGTTAGAATGACATTAAGTAGATGTTTTCACAGTGTTTATGATTTAGAACGTGGTTTTCAACTTGGTTTGCTTCAGAACCGTGATTTTACATTGGATCCATCCATCCATCCATCCGTCCATCCATCCGTCCGTCCATCCGTCCATCTGTCTGTCCGTCCGTCCATCCATCCATCCATCCATCCTTCATCCATCCATCCATCCATCCATCCATCCATCCATCCAATCATCCAATTATCCAATCAACCATCCATCCATCCATCCAATGTTTATATTAGGGCTGTTAATTTAACATGTTAATTTAGTGCTATTAATTATTTGAAAAAATAATGAGCAAATACAGTAATCACGCCCTCTAAATTCTGTATTAAGCCTTGATATTTTTGCATTCCACAGTCAGCAGAGAACAGCCTCGGCTTGGACAGTGCCTTGGGCTGTACCTAGAACTCCTGAGGCTAAACAGGCAACACACCTTATCAAACCAACGAGTGCAGGTGGCACAAAATGAATACAGAGCCTTTCAGAGGTTATGTACTTTTGCATTGAAAGACAGTTAAGCAGAGCACAATAAACGGCATGCATCCTGAGATGGATTTTTCAAAGTTTGAATCTACTTTTACTCAACACGGCATCTTAATTTCGCGTTCATGGCTCGAGACGCTGAAATGTGACAACCAACCAAAGTGAGACACTCCAAGAGCATCTGTCTGCGCACATGTACATACAACATAGACAAAAAGTAATAATTTTCATCAACAAAGTGTGTCCTGTGGGAGATTGATGAACTCAAATGAAAATGGATTACTGCAATGAGGAGGGCAATAATATATAGAAATACATAGAAAAGATGTCAAATATATGTAAATAAAACAATATATTCTAAAGCCACTTTTTGTTTCTAATCAATACAAATTGTTTGCCACACTAATGTAATATTGTGTGTAGTGTAATTTAATAATCAGAATTGTTATATATATATATATATATATATATATATATATATATTATATATATATAATACATTTATAATTATTTAATACATATTAAATTATCTTTATTTGGGGGTCTTTCTCAGAAAATATTGATATGAAATTAAATTAATTAATCACAACATCACTAAATTAATTTGATTTAAAATTCTAATCTCATTTGAGTGTGATGCTTTCCAGATAATGCACTCTTTACCAGATGTTTTGACAACGTATATATGTACTTACTGGAAGGTTTCAAAATGTAAATGAAAGACTAGCGGTTATGGTCTTCAATTTTGTTTTCAGATAAGTAGATGTTTTCAGGGTACATCAAACAATCTTTTAAAAGGAAGAATTTGAGGCAAAATTTTTACTTTATAGTACAATGCTATGGCTACTATACCAAGAGCCAGCTGGAATTCTGTCATACACCTCTCTTGTGTAGTGAAATTGCACTCAGCATATTATGAGCTCTGAATAATGATACTTAAATCAAACACAGCGGGATGTTGAACTGAAATGGAGGCAAGTCTGACGGATTGATTTAGTTACGTTTGAACCTAAAAGAGAATGAGTTTTCCTCGTCCTCTCCAGACTCATTATTCAGCACAGACAAATGACCCAAATGACAGAGAGAAAGGCAATACTCCACACAGTGTTCCTTATCCTGTATATCGGGGGAATAGGGGAATTTATACCCATTTGTTTTCTAATAAAGTGGCAGACTGGTAGATATGAAACCTGGGTATGATCATTGGCAAAGGTAAGCTAAAACTAGCTGATTACTTCTTTTTCTACTTTTAATTTGTATCTAAATGGTAATTTAGTTTGACCCATGTGTGCATCAACCTTCATGCCTTTATGATTAACTCTGCCTGATCAGTGGTGTTGATAAGGCAAGCATCTTTTACTATAGCTCAAATTTAGGGTTATGGGGTTTTCAAAACTTCAACCCTTAAAACTGATGTGATTCTAATGTTTTTGAAAATACTTTTTCCAATCCTAGTTTAATATGTAAAGACATGTATAAGTAAACCATTCGTAGTTTGATTCCCCAAAAAGTGTAACACTGTGCCTCTGTGGCTCTTTTGAACATTGATTTGTGTAGTCCAGCAGGACACAGCAACGTTGGCTTAACCAATGACGTGAGATTGGGGCATGACTATCTGTTGGTACCAGTAGATGGCGGAGGGTGTTTTCAGAAATCTGTTTGAAACCAGTGTTTATATGAGCAATTGCCACTGGTGGTGCTAGAGAACGCACTTCAGCCTTAGAGGGATAGTTCTCCCAAAAATGTACATTTTTGGGTGAACTATCCATAGTATTAAACTTTGGTACATAACTCATCCTGCACCATTTGTGCATGCATGATATCATGTGGCTTATTGAAGAGAGGTGTGCTATTACTTTTCTAAGTGAACAAACTTATGAATTTTACCTGGCAGTCAAAAAAACTGGTGAAAAAACCCATAGACATTCACTGAAGGAGGGACCCGAGGCATATCATAGAGAGTTAAAGTGTGGGCCAAGAAGTAATCACACAGAACACCCTAACAACCTTATAGCAACAGACTTTAAACCACTATGAAAAAAATCTTTTAATATACTCTTAGAAAAGAGAGGCAAAAGAAGTAAACTTTTTGTTTTAGAGGACAATGTCTTGTGTTTCCTTGTTTACTAATAAAGCTGGACTACAAAAGAGGAGTTTGGGCTTTGAACAGATGGTGAGTATGGCACAACAAGGTTATTGTGAGGTCATTGTATATTTGCATGTGCTGTATCAGAGATTCCCACCAGGAATCTTGACCGTGACAGTGTCCTCAAGAGGACAGCACGTTCTGAGCTTGACCTACATATAATCATTCCTATGCCACACACAAACTCTGTTATTGTCCTTCATTCTACAGAAAATTCTGGGTTTTTTTCTCCCTCACTGTGTGCTAAAAATGACATGGTACAATACCATGGTAATGCCATGTTTTTGGATATGTAGCTACTCTACAATGGCAGTGCCATAGTATTATTTTAAATACATTGTAACAACCATGGTTCCTGAAAATGGTAACCATTCATTTCCTTGAACAAATGTAACATGGTATTACCATCTGATACCATCACTGTACTGCCACAATACTTGTCATAAGTTAGCGAAGGTATACTCCCAAACCAAACAGCAATGCTGAAGTTTAAGGACAAAATATACATTTTCACCAAATGTCTAGCAGTCTTTTGATATTTAAAATGAAACTGCTCTCACTCCAGTCTCCATCATTACATCCCTTGTTTTTCTCTTGATATGTGCAAATTGATTAGCTAGCACTAAAGCACTTTACTCTCAGAGTGAAAGCAGGTGCTTATATGAAAATCTTGCCACCATCTGTGAAGATAAGGGTGTGTGATGAGCTTTGGGTGAAATTAGACTTGCAGAAATGCTGGTGAAAGAATAGTTAGTTACCTATGTGTCTTAGTGTATGTGTGTGTGTATGAGAGAGAGAGAGAGAGAGAGAGAGAGAGAGAGAGAGAGAGAGAGAGAATTGTAAACAGTGTAATGTGATTGGTAGAGCTTAAAGGGCACAGCTGACTGAGTCATCACCCAGAGGCTGCATTTAACGTCATACACTCTCTCTCTCTTCTTCTATGTCAGCATCTCTCTCCTTCTCTCTAATAACATCTCTGTCTGCCTTCTGTAATTGGCCCACCTCCTTCCACACAGTCTCCTCCTGTTTCCGATTTTATTTCGCAACACTTCATCAATAAGCAGATACACACACTTGGACACGTCCACAATAGCTTTCTAAATGGGGAAATACAGAAGACTTCTATTGCTTTATATAAACAAACCCTTACCCTAACCCCTAAAAGAAAAAATGTGCATTTTTATAAAAATAAAAACGTGCTTCACAACTGAGGATGCCCTGCAATGTCCAAGTTAGGTTTTGACAGATTTAGCTCACTATTTGTTCTATTTGTTGCACTATTCCCGAACTATAGACACACACACACACACACACACACACACACACACACACACACACACATATACATACTCACAGTGTGCCCAACTAGTGTGCACCTCAGCTTCATTACAGTTCAGTATGCAGAATAAATAAAATATTTGGCTGTCCTATAAAAAGCCTAGGCATATTTCTCTCACCCTCTTTATCTTATCTGTCTCTCTCTCTCACTGTTTACCTCTGGTTGGCCCATTCTGAAATGACCTAAACCAGCCCCATGTACCAGTTTAATGAGAGAGAAAAAGAGCATTGGCTACTGGTAGAATTCTTCCTGCTGGCTGTATTAATGCAGGTCTAAAGCCATGTGTGCATTGTACCAATCATATCTCAGAGAGCGTGTGTTTGCTTGTTAAAGGCAGCCTTTTTATTTTAGGAATTCTTTAGCGTATATGTATTTTATGTGTTTATGCTTGTGCATGTATGTCCATTTAGGACTGTCTATGGATAAGCTTTGGTTGCTGTGCTATGTTGTGGCATCCCATATGAAAACTGTGATTTGCCGGCAACTTACCTCTTAATTTTCACATGAAAATGAGCTTTACGACAAACTTGCAGCAAATTGTCCATTGCCAAATGGACTGTTGCCAAATGTTTGCCGGAGATTCACCATACCGACGAAGAGCTGCATACTTCTGGCAAATATTTGCGGTGAATCAAAAGCATGTAACGAGTGGCAAATTTGCTTCAAATTTTGAAGCAATTTTTTTAAGGAATTGCTTTGTGATGAACAGAGTTTTCAAATTATTATCAGTTCCATTCATGATTTACATTTTGAAGAAAAAACATTTTAAAAATAAGAAATTCAATTTTTTTTGCATTTTCTGCACTCAGCAGTCTGTTGCCAAATGATGAGATAATTTCAGATTTCAACAGCAGATATTACAAATCAGAACATAATTTTGTACAATTCATGAAAAAAGACTTTTAAGTGGCATAAAAACAGTACAATACCTGATCCTAACCATACAGTAAATAAAAAATTAAGCAAAAAAATGTGCTAAAATGGCATTTATTTAAAAAACAAAAATCCACTGAGCACAACATCTCATAATGTGTAGGCTTTTATTTAACGTTTAAACTACGAGTCACACTTGTATTTTAACCCAACTCTTGTCGTAATCATGCGTCATGCAGCCTGTTTTATTCAGTCCCACATCATGACCCTTTTAGTGCGTAAATGGGTAATGTTTTGAGAAAACTGACCTGCTTTATGACAAACATTAAAAGTTCTATAATTTTCTATTATATTTTTTATGAAAACAGATCCTTGATGTAGAAAGAGTTAAAGAGTTAAACTAAATTACCAGGGAAGTAGAGATGGTAAAATAAATAATTTTAATATTTATAATTATGCTCAGCCTTTATTAAGTTTTTTTAAATGCCTGATAGAAAATGATTTATGTCCCATTAGTCACATATACACTTCAGAAAATTGAGTACACAACTATTTCTGGGCTTAAAAAATACAAGAACCAAATCAAAGCACTACTTAAAGCCTGATATGGCCCCTGTACCAACCTGGCCCACCCCTGCACTAAAGAGATAAAATGCTTGCTGGGTATGCTTTGAAGTCGTTCTGTGAGTGTGACTTTACTATTAGAATTTAAAGTGTTTATTATTGTGAAAGTCAGTGTAATCCCATTAAACACAACCATTCATCTCTAAACTGTTCTTAGTCTTGTTCAGAATGACTTTCAACATTTTTTTTCTCTTATTCCTCAGTGACCTCCAAGCTCCCTCTCAAACTCTCCAACAACAAACTTGGTGATCCCAGCATCTTGACCTTTGACCCTTGACTCAGAAGCAGTGATGGGGCGTAAGATGGACCTGTCTGGTCTGACAGATGATGAAGCAGATCACGTACTCAGAGTTGTACAGAGAGACATGCAACTGCGTAAGAAGGAAGAGGAAAGACTCGGGTAAGAGCACATATGCATGTTAAGACTTCTGTCAAGATTATATGTGGCTTAATTTGTTTGGCAATTTATACCGGAGTGTGTATGTGTCTGTGAAGCAGTGTCTGTGTGTGTTTTCTTGTGTCTGCTTAAGGTGAAAAACACATTCAGTTTTGATGTCTGAGTCACTCCATTACCTGAGTCATTCAGGTTAAGCAGTACATTTTCATGTCTCCATTATAAACTGTGTGTCTTTGTACAGATAATCCTGTTTCCTTGGTAATCACTGTGTCAAACAGCCCCCGACCCCCATGTATGCATGTATGAATACTTTATTTATATATGTAGCAGACAAGCCTCTTGTTTGGTAGGGAAATTAGGAAGCAGGAACCGGATTAACAATCAACAAGACTTTAATTACAACATAAAATGCTGAACTGAAACATAACAACACACACACACACAGAGAGGGCGCATGCATCTCTCTCTCTCTCTCTCTCTCTCTCTCTCTCTCTCTCTCTCTCTCTCTCTCTCTCTCTCTGGCATCCCCGACTCCTCCTTTATCTCTCTCCCACTGATTGAGCAACTCAGCGTGGGGCGTACATCCTCATGGCCCGACCATGCCCTCCTTCTCATCACATACCCCCAGTGCCCGATTCAGTCTGGGGAAACCTTCGGCCTGACTTACTCCCCCCTACCTTCCTAGAGGAGAGGAGTGGCAACTTCGGCAGTTCCATTCGGTGCTCAGTCAGCTGTTCAGCTATCCTACGTGACGGCGGGCGATGGCACTGGATTTCACCTCCTGGCAAATGGCAGCAGGCTCCTCTGTCTCCTGGTGGATAGCAGTGGGCTCCTCCGGTTCCTGGCAGATGTCGGCAGGCTCCTCCGCCTCCTGGCGAACCGCTCTAGAACCATCGAACCAGTCTTCTCCTTGGCGTGGCGATCCTCCGTCAGCTGCGTCTTCCTCCTGTCTTGGGTTTCGGCACCAGTGTGGCAGACAAGCCTCTTGTTCGTTAGGCAAAGGAGGAAGCAGGAACCAGATTAGCAATCAACAAGACCTTAATTACAACATAAAATGCTGAACTGAAACATAACAACACACAAATAGAGCAGCGCTCGCTCGCTCGCTCGCTCTCTCTCTCTCTCTCTCTCTCTCTCTCTCTCTCTCTCTCTGGTGTCCCTGGCTCCTCCTTTATCCCTCTCCCGCTGATTTGGCAACTCAGTGCCGGGTGTGCATCATCACAGCCTGGCCACACCCTCCTCCTCGTCATAATGTATAACATAATGTGTGTTTTAAATAGCTATGGCCACTTGCAAAACTGATTTTATTTTTGGTATTTTTATCATTTATAAATACAAATGATATTATCAGCAAAATTTTTAGTGAAAAATGTAATTGTACAATTAACTTAAATAAGTTAAAGTTTCTTCATAATTTGGGATGTCCTCCTTCAGCTTTAATGACAATGCGCTCGAGCTGACATGAACAAAACATGATGATCATGGTATTCATCATGGTTTGAGAATATTCCAGTGATAATCTTGTGTGCTTCTATCAAAGCAAGAAAATCTGACATTTTGTATAAAAGTTAAATTCCCATAATTATGTAGTTTGAAAGTCTCCGTTATTGTGGTTTAAGATGCAGGTAGACTCAAACATTGATAACAGAGTTTTATTATTTATATCATGTGTTGAAAAAATGTAAATAAAGGAGCATATTAAACAAGAAAATATACAGTTACTTGCATGACTCACCGAAAGTTAAGTGCTGCACTGTATTACCAGTGGCTCAAAAAGTGAAAATGGTTTGCACACGCTGCGCTCATCTGTTGTTGGATAGGACAATTTTGTCACACTTTAAGTATCTTGCTTCCTGTTAAGCTTATAAATAAATAAACACACTGCTTGATTAGCACAAATGATTACAACAAGCGGTGAATTGGCATACCACATGCAGATGTGAGGTGAGAGAATATAATACATATTCTCTCTTTCACGCTGTTGATCGCATGCCAGTGATTAACCCTCCATGTGCCATGTTGGCACGCGTGCCCTAGTTTGTCGACCCCTGTCTTAGAATATTAAATTAAATATCAAAATGTCAGTTTTTTTATGATAGAAATCATATTATTTTGTTTTCTATAATCATTTTTATAATTTACAAGCATATTATTTTATCACAGTATCGCAATTAAGTGATCATAGGGCTGGATTTTAAATAATTTCACTGCTTTGGTGTGAGTGGATGTTGCCATTAGTGCTGGGTATTGATACAGATTTCCTGATTCGATTGTGATTCACAAGCTTTCGATTCAATACCGATTTTGATTCAATTTGATTCAATACATTATTTATATGGGTTTATTTCAGTTATAATTTCGCTTACATATGAAACTCTCTCCCAGCTAATATGGTTGATTATACAGGGGACCTTCTTTCTAGGTACATCACAAAAATATACATTTTTCTAATTATATTTTATTAGTTTTTCATAATTTTGGTCATATTTTGGCTTTAAAAAATAACAAATCCATGTATTTAATCAATCAATAAGATATTATATTTAATATATATTTTTTATTTAACATTTTTATTGTTTAATTGCATAATTAGTACCATATAAAATTATTTACATGAATTTGTTGAACATGTGCTAAAACCGTTACTGTCTCTTTAACAAAACCAGCGATTCTTTAAAGAGCACCTGTAGATGAGCGCATGTTAACGAGAGACACTTGGATGGCTTTATCTCATCTGTGACAAATGGGTTGTGTGGATCTCATCTTTGGACATGCATTACGAAACAACTTTTACACTCAACATGCAGTGAAAGGATCTCCCTGCTGAATACTCCACCACAATACAACACAATCACTGGTGAGGAAAATGTTAACATATTACAGCCAGTTGCCAAGTATATACATTTTAGTTGCATAGCGCAAAATCTGGTTGCAAATGTGAGGGTATTTCCTCTCATTGTAGTAGAGGGTTGCGCATAGAGTAAAAGATCGATCTTGGGATTTAAGAATCGAGATCGAGATTTTCAAAAGGACAATGTGATGCATCGGAAAATCTATATTTTTCGTGAAAATCAGAAATTTTATTAAGAAATATTTGAGGTGTTTCTTTTTATATATATATATCTTTAATCATAATGTTTTACAAAAATATTGTTTATAGGTTTTTCCTGTATTTAAAATATGGTTACAAAGTTTCATCAAAATGAACTGTAAGATGACACCCTCATGAAATCTAACTCTCAATTGCTCACTGAGCAGTCGCTAGCTATTTATTTCCATCCTTTTAGAATCATTATTTCCATCCTGTTAGAATCATTATTTCCATCCTGTTTGGTCCCACACTTTTCTTTCATTGTGCAAATTATGCATAATTCTATAAGAAAATAATAATAAGTTACTGTATAATTATTTAATTTTTTTGTGCCTGTGCTTGACCAGAGCATATTTTCCCAATTCTACTGTACCCTATTAAAATATCTTGAATTACAAAGCAGTCATATAAATTTTTTAAAAGATACAGAGCTCAAAAGGAACTGCATAACAGGAATTACCCCCAACTGTCTATATATAGCTTTCTTAAAATGGTTTATGTTTATACACCACTCTTTCCCCTCTACTTGTCTTTCTCTCTGTATCATTGACGTCGCTTGATTGGACAACTTTTTTTCCTCTTGTCTTTTTGATGCATTTAGCAACTCCTGTGTTAAAATGTGTTACAATTGCAATACATTCCATAGAGAGTAATTAATGACAGGGCTGTTAGTGTGATGTATGATATTTATGTTCTGAAACTGTAATGTGGTTGCTACTGCATTTTCTGTCTAGAATATGCATATGCAATGGGGTCTGTCCATACGGTGAAACTGTTCTGCTTATCCATCTTTTTGAGTTTAAAATGTTAAATAACAATTTCTTTGTCAGCACTTCAGTGTGGCAGTTAGCATGCTGCAAGATTTCCTGCAAGTCTTTGCTCCTGTCAGAGAGTGTTGTTATGGGTTACGAGGTTAGAGGGTTGGAGTGCAGAGGTTATGGATCTTGAGATTGCTCAGTGTTGTGATTTGAGTGTTGCCAGACTTGATTCACTTTGGTCAATATCTCTGACTTCTTTTTGATGAGTCTCACCGTATCATTGGTCACTGAAGGGCAACACTCTCAGTGACACTGTTGGAAAATGCATTTCCATGTCTAGCGTTTTACTGAGTTTTACTTTTACTGATTACTCAACAGGACTGCGTGAATTATTTGGACTTTCAAAGTGGCTCCAACTAAATTATATGGTTAAACTGCTTTTAAGGGCAGAATTGTTTAGTACATTTTTCACATACTCAACAAATGACAGTATGCTTAGAGTTCTGATGACAATAACTGATTGGATATTGTATATTACATGTCATTAGAAAATGGTATATTCATGAGCCAAATTCCTTACATCACTGAAATGCTTTCAGAATTTTACTACAGACATTCACCAATGGCAGTGACCATGGCTGCCTGAAACCTTCAAAATGCAACCTGGTTGGCAGCATAGATTGATCCTTTGCTGCCTATGATCCTGTTTGGTTGAAATAATAAATATGCCATCTTATAGAGCAGTTAACATGTAGATTATTTCATAAATGTGAATTTTATTAAATTTTTTCCATTTATGATTCCATTTCTACCAAGAAATATGCACTGCAGTTCTAATATATTGCTTTTTTGTGTCTAAAGCTCACTTGAAGTTTTTTTTAGATCATTAGACATGTTGGTATGTGGCTTGGAAGCCTGTTTGAAACCAGTTTCCTTCAAAGGTACATTACTAAAATGCTGGCTATTAGTCACTGACTAACTAGGCAACAAGGCCTTTGATATTGGGCAAGCATTTTGTCTTTCAAAGCTTGGAAAAATGTAGATCCCACATTCACCGGATGAGTGCTTTGTGTAGAATTACCATCTTTGAGAAAGGTCACTACCATGTCCTTCAACCTTGAATAGCCAATCAGACATCTGGTAGAGTTTGAGTAACTCTGTGTTACCCTGAAATGTGTTAGAATGCTGTACAAACACCAGCTGGCTCTTTTGCATTGCATGGAAGTACACACAAACACACACACACACACACACACACTGAGTTGAGTGGACTGATGCCCATGTATACCAACAGAGGGGCTCATTAAAAGAAAGAAGGTAGTTCAGGTACCTGCTTGGATTTAGATTTGTCATAGCAACACACAGAAGGAAAGACACTCCTAAAAACTTACACTGGAGCTACATTTGCATGGTTCCAAAACATATTGAGTTGCCAATGTAGGCATCATTTTAAGGCATAAGACATGAAGGTTGTTCCAAAATGCAGTGCCTATTAAGTGACATATGCAGATGCATAGGGCCACCGCGGCCACCAGGGGTCCCATACTACTGGTTCTGTATAGCCAAATAATTATTTGCAATAACTGTAAATATCACTGGGCACACATTGCACCTATATGCACGCCAATTATCTGATGGAACATATCAAAAATATCAAAAATATTGCATATGCTTCGAGAGAAGACATGGAGAGATAAGTATGTGAATTTGACTCACCTAAGATCTGATGTGGCGACATTAGTAAGACAATTGGTTAGTTGCGTGTGCAATCCGGGTTCAAGTCCACCTTTTTGCCAATTTGACTATTCTCCCCTTATCTATCCATACAAGCAAAGACAGACAGAGGCTGTACATGCCATCAGAAAGTCATTTATTTTAAATAAAAATAAACACAAATGGTGTAAATTAGCATCTAAGGGGAGTGTGACATACACCTGGGATTTAATAGCAAGTGGCAAATTTGCTGCAAATTTGCGGCTAGTTTGCAGCTAGTTTAGGTTTTTTGTAAGGGATTCCAGATCAGTCATTTATGAGGTTCTTTGATGGTTAGGATGCTGCCTTAGGCCAAGTCCAAATCAACTGTTTTTCGGTTTAACTAAATGGTTTATACATTTTTATCCACACTGAAACAGTATTTTGCTCAACCCAAAATGAAAACGGATATAGTACTATATACTTTGAAGACCAGTGATGTTAGGAAATGGAAAAAGTTTTCAACTGAAAATGTATTAGTGTGGATGTGGCCTTAGAAGGCAGCTGCTAATGAAGGCAGTAGGTAGCGAGGCATGTCTCTAGGTTTTTGAACAGATCTACTGTGTGCAAATTAAGAGCAGTGTCTGTACTCTGTCTTTATATGTGTACATCAATCATTTGTGACTTTTTTTGTCATTCCTCACCTTCTCTTACCCTCTCTTTCCATTGGCTTCAGAGTTTGGACTTCAGTTACACCCTCAAGCTTCTGTCTGTGTCTCTGTTTCCGCCCATCAACTTGGCTTTGGTACTGCTGCGTCACTCATATTCCTCTAGATTAGTTTGGTTGTGCTAAAGCCCAGCTCAGCAGGGCAGACACACAGTCCACTTGACACGTCTGGGCACACAGCATTGGCCCTAACTGTGCTTAAGTCCAACTCTTGGCTATTGGACAGGCTTTTGTGGCCCAGATTACATTCTTTCAACAAACAACAACTCAATACTCTGCTAAACAGCCAGACGGTATGCTGATGAAATTGAAAGGAACAGAATCAAGGGGTCTTGAGACGCATTTTTAAAACAAAAATGTGCATGTGAATTATCAAGTCCGATTTTTACTTCTTACAATGCATTCTGGGATGACCTGAACCATGAACGATCCATGCAATACTGGCTTATTTTGTGTACAAAACAAGGTATAAGGGGATGTCTTCTCTGTTTTCAGTAGTTTTTCTATCTAAATATGCAGTAGACTGATGTCTCTGATTTTCAGCATCTCATGCAGGAGTGCAGCACATTTTTAAAAGCTGTGTCGGGCTCAAAAGTATGGAACCCCTTAAAGGTTAGGGCAGGATTTTTATTTTTGAAATGGTTTTGCATTCCCTTGAAATAGTTTTGCATTCCCTCGCAGTAGTTTGTGTTCCCTCCCAATAAGTTTGGCGTGCCCTCGCAAAAGTGTATGTTCTCGTCTATCATTAGTTTTTTCGTTCCCTTGCAATAGTTGTGCGTTCCCTCTGAAAAGTTTGTTTTCCCTTGCAATAGTTTTGTGTTCCCTCGCAATAGTTTGTGTTTCCTCCCAATAGATTTGCGTTCCCTTGCAGTAGTTTTGCATTCCCTCACAATAGCTTGTGTTCCCTTGCAATAGTTTTGTGTTCCCTCGCAATAGTTTTGTGTTCCCTCGCAATGGTTTGTGTTTCCTCGCAATAGTTTTGTGTTCCCTCGCAATAGTTTGTCTTTCCTCGCAATAGATTTGCGTTCCCTTGCAGTAGTTTTGCGTTCCCTCACAATAGTTTGTGTTACCTCATAATATTTTTGTGTTCCCTCACAATAGTTTTGTGTTCCCTCACAATAGTTTGTGTTCCCTCACAATAGTTTGTGTTCCCTCGCAATAGTTTGTGTTTCCTCGCAATAGTTTTGTGTTCCCTCACAATAGTTTGTGTTCCCTCACAATAGTTTGTGTTCCCTCACAATAGTTTGTGTTCCCTCGCAATAGTTTGTCTTTCCTCGCAATAGATTTGCGTTCCCTTGCAGTAGTTTTGCGTTCCCTCACAATAGCTTGTGTTACCTCATAATATTTTTGTGTTCCCTCACAATAGTTTTGAGTTCCCTTGCAACTGTTTGTGTTACTTCGTAATAGTTTTGCATTCCCTCGCAATGAGTTGTGTGTTCCCTTGCAATAGTTTGCGTTGCGTAGCAATAGTTTGCATTCCCTCACAACGAGTTGTGTGTTCCCTCGCAATAGTTTATGTTGCGTAGCAATAGTTTGTGTTCCCTCCCAATAGTTTTGCGTTCCCTTGCTTTAAATTTATCACTATTTGACTTTGGTTTTTATGATTTGATTGGTTATTATGGTTTTACTATAGCAGTACTGTAGACTTCATTAACCATATTTTTTGGCAGAAATAATTTTCTGTAGTAATATTGTAGTAACCGTGACTTTTGTGGGCTAACCATGTTTTATTTTTAGTTTATTGTAGTAACTTTGAAAAGTACGTTAAGTAATAATCTTTTTTTTCTGTCTGAAACCATGGGTTTAACACAGTATTCTGTATCCATATAGTAGCCATGGTTTAATTATAGAATAACCATGGTTATTCTTGTGGTTACTATGGTTTTACTACAAATATTTGTTGTAAAACCACATTAACCACAAAATTATAATTTTTGTTATTAGTAACTATAGTAAAACCATGGTAAATTTATTATGAGGGAACGCAAAACTATTGCAAGGGCACAGAAATCTTAACTGCGAGACAACTCAAACTGAGAGAGAATGCAAAACTTATTTCAAGGGCATGCAAGATAATTTCAGAAAAAAAAATCCTGCATTGTCCTCTAAGGGGCTCTGTACAAAAGTACATCCACTTTTAAAAACACATCTTTTTTGTTCTGTTGCATTTATTTATTTATTTTTTTCATAATTTTGCTGCCTACTCTTTTGTGCAGCTTTCTGTCCTGGAGGGCAGCTATGATGCCTAGAATGTTCCCTAGTTAGACAGCTCATTAGGTTTTGGAAACAGAGCTTGGAGTGTTTCAGTGTAGTTGTGCTAGAATATTGGTTGCCTCTCTGGAAACATGTCTGTATTGCAGAACAGCTATCACACATTTAACCTTTGCATACACACCGCAGGTGTCAGCTAATGTAGAGCTGATTAAATGATCAAACTCCGAACCAAATCCATTATATATGTGTGTGTGTGTGTGTGCTTGAGTGAGTGCGTGCGTGCGTGTGTGTGTTGTCACGGTACCAAAATTTCAGTTGTTGGTACCGATACCAGTGAAATTGGTAAAAATTTCAATATCACAGCAAAAATATTCTAATATGACAATGTGCCATTGAACACCTCGGTTAAGTTATTTTTAATAATTATTTAAGAATTATAGTTGAATAATTATTATTATTTTCCAGAACATGTTTTAAAGTTGAATTTCTTTTAATCATCAAAATGGTGTCTAATCAATAAATTCTTAAAACATTTAATAAGTGATAATATAACTTTTTAACATGTCATTGAATTTTATTTTGCCAAACTTTTCATTCAACAGCAGTCTTACTTGTGATAAATTGATTATTGTCATTATTATTATTATTATTATTATTATTATTATTAAAGAGAATATTAAATTTTACTATACAGTTGTAATATATTTCTATTAAATGTTTTATATAATTTATTCTATTTCAACCATCTAGCTTTTATTTGTGATTCATGCTTTTATTATTACGTGTGTGTTTTTTACCAGATTCTTCACTTTTCCAGATCACATAGTCCAGTGTGATCATTGAAGACTTTCAAGTCATGTCTGAAATCTCATCTGTTTACACTGTCCTTTAAGTCTGACAAATTAAATCTAGGACACTGTTTTGGAGTGTTTGTATTTGTTGCGTGGATCACAGTGGAATAGTGCTCTACTCTGTCATCTAAATAACGTGAATGATTCTCAGTGTCTTTGGAGTTTCCAGAGTATGAGCGGTAGGATTTATACATTAATATAAAGTAATTAGCTCATCCACACTAAGATTGCAGCCTTCAGCAGTGTAATAAATCATGTTAGAACATGTCACTTGGATTAATTGTCCATTTCAGTGTAAGGAGTAACAGAGCACGTGTGCTAGTCATGTTGCGCACTGTACCGAACATAGTCAGTGCTAGGTACTACCGGTACTGCAGGAACACTGGTATTGTTACATCTTTTTTATTTTAGTACCGGTTTGGTACCCTAAAAAACAGAAGAAATGGAGTAGAAGAAATATAAATAAATCTTGTGTAAATTGTCAGCTTTACGCTAAGAATAAATGCTATTTCTAGCACGTTACCAGACACGATCATATTTTTTTATCAAGAAAATTCACGTTGGATCATAATTTATTTTTTTCTAGTAAGACCTTTGATATTACGGCAACATTTTTGATAATATTTTTTTGATATTTTTTTCCTGTACAAATATCTAAACATCCTTAAAACAAGATCAGTTTGATGTATCTTGTATTCGAAACAACACTGCATAATATGTTAGAGTTTTAATAGTCAAAACAAGTGAACAAATCAACCAGTGCTGAAGAAGTAATCCAAAGTATTTAGAATACGTTACTGACCTTGAGTAATCTAACAGAATACATTACAAATGACATTTTACAGCATGTATTCTGTAATCTGTAGTGGAATACATTTAAAAAGTAACCCTCCCAACCCTGTATAGCTAGGCTGTTGCTTTTTGGCCCAAGTCAAAAGAGCCCATCCCCAGGTTTGCTCCCTAGAAATGGCTTGTGTCCTTACTAAAACAGTAAATCCATGGGTTTCTTTCACCTATTTTAGGTGTATATAAATCCAATAGCTTAGAAATGTAAAAGCACATCTCTCCTCAATAAGCCGCATGATTTGAGGTGTCATTCATGTCCGTAGCACAAATGTGTTAAATATTAAAACTTGGGTTTAACCCTTATTAATGAGTTATTAAAATAGTGATGTTTGCCTTAGCGAGCACCACTTAAAGGTTGTGTGTATGTGTGAGATTATAATTTATGAAAGGCTTCCAGTTCCTTTGAGATTCTTGAACATGCCTGAATGCAATTAGCTGTTTCTCTTTACGAGGTTTATAAGTGAGCCCAGTGGAGGAATAATGTAGTCCACAAATGTTGCTTTCACTGAGTTTAGGAATCTCAGATGGCGTCTTTAATGATTCCTCAGTACCGACTTCTTGAATACTCAAAACAGCTGTGTGGGTAAAAAAAAAAAAAAAAAACTTTTAATTTATATTACCCTGCCTCATAAATATTCAACCCATCTGCCAGGAAAGATAAATTGGATGAAATTTAAGGTGAAAGTATTATTCATTAAAACAGACTAGAAAATTACAAAGACAAAATCTGAATATCACTTAAGTGAGCATACATTTAGAATTTTTCCCTGAAATAGATCCTTTATGGAAAGACTGAATGTAAATATTTCATTGGTACGCCATACAGTATGCTTGAAGATAAAAACGTTGTTATTTTAGTGTTAACAGAATCCAACACAGTGCGAAACTCTTGAGTTTAATGATGTGTCTTTGCATTTGTGACTGTGCATATATGAATTTTTGATTGTGCTCAATTATGAATTATAAAAGTGAATTAGCCACTCAATCTCTCTCTCTCGCTGTTCTCTTTCAGCCAAAGACTTCGAGCTCATTTAAGTCCTTGTTTTTCAAGATGTGATATTTATATCTTTTTACAACACTAAGCCACAATGAACAAGATATTTTCTAGGTGTTCTTGATGGATAAGCAAGACAAAGTCCTTAAAATATCCGTAATTTCTTAGGGATGCTAGATGTTCTGGTACTTACGGATAATTGCATTTAGTTGAGGAAAAATCCTGGAGGGAATGCTTATGATTGACTGAGGAGAATGCAAATTATTGTCAAGGCAACTTACAAATCCCACTTCATGTGTATTACCCTGAAGAGTTAGAAACCCATGATAATATGGCACCCTTGTAACCAGTCCTGCTTGCCCCGCTCCGAATGGGATTCCAACCGGCGTCTCTGGCGTGGGAGGTGGGTGCGTTAACGAGGAGGCTAAAGGCTACAGCCTCTAGCGTCAGTCGCTAGTGCACCTCTTGAGGTCAGAAGAGTGAGGTTTTTACACAATGCAGAGCTATCTATCAGCTGGCTCCCGTTACAACTACACCACCATGAGGACTTAGAGTGCATTGGGAATTGGGCATTCCAAATTGGGGAGAAAAAGTGGAGAAAAAAATCTATTTCCTGTTTTCCCTATTGACAGTGTGTTTTTGTCATCTGAAGAGAACTGAAGAAAGATCAATCTATTTATATGCTAAATGGACTGGGAAGAAATGGCTTGCGTTAACAATGTTTGTTGCATTAAAATCCTTGTGGTTTTCTATAAAGCTTGCTTCTTGGTTGTTTTGTGTTTGCATACACAAAAAAATTATTAAATACTTATTGTCACACAACAAGTGCATGGCAGTCAATGTCAGCAGTCATAATAGTTTGAGCTTATATTAAAGTTCCAGAGTTTTCAAACTAATTGTTGAAATTAACATGTACTTTATTCTTCCTCACATAAAGGATTAACATATTGTGTTAAGTACTTAAAAAGGCTCTTTGACCCAATAATATGGTGTGACTATTGTTTAGGCATCAAAATGCCTTCGATTTTCTGTTTGCTTTGTGTGAATAAACTCCTTTATGTTTTCACAGCTCTTATAATATAAAAGAGGTTTATTCCATTTATTAAACTGTATTACATAAGGACCACACAAACATGTGACTTTCACTGTAACAAGTAGCATTAGCCGAGGTTAATCATACCCAACACTTAACCTTACCCGTGGTGGTTAATCTACCCCATTCTGTGTCCTAAATGCAGAGTTACACAGTAAACATTCACTTAATGGAATAGCTCACCCGAAAATGACAATTTTGTTATCATTTACTTAGCTTTATATTTCAAACTTGATTAAAACTATATTTTCTTCCTCCTGTGCGGTTCTTTTGAATACAATAAAGGTGAAGGGGCTTTTATGCATCAATAATAACAAAAACACAATATTAAAGTACTAAAACTTGTGTTAAATTTGTTTGAATAACAAATTGTACAGAAGCCCTGAACCGCACTGTGAAATAATAATAATTCAGTAGGTGAAATTGTTTTTAAGTGTCCAGTGCCTTCATGAGCCTGTGCTACAAAATTATAATAATAATAATTATTATTAACTCTAAAAAAAAAAATCTCTCTAAAAATATTTTTTTTTCTCTGATTAAAAGATTTTTTTTTCTCTCTACATTTTTTTTCTCTCTAATTTTGTAATTTTTTTTTTTTATCTCTATCATTTTTTTTTCGTCTAAAATATTATTTTCTCCTCAAGATGCAACACATTTATTTATTTATTTTTTATTTTATTTTTTTGACTTGGTAGCTAATAATTAGCATGCGGTACCAACCTCGGCCATCAGGTGCCACTATCCTTAAGCATGAAATCTTATGCTTACAGTTTTCACCTACTGACATTTGTTTTTCATGTTGCGGTTCATGACTTCCATTACATTGAAATCTAAGTCATTGTATTCTGTAAATCTTTCCCATCTGATGAAGCTCTCAAATCTCATTTGTGCTTTCTGCATATTCAAACCTGGCTCATTGCAAACAGTTACGAGGCACTTGAGAATGTTTGACATCAAACATGGCCTTAACTTATTTCGGCAAGTTTCATTCTGCACAAGTGCGACTAAGATTTGAGGGCAAGATTTTCAGTGGTTAAAAATATTCGTCTGTTCCTTGGAAAGACAAATGGTTTTGACAGAATGAAAGAACGTCTGTATATTGGTGTCAGTTTATTTGTGAACAGTGTTTTTGCACTAGATTTGAGAGTAACAGCATGTTTGAATGATGGAGCTGAGCTGTGATAGAGCTGCTGAAAGACCCCAATTTATGCAAAATGCTGCCCATTGCCTTCAATTGTGTGATGTAATGGAAATCAGTCAAACATTTTAGTGCATCTTTTATGCGATACAAGTAGGAGCAGTTAAGTGAGTTGGATAAGGGAGTCACTTTTAGGATGTTGAAAATAACAGCTTTTCTTCTGAGTGGTCATGATGGGGAGACAACGTCATTTATGATTCCTATATTTTAGCACAAAACCATGTGTCCTATCACCCGCAATCCAATTAACTAGCAGCCACATCCATTACCTATTTAAGTAAGCCATTGACATTCTTTTCACAGAAATGAGGCTCAATATAGAATGCTTTGGATTCTTAAATGTCAGCGCTATCAAAGTCCCTTTAAGGAATGTCAGTTCACTCTGTGGCTATCTTGGCAATGCCCCCATTTTCTACAGTAAGTAGGCTATAATCAGGGAATTAGGCTACAGCTCCTATCTACAAAACTGTTTGGCAATATTACATTTCAATAACTTGTGTGAAATAAGAAATCCATTTTCTTTAGCTTGAATCATGCTAAAAATATATTTTTAGGCTGGCCCAGCTAATGTACACATGCCTTCTAAATAGTGCCCAACCGATATATCAATATATCGGCCGATATTAGCCTTTCACCGAAATATTGGTATTGGCGTTATATCGGTTTTACTCATATGTGCAGATATGAAAACTTTGAAATCTGATGGTTTGTAAAGCTGCACATCTCAGCAACTACTGCCTGAGTAAAAACAGCATGAAAAAGTCAATTTCTCACAATTTGATGTTGGAGGTTGACCGCACAGCCTGACACACACTACCTAAGTCAATTCCAAATGGACGGCTAGGCATAAATGGGAGAGGTTTTGGTGCCTGTGAATCAATGTCAGAGTACGAGGGATAAAAACAGTTAGGGAAGCATTTACGCTTTCTATTTGACTTGGGACCTGCACGAGAATGGCTAGCCATATCCAAAATAATAAGAGTAAAACTGTTAGTGTTACTGTGTGTATCAGTCATATGAGAAATAGAAACAAACAATACATACACATTCATATATATTCCCAGTTGATGGTCTTGGATGGGTATCAGGTTCCATCTCATCCTCCATCTCCTCGTGGTCCTGGTCTTTCCCTGGTCCAGCAGATCTTCCTCCTATGTGCTAATGCCCTCATGAACCATGTCCTCCTCTGCTATGAACCTAAGCTCACCAGCAGTCAGCTGCCGCCTCATCTTGAGGGTGCTGAGCAGGGCGCCATAGTCTCTATCAATCTCTACAACAGAAAAAAGTACACAATTGGTAGACAACATTTTGTTCTTCACAAATCCGTACACTGAATAGTCACCAAATGCAGCAGACAAAACTGCAGACAGCCCTCTCACACTTTTCTTGTGAAGAGGAAGCTACACACAATCTAAAAGCATTTCTGTGTGATGGATGGGTAAGGCTATCTGCTAAATTATAGAAAGATATCTACCATTTTTTATTACATGGGAAAATCAACAAGCTAGCTAACTTATCTAACTAGCAGGCCAGTTTCCAGACAGGTCTGAACAGCGTCAAAAAAAGGTCTGCTCTCTGGTTCACATTACTTTAGGCGGATTTTTCACAAGTGACAAAATTAGCAAAAAAAGTTTTTGATATTTAGTTAAAAATGTACATAGTATTGCTAGCTAATGTTTATTTAGCAAGTGTCACAGAAATTGGCTTAATAATAGAGGTTAGCTGCCTATCCGATGAACGCAGAGGTTCATGTCATTTTTTCCAGAAATAACTAGCATTATTCCTACAAATAAATGCTTCGTAACTAAAACGTTTTGACTTCAATAGACAATATTGACAAAACATGTTAAATAACTTTTCAATTTGAAGCAGTAAATCCAAAATTGGAGATAATCTCCCGGGATATCCTCTCTGGCTCTGCCCAGGCAAATGGAGGATGACGATGATGACGATACATTTATTATTCATGTCCAGTAACCCCTTAACCAATCATATGTGCTTTTAGCTTATATTGTCATGAGTATCTGGCAGTTTTCCGAAATAAAATCGGTGTTTGGACGATGAAGATATTGAGACAGGAACCATGGGAATAATTGTTCCCAAATTTGAACGCTCCGGTTGGTAAGGTTTAAGTGGTGCAGAGTTGAGTGGTGTCTTCGCGGTAAATTGCTAACTAGTTTGTGAAATACATACTGGAAAGGTAATAAACAATGACCTCATCATTTTCCCTTTTCAGTATTACTAATATATTGTTAACTCTGTCCCTGACAACCATGTCACTCATGTTTATCACATCTGTTTGCTGTTAGCCAGCTATAGTTTGTCAGTACAGTCAGTAATGTAGCATATTGAAAGGTAAACATCAGAGCATCTTTTTGCAGCTCAGCAGACAATGGTTCTGTGGTGGATTGTGTTTCCTGGGAGTTGATTTTACAATACGCTGTTACCTAGTTGGTGAGACGCAGTGCTGGTCCATCTTTTACTCTCTGTGATAACGCGCTTATAGCTAACTAACTATAGTTTTTTAGATATTTATTTTATTTGTATTTATTATTTATTTTAATGGTCAGCATTTGACTGATACTAAACAGTACTGAAGTTTATTTAGATATTTCTTTTTTATTTATTCTTTATTTTAATGGTCACATTATATGATGTTCCCTGTCTGTCGCTCACTTTGACGTTGTGTTGAAGAAGCGACACTAGGGGTCTCTCTTGAGCACCTTTTGCATCTCTGATCTATGAGAAAAGGCCAATGAGAAATTGGCAGACAGAATTTGCATGTCCCGCCCCTGGACATACGGGTATAAAGGGAGGGAAATGCATCTGTTTCATTCAGAAATTTTCTTCGAGCCGATGGTTATGTATTCATCGAGCTGCGAGTCACATGTTCCTCCCATCTCTGAGTGCGATTGTTGTTGGATCTACGGCACATATCAGTGGCTTTCTCCCTTCTCTGCACGGCAGTGCAGCTTGCCCCTGGGCACTTCGACAGTGCAATTAAAAAAGTTTATTTTCTCTAAAAGAGTTATTTTCTCTAAAAGAGCAATACACAGCTGGTGTTGAACGTCCTTTTCAGGACATGTCTTTATAAAGATGCCCTTCCGCCCCTGTGTAGTTCCTGGATGCGGTAGAGTGATTTCCGCTTCTGACGGCCACAGGTGCTGTCTCGTGTGTCTGGGTAAGCACGACTTAATTATCAGATTCCTAAGAGGTGCCTGGAGGTTAAATCCCTCCTGGCCAAGCCTGTTCCCTTCCTGGGATCTCTCAGTGGTCCTCTCGGGCCTTCAGAGACCCCCCTTCGAGCCGCTAGAATCAGTCGGACTCAGGGCTCTCTCCCTGAAGACAGCCCTCCTGATTGCGCTCGCCTCCATCAAGAGGGTCGGGGACCTGCAAGCATTCTCTGTCAGTGACCGCGACCAGGCTACGTGCCCAAGATTCCTACCACTCCCTTCAGGGACCAGGTAGTGAACCTGCAATCACTGCCCTGGGAGGTGGCAGGCCCAGCCCCTTTGTTGCTGTGTCCGGTACACGCTTTGCGTATCTGCTTTAGACGTTCTGAGCAGATCTTTGTCTGACCACATGGATCGCTTGCACCTAGCGCCCTTTCCCTCTGCTGAGGTAAAATCGTGCACTCTTATCCCAGGAGATCCCACTAACTCGGCTCCCTCGATGGCTCCTCCCTAGCCCTCTGGTCCGCGAATTCAGCGGAGTAATTCGCCTACCAAATCCAATGCGGGTACTCAATCTACCCTGCACTGGAATAGGTGCTCCACTGGTGGGGCTCCTACGTGGACTCGTTTTTTCCACAGTATGGTCCCCTTGTGAGCGGACCCGCATCTCCCTTGAGCAGTTCCAACTGGCCCCTGGTCGCCGTGTATGTAGCAACTCCTCCCTCCCAATAGGCAGGATCTACCACCGTGTCACTTTCCACATGTGACCTAAAAGCCCATGTGATGTATTTCACCACTGTTTACCTCCCCCAGTCTGGGCAGGTGTGGTCTCTGCAGGGTCTTTTCCCCCTGAAAGAATAGGAATTGGGAAAGATTGCCTTCCCTGATGCATATGATAGCGTTAAGATGGCCCCAGCCGCTTTAGCTCTATGCGAGAAACATAGAGAGAGAAAAGGTGCGGCTGGCACGGCCTGCTTCCATGCTTGGCACATCGCCTTGTTCCCCCCTGTCGGGGGTAAAGAACCTGAAGGCTCTGACGATTTTATGGGGCGTTGGGGAAGGGTACATGCAGTCTGACACAGCTGGTCACTTTGGCACGTAAAGCACACAATGTCGAAGTGAGCGAAAGATGGGGAACGTCTAGGTTATGGATGTAACCTCTGTTCCCTGATGGAGGGAACAAGACGTTGTGTCCTCCCGGCCACGTCGCTGAACCGAGCCACTGTTGCGGCCGAACCATTATCGGCTCCACAGAAAAATCCTGAATGAAACAGATGTATTTCCCTCCCTTTATACCCTTATGTCCGGGGGCGGGACATGCTAATTTTGTCTGCCAATTTCTCATTGGCCTTTTCTCATAGATCAGTGTGATAATGATCAGTTCCAATTACAAATACAATTTATACTGTAAACACTCACTTCATATCCCAAATTGGGCTGGACGATAGAGCGATGCATTCTAATATCGACGATATCTGACAAATATCTGATGCCAATTGTGACTGTCATTGACAGATGATGATCGTCAATATTGGGAAATGACAAAACCATGGAGGTCAGAAGTTGCCAAAAATATTAAATAGTAGCCTTATAGTTATCATACACTTAGATACTAATTAAAATTAGAATTAAAGAGGCCGGTTGTGTCCATTTTCACTGCCGACATGTTCTTTGAATAGTATGACAAATCATTTCATATATAACCTACGCTATAGACTCAGACCTGGCCTGATTACTAGATAAAAACAGCACATGCATTAGAAATGTCATTATTAAGAAAATACAGCCTGTTGGGAAAAGACATTATGAAAGTGTATTTAAGCAAAAAATAATGATACAAAACATCGCAGTCTTTATGAAAAACTTTTATTGAAAAGTTGCTCAAAATGCATTGCTTTGTGACATCAACTTGAATTCATAATTTACTCCATAAAGATAAGATTTTAATTTGTAGGCTATGGAATTAAACTAATATTTACTTTTTAAATAAAATAGGCCCAATTAAACAACCTTGTGATTTCCTTGAGGAAAGAAAAGTTTAAGAAACAAAGATGAAAATGATTAAGTCATAAAATAATAATAATAAAAAAAAAACATTTACCTTGAACCTAGCATTAACTGCCTTAACAAAACACAACACAAACAAGATTTGATTAGAACACAGTGTAAATTATTAGGCAACTGGTGTTTTCTATTCATTTTAAGCAGACAAAGTGAAATAAACAAACTACTGTAGCCATTTAATGAAAGTAGAAATTATGTGGGTTGTGTTAAACTTTCTAGAGGTAATGGTTTATTTATATTCCAATTGTTTATATTTTTTGTGCTTGCATTCATAATTGTCTTTATATTTTAATTGTATGAGTAATTTTCCACTTGTAGCTGTAGACTGATACTTGCATGATTCCAAATGGGGCAGGTGGAGGAAGTTGTTTGGATTTGGGAAAGTGATTATATACGATTATTTGACCACTTTGTTATTATTTTAATTGCTTTTTCATTTCTTTTGAAATACAATTTGAATTTAGAAATAGCTTTGGTTTAAGTTTTTTGTGTTTCAATAAATGAATTAAGTTTTAAATCAAAATTAACTAGTGGAAGTTAAATGCATGTAAAAATATGAACTGGTCCCTCGGCAGTAGGGGAAGGGTGGTTGATGATGTGGTTGATGATGCGATAGGATATCGCAATATTTTTTTTAATAAAAATATTTTGAAAATATTCTTGCATTTTAGCCCAGCCCTAATGCATACTTGCACAATTTAATCAGGCCTTTTTAATCACAGATGTAGCAGTAAAATAAAACTGAGTTAACGAGGGTGAGACCTGCGAGATGCTTTAATCGACCTCATTCTCTCATAAAAGATCAGAGTGCATTAGCAATTGCTGAATATTTAACTGGCTGAGATTCAAAATAATTGACATGCCAGAAGCTGTAAAGCGGAGTTTTGCCACCTATATTTTTTATTTAATGTCAGTGCTGGGTTCTACACTGAAGTGATTTGCTATAAAGTGGCATGTGTGTATCAAGAAATGTGTTTGAGCCCTAAGCCCTAACATACCCTTGTTTAGACAACAGACAATCCTATCTTACACAAAGTTCCAGAATTCACTACAGAAAGCCCAATCTTGTCTGAATCATTATATGAAATAGCACATGTCCTATAAATTAACTCTCAAACATTGTTTAAAAAAAAAACAAATCCTGAACGAAGAGCGCAATAAAGCGAAACAGAGAGTAAGAAAAGACACTAAAGGTAAGAGAGACAGTATAGAGAGTGAGACAGGGAGCGGTGTACTGTGTAAATGATGGTGTGCCGGGTAATTTGCTGTGTCACGTCGCATTTCATGGGATCATGGGAAATGGACCGAAAGCAATATGTCTGTTTCTCAGTGAACTTAAGCCATACACTTTCTCTTGGTTTTTTACTCCCCACCTCTACCGGCAAGATTTCCTCACTTCAGAGCTTTTCATGCAGGCTTATCCCTGCAACAAAAACAAATCATTTTGGTAAACATAGAGTAAACAGGTTGCACAAACAGTCTGAGAATTGTTTTCACATAGCCCAGTTTATGAAGACATTCAGAATTAGACAAACATTGTGCACACTTAGATTTTTATGGTTATGTAAACTTTTTTCAAATGTAAATTTTAGAAAATGTGTCTGCCAAGTTAAGTGTGGTGTAACTAACATGCAGAAAGCCACTTTTATCTTCATGTGACACAAAATGAAAAAATAAACAAATAAATATATAAACCATGAAATGATATCACAGGGAGGTTTCCTCTTGACTCCCATTTAGGGATGTCAAAAGTTTCGATTTATGGATTGTCCCGTAAATCATTCATCTCAGTCTCAAGTTCAATGTAGACTGGGAGCAGGTACGTTAAAGCAATGTAGAAAGCGAATGTCTTTATTTTTCAAAATAGAGGTCAAACATTTATCAAATTAATATGAACATGAGTTGGTTTGCGTGATATTAGCGCAAATCGATCATCTGTGTTCCACAACTGCTTTCGTGTCCTTGAAGGACAGGAGGTAAGGGCAGCCCCTGGACTTTCTGATGCCCTCCTAGTATAAGATGGTGCCCCTAGGGAGTTGGTGCCCTATGCAGACTTCATAGTCTGCTTATAGGGAGTAGTGGTACTGGATAAAACTGTATATATTATACACAGTTTATATGCAATTTGGAACAAAAAGAACATTACATTTCTATAGCACTTTTCTGACACTACATTCAATATACTTTACACAGTGAACAGGGGACTCTCCTCAACCACCACCAGTGAGCAGCACCCACCTGGATGATGCGACGGTAGCCGTAGTGAGCCAGTACACTTACCTCACACCAGCTATTGGTGGAGAGGAGAGAGTAGAGTTTTTGAGCCAATTAATTGATGGGGATTATTAGGAGGCCATGACTGAGAAGGGCTAATGGGGGGGAATTTGACCTGGACACAGGGTTACACCCCTACTCTTTATTAGAATTGCCCTAGGATTTTTAATGACCACAGAGAGTCAAAACCTTGGTTTAACATATCCAAAGGACGGTGTTTCTTTTTTTTTTTTTTTACAGTATAATGTCCCCATCACTATACTGGGGCATTAGAACCCACACAGACCACAGGGTGAGCACCCCCTGCTGGTCTACCGAATACCTCTTCCAGCAGCAACCTTAGTTTTCCCTAGGAGGTCTCCCATCCAGATACTGACCAGGCTCAACCCTGCTTAGTTTCAGTGGGCACCTGGTCACAGAATGATATGGCTGCTGGCAAAAGAGAGCTTTGTTTATGATCTCTGGGATAGACTGTTCTTTTTTTTCCAATAAGCTTCAGTTCATTTTGGCAGTGTGGGCTCTGATAACACCATCATAGGATTATCATGTTGCATATCACATTTTCCCCCCATATCATGCAGCCCTATAAGCAACCATTAAAAACAAAAATGCAAAAATGCAACGTACAGTATGTTGAAAAGCAATTGTTCTATTTTACTTAATAAAGTAATTGACACTATTTTGATGCAGAAGTTGAATTAAACTTTAAAACATGTAATTCAGAAAAATTAAATGAAAAACACAAGATTTGGGAAACAATTAGACATTTCATAGTGTAGGGGCAACAGCTGGGTCCTCAATATTGATATTGAAGAAGGTTTTGCAATAATGAAAAGAGAGAAAGTATACTGATTGTTCTCTGTAGGTTCAATAGGCATCATAAGTCGAAAAGATACAACAGTTAGAAAGATAGGAAGTCGAAGTGCAGTTTTTCAAACTTTCCAAAGCATTTATAGTCATGTGAAAATTACATAAAGTGTGACATCGTACCAAAATTTCGAGCATTCTGGTAGGTCCACTACTTCAAATATTTCAATGTCAAGTTGGCAGACAGAATTTGCATGCCCCGCCCCGGACATATGGGTATAAAGGGAAGCAGGGCAGGGAGTGCCAGTCAGAATTTTTCTTCGGAGCTGAACGGTTGTGCAACAGCAAGCTGAAGTTCACCACTGTTTCACTCACGTCTGTCAACGAGAAGCATTGCTGTTGGATCTACGGTGCGTTTCCAGCTGGCGTTCTCTCTCTCTGCACGCTGTTCTGTCCATGCCCCAGGGCGCTTCAACAGCACTTTTCACTGTTAAAAGAGTGTTCTCCTCCTAAAAGAATTTTGATTTCTCTAAGAGTTTGAGTTTTCCACTCACAAAAGTGCAATACACAGCTGCTTTGAACGTCCTTTTCAGGACACGTCTTTTTCAGAACGCCCCTGTGTTGTTCCTGGATGCGGTCGATTTCTCTCCAAGACCGACTGCCACAGACGCTGCCTCATGTGCCTGGGCAGCGATCACACTGAGGCGGCGTTCGTGGATGGCTCATGTACTCATTGCGAGAACATGACCATGGCAGCGTTGCGGTCGCGGCTCTCCTTCCTCAAGGTGAATGCTCCTTCAGCCGCCCCCCACGTCGCTTCTTCTTCCCACGGGATTGAGGACGACCGATGAAGGTGATATGGGGATAATGAAGGGCTCGGTTTCGCCGGGTAAATGTCCACGAACCACACGCCCCTCCATGCTCGCTCGCTTCCGTCCGAGCTCGGGATGAGTGCGGCTCACCTCACAGTCAGCTGGCATTCTCCCTTGAGCCCCTGGACTTGGATGATGACATCGGCACTGCATCTGAGAGCGTCCAGACGTCTGATGCGGAAGACTCGACTGGGCTGCCGCCTTTGAGCCAGCCCGCCCAGTCCGAGGTGGACGCGCAGATGGCCGACATGCTCACCCGGGGTGCCGTGAGCATGGGCTTGGACCGGAACCCTCCGTCCCTTCGCGGCTTGACAACTGCCCCTCACAGCCATGCCCCACCCCCGGTACCGTTCTTCCCGGAAGTGCATGACGAGCTGACGCGGTCGTGGAGGGCACCTTTTACTGCCCGTTACCGACCCCTCCGCTCATCCGCTCTCACTACCCTGGATGGCGGGGAGCACCACGGGTACACGGAGGTCCCCCAGGTTGATATGGCGGTTGCTATCCACCTGTGTCTTCAGAACACCTGGTGGGAATGCCCGGTACTCCCCTCCAGAGCCTGTAGGTTGACGTCATCATTGACCTCCAAAACCTACAGTGCCACCGGACAGGCCGCTTCTGCCCTGCATTCCATGGCTCTCCTGCAGGTCCATCAAGCCAAGGCACTTAAAGATCTGCACCTGGGTAGTCCCGACCCCGACGTACTGCAAGAACTGTGCTCTGCTACCGATCTCGCTCTCTGAGCCACTAAGGTCACAGCGCAGGCACTCGGGCGGGCGATGGCCACCGTCGTGTTCCAGGAGCACCACACCTGGCTGAACATGGTTGAGATGCGTGACGTTGACAAGTCACGATTTCTCAACGCCCCCGTCTCCCAGCTCGGTCTCTTCGGCGACACCGTCGTCGACTTCGCCCAGCAGTTCTCGGCGGTGAAGAAGCAGACGGATGCGATTTCTCACATCATGCTGTGGCACTGCCCAACCAGCACGCGCCGCCTGCTCGCCGAGGGTGTCCCCCTGCAACCAAGCTACTGCCAGCTCCGCCTCAACCTGGGCCCAGCTCTCAGCCCCAGAGTCGGGTACCTCGCAGTCAGCGTACGCCCTCTATCTCCAGGACCACTTCCAGGACCAGGAAAGCTCCAAAGCGCTCCTGAGATGGGCAACCCAGGCAGTTGGAGCTGGTACCAAGACCACTCCGTCCCCCGGTGGAGGGCCGGGAGGGAAAATCCTTGTTTTCATTACTTTCATGTGCTGCACCGCCTTCGGGCTGCGGTACACACATTGTCAATAAAAGTTCTGAAGACACCTCTCTAGGACCTCTTCCTCAGTCTCTAACCCGCCCCCTGCGTGGAGCAAGGTGAGTGCTTTGAGTCCTTTCTCAGCACCCAAGCCTCTTGACGCTCTTCTGCCTCCCGACTTGCTAATACCTGCTCCCCCCGCCACAAAGCCCTGCCAGGTACATCAAGAGTCCCGTTGGAAAATTCCCCTAAGGAAGAACCTTCTTTCTCAGGGACAGGGCACCCATGCCCAGACCTCTGGAACCTCCATGTCTGGCCCCTGGATGGGATGCAGAAGATCTAGTGGATCTACCACATGCAGTCGTAGACACGATCAACCAAGCAAGAGCTTCCTCCACCAGGCAACTTTATGCCCTGAAGTGGCGCTTGTTCGCAAATTGGTGTTCATCCCAAGCTGAAGACCCGCAGAGGTGCACAGTTTTTTCAGTGCTTTCATTCCTGCAGGAGAGGCTGGAGGGGAGGCTGTCCCCCTCCACCTTGAAGGTGCATGTAGCTGCTATCGCAGCCCACCATGACGCAGTAGATGGCAAGTCCCTGGGTAAGCAAGACTTGATTATCAGGTTCCTGAAAGGCGCCTGGAGACTGAACCCTGCCCGGCTTAGCCTATTCCCCTCCTGGGATCTCTCAGTGGTCCTCTCGGGCCTTCAGCATTCACTGTCAGCAACACCTGCCTGGAGTTCGGTCTGGCACATCTGAGGTCGCGACCGGGCTATGTGCCCAAGGTTCCTACGACCCCCTTCAGGGACCAGGTCGTGAACCTGCAAACGCTGCCCCGGGAGGAGGCTGACCCAGCCCTTTCATTGATGTGTCCGGTACGTGCTTTGTGTATCTATTTGGACCGCATGCAGAGCTTTAGATGCTCTGAGCAGCTCTTTGTCTGCTTCGGCGGACGGTGGAAAGGGAACACTGTCTCCAAACAGAGGTTAGCTCACTGGGTCGTTGATGCTATTTCTTTAGCTTATCACACCCAGGCCATGCCCGCCCCCTTGCTGGTTCGAGCACACTCTACGAGAAGTGTGGAATCCTCATGGGCACTGGCCCATGGCACCTCCTTAGCAGACATCTGCAGAGCAGCGGTCTGGGCAACACCCAATACCTTTGCCAGATTTTACAATCTCAGGGTTGAGTCGGTCTCATCCCGTGTTTTGTCAGGTCCTAGCCGGTAGAACTCGGTAACGCAGCACAACCGACCGGGTGTTCCGCTTGCACACAGCGCCCTTCATCAAGTTGATCCAGTGCACCTCTAAGCGTCGCTCCCTGGATGTTCTCCTCCCTAGCCTTCTGGCCGGCGAATTCAGCGGAGCAATTCGCATCCAGACCCACTACGAGTCACAGGTGCTCTGTACTGGGTCAGGCTCCACGGGCTTAGTTCCCTTTTCAGACAAACTCCCCGTGATGTATTTCCCACGGTATGGTCCCCTTGTTGGCGGACCCGCGTTTCCCTTGGGCAGCCCCGCTGCCCCTGTCGACGTGCTTGTAGAGTCCCCCCTCATTAAGCTGAACCTACCACCGCAGCATTTCCCATGTACGGCTTCACAATGCTCGTGGTGTATTTACCACATGTTACCTCCCCCTAGACTGGGCAGGATGTGGCCTCCGCAGGGTCTTTTCCCCCTGAATGAATAGGACCGGGAAAGACCACCTTCCCCGATGCATTTCATAACGTTAAGATAGCCCCAGCCACTTCAAGTCCTATGTGAGAGACATAGTGAGAGAGAAGTCCGCGGCTCCCGGGCTTGCTCCCATGCTAGTCATGTAGCACCTGTTCCCCAACTCAGGGGTGTGGGGAACCTAAGGTCTGTATGTGACATCTCTTTGGGGGCGTTGTGGAGGGCTACATGCAGCCGACACAGTTGCCTCTGGCACGCAACAATCTGCTCTGCACATGTCTCGACAGTTCACGTAACATGGTCAATGCGTGCCGTTTTTATATGGGACCGCTTGTGTCACTTCAATCGACACAACGTCGAGTGAGTGACAGAAGGGGAACATCATAGTTACTGTTGTAACCTCCGTTCCCCGAGGGAAGGAACGAGACATGTGTCCCTCCTCCCACAGCACTAGACCTACCACTGAAAACGGCCGTACCTTATTTTGGGCTCCTCAGTGTAAAATCCTGACTGGCACTCGCTGCCCCGCTTCCCTTTATACCCGTATGTCCAGGGCGGGGCATGCAAATTCTGTCTGCCAACTTGACATTGGTCTTTTCTCAGGCGTCCCAGGAAGACCCCTTGTGTCACTTCATTCGACACAACGTCTCCTTCCTTCCCTCAGGGAACAGAGGTTACAACAGTAACCATGACATTACTTTTACAAACCATAAAACAAATATAAAAACAAAAATCATAACTACGATCTCTCTCTCTTGCATTACTATTTGTGATTAATCAATCCTCATATACCCCATATAATCAAATGGTTAAATAGTGTATATGAATCATTATGTAATAAAAATAGAAATAGAAATGGAATTAATGCAATACAACATAAAATGCTCATTCTCCGGAGGCCAGGCTAAATGATTAAACACTGTTACTGCACCCCTGACATGGGCCAGACCCTCAGTCACCCCTCAGATTACATACATATTACTTGTACCTTTTAGGAAAAGAGGAACAGAATATTTATTAATATAATAAGAATAAGTGAGGATTATGAAATATAAGATATAACTTTCAAGAGCATAGAGGGATTAGAATTTACCCCCTGCAATAGGGCCCTACTTGGAAAAAGACAAAGCAATGTTTACTTAATTAAAAAACACTTGAAGGAAACTTGCATGAAACTTGTTTTAATTTAAGCACACACTTCATTTTTTGGTATTGTGACAACCCTATCCCTATTGATTGTGTGGCAATGTCAATAAATTTGTCCATTGCTTTAATGATAGTAATAATAAATAAACATTATTCATGACATGCAAGTTTATTTCACATTAAAATGGTATAAACCTAAGAAAACAACATGTAATTCATTATGTTTATGTAAAAAACATAATGATAAGCATAAAAATTATTGAATATCAAACATGCTATATATATGTTTTTATATATATATTTTATATATATATAAAAACAATATTTTGTTATATTATTCTTCTCCACTTTTTCTCTTTTGAGTTTGATGGTAGTTTGATGGCAGGGTTCTGCCCTTAATTTTGTTTTCTATACTTTTTTGGCAGAGCCCTGACACTATGTGTTTGTTTCTGTCTTGTGTCTGGATTCAGCCACTTTGGTTTGTTTGGTTTTATTTACAAAGTGTCTAGGGGTGCATTCCAGAAAGCAGGTTGTTTACGTGACATACCTGGGTAACTTACATACGTAAGTTTATGGATAAGTTAACGGATAACCTCAGCCTTCTGTTCCAAAAACAGAGGTAACTTTCAGGGTATGCAAGTAGCCACAGCAACTTGCTCTCTGAACATAACCAGCTCCGGAGCAGGTTATGTTCCAGGGTTAGTTTGTTTCAGAGAGCTGACGGAGCATGGTGTGCCCTTTTGAAGGGGATCCGGTGGACATGGAAGCACAGATTATAAAAAAGAAATTCTGCCATGAGAGGGTGATAAGGAGCGGGAGCATTACCGTTTTTAATGAGAATCATTAATTTATTTAACTAATCTTTTGAAACCTCTCATATACAATGTGACACATCATGGACCAACTAGGTAATATGTGATGCATCCCAACTCATCACAAATGTTGAAGAAAAATGGACAGGGTCTGTACACAATGCCAGAATTTTCCAGAAGTCATCATTGTGCCACAAATTTGAACAGGGTATGAATTGCCTTACTAGAATTTAAAAAAAATAAAACATAGTTGTGTGTATTTCTTTGTAATTAACTAACCACTATTATAGGAAACTTCAGTGGTTACTTGCTGGGGGACAGAGGGTACCCCTTTCTACCCTATATGATGACCCCCTACCTTGAACCACAGACACCATTTAATCTGGTTCAGAGCAGAACATGGTCCAAGGTGGAGATGACCATTGGCATCCAGAAGGCCAGGTTTCGGTTCCTGCGTGGGCTCAGGGTCGGTCCAGAAAGGGCATGTGTGGTTCTTCACAACATTGCCACAATAAGAGGCAAGAGGGCACCCACTTCTCTTGATGAAGATGGTCAAAAGGAACCTCCAGTGACCCAAAGATATGGAAGGGTGGTACGGGATGTGATCTGCCAAAATCACTTTTAAATTAAATGAATGCACAAAGTGAACAGTCAAGTGTTTTACAGATTTTCTGTAATAAAGACATTGTCATTTGTTGTTGAATGGTAAAGCAATAAATACAAGATTAATCATTATGCAAATACAATTCCAACCTTTAGCCAATGCTCCAGCAATTAAATTTCAAGTCTGGCCTTTTCTCCTCCATTTGAAGCTGTATGAGGTCCATCTCAATGTCAGTTTTTCTTATTTCCCTTTGAAGATGGACCTTATATAGCTCCTTTGCAGGCAGCTAGGAACACCAAATGATAATTCAATATGATAGCTAAAGTCCATAATACATATACAGACCAATTATTTTAATAAAGACAACTGCAAAAAACATTTCTCACACTGCTAAGATTCTGGTCTCGGAAGTGCTCTCTTCATCTTCATCCTACAGTGCAAATGACTAAGGATGTTTAGTCTAGTCAAGTCAAGTCAAGTCAATTTTATTTGTATAGCGCCTTTCACAACACACATCGTTTCAAAGCAGCTTTACAGAAGTTCAGCATTAACAAACAATAAAAATGTAATGTCTATAAAGTCGATAAATCATCATCCTTGTGCAGGGCTCCAAACTGCGACTAAAAATGGTCGCATTTGTGACCAAATAAATTTATTTGTGAGTGTAATTTCTGTCAAGGTCGCCATTGGCGACAGTAAAAATTTACTCCCTTTGATTTTAAAATTTGCATTACATTTCCCGAGATACATTACAAAAGTTTATATCAAAGAAATAGCGGGGAAAACGGAGTTCATTGCAGGAACTAACCATTTCAAAAAAGAGACTGTTAGAAAACACGGTGACAGTAACAAGCATAAAAAATGCACGTGATCACATAATTGCGAAGAATGCTCCACAGACTACACTGTTAGCGAGCTGCGGGACGAAAAGGAATGGAAGGAGTTAAAATGAAAATATTTGGCGCCTGTTTTTCCCCCTATAGGAGCCAATGGCTCCTTAATTTATTTTTTTTGTTTGGAGCCCTGTTGTGGAATTAGATAAGATATGATTCTTTATCGTGTTTAAAAATAATTAAATAATAATTGTATTAATAGCAAACAGAAACAATACCTAAAGTCAATAATCACTTACAACAGTGGCAGGCTGTGCCGTTGCAGGAGGGTCCATTAATACAATGTGTCCATCAGCAACTGCAAGAAAATTAAACCAGTAAGATATTTAATATATATTCTCAAACAAATACAACTAACAAACAATTCTGAATATTACAGTATTCACCATATGCATCTATTAAATGTTGGTTTTTACAACATGCCCAATAGGATCAATATTCAATTTTGCATCATAATGAAAGAGAAAATTGTATTTATAATTTTATAAACTCACGCATTTACTCTATCAGTTATTTTTTTCCAAGCCAACTGTGTCCTTCGCCGATGCAGCAGTATTACTATTTTTTTGGTTAGAATTGCCTTATATTCTTCATAAGCATGCATTAAAACATCAAACTCCGCTTCGCTGAAGTATGCAGTTATTTTTTTTTCCTCCTTGGGTTACCATGGTGACTCCTGCAATCGGCAATCCATTGAAAATGTCTTCACCGCTCGTGCATGTTAACTCTGGGTTACCAGTAGGAGGTTGATTGAACTAACCCATCACAGGTGTTTTGGAACTGACATACCCAGAGTAAGTAAGGAATGGGTTAATCAACCGAGAATTCAGGGTATATGTGACGGTAAATTAACCCTGATTTCTGGAATACACCCCAGGCACTTGTGTTTTGTCTTGTGGTGTGCACTCACGTTGTCACGATTCCCATTGTCTGCCTTGTGTTTTTCCCTCACCTTCACTCTAACTACATTTCTCACAATTCCCGGCCCTAATCACTCCCTCATCATCCCCACCTGCCTGTCATTCGCTTGTTCAGTTCCTTGTGTATTTAAGCCCTGTTGTTTTGTCAGTCCTTTGTCAGTTGTTGTATGTTGTCGCCAGTCATTTGTTTGTCATCCGTATATCGTTTTCAGCCCGAGTTACTGCTTGTTCCTGTCGGTTTATGTTTTTCTCTTCATTACCTTCTTTTTCCCATCATGGACCTTTTGTTTGTTCCTGTGTTTTTTTGTTGTTTTTGATTTGCTCAATAAAGCTGTATTTAGATCCCCTCTCCTCGTCTGCCGCCTCATCGTAACAGAACAACTGACCACAATGGATCTAGCAGCTTTCCTCTTGGAGCTGGCCCAGGCGGATCTAACCATCCATGAGTACACCCAATTCTTCTGCAGCATAGCCAGTCTCACTGGCTGGGATGACCAGACCCTTAAGTCTGTGTACGGGTCCGGTCTGCCCAGACTCCGATGGTGGGAGTTGCCGGAGATGGGAGACTACACCTGGCAGGAATATGTGGAGCTCATCCTGGAGACTTTCGCTGCGGGGGAGCCTCCTCTCTCGATTCCGGGCTGGGCTCCTGGTTGTCCCACTCCTGCCACGGCCAACGAGCCAACGCCTACCACGGCCAACGAGCCAACGCCCACGCCTGCCACGGCCAATGCGTTGCCAGCCTCTTCCGTCCCAGCGCCAGCATTGCCAGCCTCTTCCGTCCCAGCGCCGGCGTTGCCAGCCTCATCCGTCCCAGCGCCAGCGTTGCCAGCCTTGTCCGCCAGGAGGAGGAGAAGAGGAAGGGCTTCCGCTCACCAGTCTCCGCCTTCCACAGCCCCGTCCCAAGAGCCAGTGCCAGCGCCTGTAGCCTCGGCCATCCAAGAGCCAGAGCCAGCGCCTGTAGCCTCGACCGTCCAAGAGCCAGCGCCTGTCGCCTCGACCGTCCAAGAGCCAGAGCCAGCGCCTGTCGCCTCGACCGTCCAAGAGCCAGAGCCAGCGCCTGTAGCCTCGACCGTCCAAGAGCCAGAGCCAGTGCCTGTAGCCTCGACTGTCCAAGAGCCAGAGCCCGCGCCTGTAGCCTCGACCGTCCAAGAGCCAGAGCCCGCGCCTGTAGCCTCGACCGTCCAAGAGCCAGATCCTGTGCCTGTAGCCTTGACTGTCCAAGAGCCAGAGCCCGTGCCTGTAGCCTCGACCGTCCAAGAGCCAGAGCCCGCGACTGTAGCCTCGACCGTCCAAGAGCCAGAGCCAGCGCCTGTAGCCTCAACCGTCCAAGAGCCAGAGCCAGCGCCTGTAGCCTCGACCGTCCAAGAGCCAGAGCCAGCGCCTGTAGCCTCGACCGTCCAAGAGCCAGAGCCAGCGCCAGTAGCCTCGACCGTCCAAGAGCCAGCGCCCCTTGAGCCTCCCACGGCTCCGCCTCCCGAGCTTCCCAGAGCTCCGCCTCCCGAGCTTCCCAGAGCTCCGCCTCCCAGCGCTCCGCCCCTCGAGCCTCCCAGAGCTCCGCCTCTCGAGCCACCCAGTGCTCCGCCTCTCGAGCCTTCCTTGCCACCAGAGCCTACCACGCCACCTGAGCCTTCCACGATTCTGCCCCTGAAATTCTCCACGGCTCTTCCTCCCTCGGCTCCGCCCCTTGAGCCTTCCACGGCTCCGCCTTCTACGGCTCTGCCCTTGAAGTCCTTCATGGCTCCGCCTACCACTGCTCCGCCTCTGAAGTCGGCTACTCCCCTTGAACCCTCAATGGCTCCGCCTCCCATGGCTCCAACTCATATGGCTCCGCCTTCTACGGCTCTGCCCCTGAGGTCCTTCATGGTTCCGCCTTCCACGGCCCTGCCTGCGCCTGCTCCACCTCCCATGGCTCTGCCTCCTCCAGACCCTTCCACGGCTCCACCTCTGAACCCTTCCACGGCTCCGCCTCCGGACCCTTCCCGGCCTCCTGACCTTGTTTCAGTCCTGTGGCCTTCCCCCAGGCCTTCTGACCCTGTCCTGTGGCCTCCTCCCAGGCCCTCTAACTCTGTCCTATGGCCTCCTCCCAGGCCTTCTAACTCTGTCCTGTGGCCTTCCCCTAGGCTTTCTGACCCAGTCCCTCTCCTGCGGCCTCCTCCCTGGCCTCCTGACCCTGTCCCGTGGCCTCCTCCCTGGCCTCCTGAACCTTTCCCTGCCCTACGGCCATCTCCTAGACCTCTTGACCCGTTCCCCATTCTGTGGCCACCTCCCAGATCCCCTGACCCTGTCCCTCCTAACCCGTCCCCTGTCCCGTGGCCTCCTCCCTGGCCTCCTGACCCTGTCCTGTGGCCTCCTCCCTGGCCTCCTGACCCTGTCCCGTGGCCTCCTCCCTGGCCTCCTGAACCTTTCCCTGCCCTACGGCCATCTCCTAGACCTCTTGACCCGTCCCCCATTCTGTGGCCACCTCCCAGATCCCCTGACCCTGTCCCTCCTAACCCATCCCCTGTCCTGCGGCCACCTCCCAGACCTCCTGACCCGTCCCCTGTCCTGTGGCCACCTCCCAGGCTCCCTGAACCTGTCCCTGTCCCGTGGCCTCCACCCCGGCCTCCTGACCCACTCTGTCCATCCGGTGTCGGCCCCTTGTGCCCCCCCCCCCTTTTTTACTGTCCGTTTGTCCCTTGTGCCCCCCCTTGATTGTCCGTTTGCTCCTCGTGCCCTCCTTGGTCTGCCCACCCATCCTGAGCCCCCTTCACTCCTGGGTTGTTTTGTCCTTTTTTCCCGTCTTTTGTTTTGGGGCGTCTGGAATCAAATCAAATCAAATCAAATCAAATCAAATCACTTTATTGTCACACTACTGTGTACACGAGTGCAACAGTAGGTGAAATTCTTGTGTGCAGTTCCGAGCAACATAGCAGTAATGACAGTGACGAGACATAAACCACTTTACAATAAACAACATATTTACACAAAACAATTTACATAACTAACTTACACAACAATTTACATAACAAATGTACACATACCTACACAACAATTTACATATCAAATGTACACAATACACACAATGTAGAATACACATACACTAGATAAGGGTATAAATATATATATATATATATATATATATATATATATATATATATATATATATATATATATATATATATATATACACTAACTGAATTGGGAGCGAGAATATATTGACAGAATGAGGATTAATAAAGTGCAGTGCTGATTGTTGATTGTGAGGGATCAAGTGTTCAAAAGTCTTATTGCTTGTGGGAAGAAGCTGTCATGTAGTCGGGTGGTGCGGGTCCTGATGCTGCGATACCGCCTGCCTGATGGAAGCAGTGAGAGCAGCCCATGACTCGGGTGGCTGGAGTCTTTGATAATCCTCCGAGCTTTCTTCACACACCGTCTGTTATATATATCCTGGAGGGAGGGAAGCTCACCTCCGATGATGTTTCTGGCCGTTCGCACCACCCTTTGCAGGTCTTTGCGGTTGTGGGCGGTGCTATTGCCATACCAGGCGGTGATGCAGCCAGTCAAGATGCTCTCAACAGTACTAGTGTAGAACCGTGTGAGGATGTATTGGTTCATTCCAAACTTCCTCAGCCGTCTCAGGAAGAAGAGGCGCTGGTGAGCCTTCTTCACAACGGCCTCAGTGTGGACGGACCATGTGAGTTCCTCAGTAATGTGGACACCGAGGAACTTGAAACTGCTGACTCTCTCCACCGGTGCTCCATTAATGGTGATGGGGCTGTGTTCTCTGTCTTTCTTCCTGAAGTCCACCACAAGCTCCTTGGTTTTACTGACGTTGAGGGAGAGGTTGTGCTCCTGACACCAGCGTGTCAGAGTCCAGACACCAGGAATCCGCCCCTTTGAGGGGGGATACTGTCACGATTCCCATTGTCTGCCTTGTGTTTTTCCCTCACCTTCACTCTAACTACATTTCCCACAATTCCCAGCCCTAATCACTCCCTCATCATCCCCACCTGCCTGTCATTCCCTCGTTCAGTTCCTTGTGTATTTAAGCCCTGTTGTTTTGTCAGTCCTTTGTCAGTTGTTGTATGTTGTCGCCAGTCATTTGTTTGTCATCCGTATATCGTTTTCAGCCCGAGTTACTGCTTGTTCCTGTCGGTTTATGTTTTTCTCTTCATTACCTTCTTTTTCCCATCGTGGACCTTTTGTTTGTTCCTGTGTTTTTTTGTTGTTTTTGATTTGCTCAATAAAGCTGTATTTAGATCCCCTCTCCTCGTCTGCCGCCTCATCGTAACACACGTCTTGTCTGGTCTGTGTCTTGTGTGAGATACATGGCTTGCCTTTTTGGTCATGTCATGTGTTCTTGTGTTGTTGTTTTTTAGCATGAATGCATGTTGCTCTTGTGTCATCCTTGCAGCATGCACTCATGTCAATTGTTTGTGTATGTCATTTGAGTGAGTGTGTGGCTTTGTTTTGGTTTCTCATTGCCATGCACTCCTCTGTCTTGAGTGATAACCCCACCCCCTCTTTGCCCTGTTATCTTGTTATTAGTACCACCTGCCTCCCTTGTTATCATCCTTGTTTGCTCCCTTATTTAATATTGCTTTGTTCATTGTCTTTACTGTGTGGATTTTTCTCCCTGTTAGATATCTGTTTGTTTTGATTTGTGGATGTTCTGTCAGTTCTCCTGTTTAACATTATTGTCGCCCTGAAATGTGTTTTTTTCTGCTTCGGGGTAGTTTTTTTTTATTTTGATTATTAAAAGCCCATTATTTGCCATCCTGCATTTGGGTCTACTCTCCTTCCTCCTAGCAAAACCTTGACAATTTTGTTTATGTTCAAATTAACAATGATTCTACTCCTCCTTTGTTAAAGCCCTTTTTCATATTCTGTGATCATGATTTTATAAAAAAACAAAACAAGGCCACTCTGGAAAATAAGATGATATTAAGCTATAAGTGTGAACTGGAGTGTGCGGTTTATGTGTGGAACTACACACGAGAACAACACTTGCAATTATTTACTTGTTATTCATCACCTCAGTGAAAATATTGTGGTTAGGTAACCTCGCTAGCTGCTTATAAGAAAACACGAAAACTATAATTTAGTATTCTTACAGTGTATGAAGTTTTTATTTTTATATGACATTTTAAAAGCACAGGTCTCCACTGCTCTCTTTGTATTGTGCCCTTTGACACCACTGTGTCTGACTATAAATGTCTGAGAAATTAATTTGATAAATAAACCCTCAAAAGGCCAAAGCTATCTAAAAGAAAATAAAAGTGTTTAATAAGTTTCTGATCAGATTATATCTAATATGTGCAGGTCTGTTTAAATGTCAAAGTCCAGTGTAATAAACAACAGAGTCTTTCTCTATCACTATCAGATACTAGAGTATGGATTTTTCTCTCCATTCCTGTTGAAAAAACAGTCTAAACTAGCCTAAATTGGTTCGCTGGTCTCCCTGCCTGTCTAAGATGATAAGGCTGGTCTGTTTGCTGGTATAAAAGGGATTTGGGGCTAAATGCCAGCTTGGCCAAACCGGCAGACCAGCCAGACCAGTTAAACATCTTAAACCAGCAAAGACAGCAAACCAACATACACTGGTTTAAGCTGTTTTTATCCACAGGGTTGTTTCTCGAATATTGACTCTTTCATAATTCATAAAATCAGATTTTATTATTATAATTGCCGCAGGGCAATTAATATAGGGCTACAGCTCTGCTTCACACAACAACACATAAACTAAACAAGAATACAGCAAACCAGATCACACATGGAGAATAAATATTAAAGATAAATTAATAAAACATTAAAAATACAATAATAATGATAAGAAACTTTGATATCACCCATTTCATATACGAATAGCCACAGGCACAAATTTAAATTTATATTGATTTGTAAGGCACATTACACCATATAGACACCCCAAGGGGCAAAAGCTCGAACTGAGAGTGCAAGGGATGTGTTTCGTCTCCCTTGATGCTATACGCCCTTCTTAACACCTGGTGCTCATAAAATACAGTTAAACTACATAAAGGTACACAAGTAATTTTTGAGCATAGTTTAACAATGTCTTGAAGGCAGTATTTGTTTTTGATAGACAGTGAGGAAAACCATATAAACCAGATAAAGAGAAACACAAAATACTCTCAATAAAGGAACTATAAAAAGTTATAAGAATTGATCTTTGAACACCGAATGAGTTCAGTTTGCTCAACACATGTAGTCTTTGCTGTGACTTTTTAATAATGGCCTCAGTGTTCCATTCAAACTTTAACGTTTTATCAAAAAATATCCACAAGTACTTGTATTCATCCACTGTGTCAACCTCTACCCAATTGATATGAACTGGTTCTGGCACAGGAGCTCTTTTTCTAAAATCGACCACCAACTCCTTTGTCTTTGAGATGTTCAATTCAAATTTCATATGGTCACACCATTTAATAAACTGCCTTTCTAATGCTTTCATAACCAAGGAGGTTAGAGCAATTGGTCAATAGTCATTAAAAGAGCCAGGCTTATCTCTATTGGGAATAGGGATGATTGTAGAACTTTTCCATAACTGTGGATCTAAGCTGTGGTCCAGTGATGACTGGAAAAGTGAGTCGAAAACCACACTGAGCTGGTCTGCACAGTGCTTCAAGGTTTTACCACTTATACCATCTGAACCAGTGGCTTTATTAACGGTGTCAAAATTGAGAGAATGCCTAAAATCTTCCACGTCTCAAGTCAAGTCAAGTCAAGTGGTTTTTATTGTCGTTCAACCATATACAGTTAGTACAGTACACAGTGAAACGAGACAACGTTCCTCCAGGACCATGGTGCTACATATAACAACATAGGACAAACACAGAACCACATGAGACTACACAGACTAAATAACATACCTATATAAAGTGCACGTGCAAACGTGTGCAAAAAGTTTTAAAAATTAAAAGGACAATAGGCACAGTGAGAGACAGTGCAGCGCCGACCAGTACACAGTAGTGCAAAAAGATGACAGTTTCTAAAAATGCCAAATGTAACCATAACATACTATGAGATATTGTTCTATGCACATAGTGGTTATTGAGGTAGCAGCCAGGTATAAAGTTACAATAATTAAAGTGCCACTCAGGACACATGTGTGTGTGTGTCAGTCCAGTGACTTCAGAGTATTGAGGAGTCTGATGACTTGGCAGAAGAAGCTGTTACACAGTCTGGCAGTGAGGGCCCGAATGCTTCAGTACCTCTTGCCAGACAGGAGGAGGCTGAAGAGTTTGTGTGAGGGGTGTGTGGGGTCATCTACAATGCTGGTTGCATTGCGGATGCTGTGTTTTTGATGGAGGGAAGAGAGACCCAGATGTTCTTCTCAGCTGTCCTCACTATCCTCTGCAGGGCTTTGCGGTCCGAAATGGTGCAATTCCCAAACCAGGCAGTGATGCAGCTGCTCAGGATGCTCTGAATAGTCCCTCTATAGAATGTAATGAGGATGGGGGGTGGGAGATGTGCTTTCCTCAGCCTTTGAAGGAAGTAGATGCTGCTGGACTTTCTTGGTAATAGAACTGGTGTTGAGGGACCAGGTGAGTTTCTCCACCAGGTGAACACCAAGGAATTTGGTGCTCTTGACGATCTCCACAGAGGAGCTGTTGATGTTCAGCGGAGTGTGGTCAGTCTGTGCTCTCCTAAAGTCAACAACCACCTCTTTTGTTTTGTCCACATTCAGAGACAGGTTGTTGGCTCTACACCAGTCCGTTAGCTGCTGCACCTCCTCTCTGTATGCTGACTCGTCGTTCTTGCTGATGAGACCCACCATGGTCGTGTCATCGGCAAACTTAATGCTGTGGTTCGAGCTGTGCATTGGTGCACAGTTGTGAGTCAGCAGAGTGAACAGCAGTGGACTGAGCAAACACCTCTGGGGGGCCCAGTGCTCAGTGTGGTGGTGGTGGAGATGCTGTTCCTGATCCGGACTGACTGAGGTCTCCCAGTCAAGAAGTCCAGGATCCAGTTAAAGAGGGAGGTGTCCAGCCCAGCAGGTTCAGCTTTCCAATCAGGTGCTGAGGAATTATTGTGTTGAATGCTGAGCTGAAGTCTATGAACAGCATTCGAACGTATGAGTCCTTTTTATCTAGGTGGGTGAGATGGAGGGTGGTGGCGATGGCATCATCAGTTGAATGGTTTGGACGATACGCGAACTGCAGTGGGTCTAGTGAGGGGGGCAGCTGAGTCTTAATGTGCCTCATGACGAGCCTCTCGAAGCACTTCATGATTATGGGTGTGAGTGCGATGGGACGGTAGTCGTTGAGGCAGGACACTTAAGACTTCTTTGGCATGGGGACGATGGTGGTGGCCTTGAAGCACATTGAAATGACGGCGCTGCTCAGAGAGATGTTGAAGATGTCGGTAAGAACATCTGCCAGCTGGTCTGCACATCCTCTGGCACTCTGCCAGGAATGTTGTCTGGTCCAGCAGCCTTCCGTGGGTTGACTCTATGTAGAGTTTTCCTCACATCAGCCGTGGTAAGTAAGAGCACCTGGTCGTTGGGCAGAGGAGTGGCCTTCCTCGCCACCACGTCATTCTGTGCTTCAAACCTAGCATAGAAGTCATTCAGCGCACCTGGAAGAGAGGCATCTTTTTCACAGGCAACTGATGTTGTCCTGTAGTTGGTGATGGCCTGGATGCCACATGCGCCACGTGTGTCCTGGACGTGACTGTGGATTCTCTGGGCGTGTGCGTGCTTTTCCTCTCTGATGGCCCGAGACAGTTTGGCCCTCGCTGTTCTTAGGGCAGCCTTGTCACCTGCTCTGAAGGCAGAGTCTCAAGTCCTCAGCAGTGCACGCATCTCCGCAGTCATCCATGGCTTCTGGGTGGAGCGTGTGGTGATGGTCGTGGAGAAGGTGACATCATCAATGCACATGCTGATGTAGCTGGTCAGTTGGTAGAGTTGCCATATGTTGCAGCCTCCCTGAACATGTGCCAGTCAGTACACTCAAAACAGTTCTGAAGAGCAGAGATGGCTCCTGCTGGCCAGGTTTTCACCTGCTTCTCAAAACATTTCTGAAGAGCAGAGATGGCTCCTGCTGTCCAGGTTTTCACCTGCTTCTGGAGCGGTTTTGTGCATCTGACAAGCAGTCTGTATGCTGGAATTAGCATAACAGAGATGTGGTCTGAATAGCCGAGGTGGGGGCGGGGCTCCACCCGGTACGCGCCTGGGATGTTTGTGTAAACAAGATCAAGCGTGTTCGCCCCTCTCATTGCAAAGTCCACATACTGATGGAATTTAGGGAGCACTGTTTTGAGATTCGCATGGTTGAAATCTCCGGCGACAATAAACAGTCCTTCAGGGTGAGCTTTCTGCAGTTCACTCATAGCCCTATACAGTTCACAAAGTCTAGTCTGATACTAGGTCAAGTGTCTCAAAGTGAGCAAAAAATTAATTTAGCTCATTTGATAAAAACATGCTGTTATTGTAATTTGTCATGACCGTGTTATGCTTTAACGACTGCATATTTACAGCTGCCATGCTCTTAATGCATTGTCATGCGGTCCTAAGATTACCCTGGGAAAAAGTTCCCGCAATCTTATTCTTATAATTCAATCTGGCACATTTGATGGCTTTTTTGACTTCCCTATTTATCTGCTTTTTCTCTTCTCTGGTATCTGAAAGGAATACCCTTTTTTCATGTTTAGTATACTCTTTAATTCCTTTGTCACCCAGCGTTTATTATTAGGGAACACACACACACACACACACACATATATATATATATATATATATATATATATATATATATATATATATATATTAAACAGAATCAACACAGAAGGTAATTTATGCAGATATAGTAGATACTTGTTCATTTAAGACTGTACTACATGTGCTAAAAAACAGATTCACAGATTCAAACAGTTTTAACAGTTTTTACCTCCCTGTTCTCTCGCTTTACAATAAGATAGTATAAAGGAACCAATAAGATGGTGTTATGATCTGCTGAGCCAAGAGGAGGTAAAGGCAAGGACCTGTATACACCAGGAATAAGGACATAACACCTATCCAAGATTTTATCTGCTCGAGTGGCACATGAGACATATTGGTGATAACCTTACATGCCTTGTCCATAATACAATTGTTAAAGTCACTCATAATGAATTTGGGAGAATCAGGTGATATAGTATCCAATTTCTGCAGAGAACTTATTAATTCTCTGTTGCAATGTCATGTTTAGCACAAGGATGTATGTACACAACAATTAAAAAACAGTTGGGGAAACTCGCTGGGTAGAAAAAAAGGATGTGCAGAAACTGCAATCAACTCAATGTCTGAATTACAAATCTTGTCCTGTACTATTTCTGTGTTGCACCAGCTTTTCTTAATATAAACACACACCCCTCCTCCATGTTCTTTCCCTGTTGTTTTTTCTCTCTGTCCATCCAAATCGAAACACCGAATCCATCTATCCATAAAAAGCTATCATTCATAGATTCATCCAGCCAAGTCTCAGTAAACACCAGCATGTGCATGTTTCCGTATTCATACATGTAATTCAGATTTGCCTGCTGTTCATCCAGTTTGTAGTGGAGTGAACGATGGTTACCTAGAAGTATGCTGGGCAATGGGTCCCAAGGAATCGTTGGGACCCCTTCAGTCTACATTTACATTTATATTTATTCATTTGGCAGACGGTTTTATCCAAAGCGACTTACAAAAGAGGAAACATACATAAGTGAATAATCTTAGGGAGACAGTGGTACAAAAGTGCCATATTACAAAGTTTCACTAGCATCAGAATAGTATTCAAAACATATACGAAAAGATGCATTTTAAGTAGTTTTTTGAAGACAGAGAGTGAGTCTGCTTCATGGATGGAGTTGGGAAGGTCATTCCACCAACGTGGTATGATGAAGCTGAAAGTCCGAGAAAGTGTTTTGGTGCCTCTTTGTGTTGGTACAACAAGGCGACATTCCTTAGCTGACAGCAGGCTTCTAGTGGGCGTGTAGCTCTGCAGAAATTATTTTAGGTATGTTGGAGCAGACCCAGTGGCTGTTCAGTATGCCAGCATTAGAGCCTTGAATTTGGTACGTGCATCAACGTGCATCAACCGGTAGCCAGTGGAGAGAGACAAGGAGTGGTGTAACATGTGCTCTCTGTGGTTCATTAAAGACCAGACGTGCTGCTGCATTCTGGATCATTTGCAATAAGAGCATTACAGTAGCCCAGTCTAGTTATGACAAGTGACTGAACAAGAATTTGTGTGGCATGCTCCGACAGGAAGGGTCTTATCTTCCTGATGTTGTAGATTGTACATCTACATGATCTTGTGGTCTTTGAGATGTGGTCAGTGAAATTAAGTTTGTTAGTCTACGTCAAACTCCTCCGTGTTTCCCACGTTTCCTCCAAGCTTTCCCTTTGGCAGACCATATGCTCTCCGAAGGCCGAAGTAATTCCTTGGGAATAATCCACGCAGGATCAGCGGAACCAGCAGCTGACCGGATACTTAAAAAATACTCCCTGATCAGCAGTGGCTAACTCTCTGTTAGTCTTCCGCTATGAATTAAAACAGCAGCAACTCCACCCAGAGAACAATAGCAACAATACTATGAGTTTCTGTGGGCTCATCATGATAAAACAATCCTCCAATAACGACTTAAAACAAAAACATAAGACACTCAATAATAAAAATGTTAAGAAAAACAAGACGTTAAAATGTTTAAGAGACTCTGGACATGGTAACATCAAAAACATAAGTAGGCGAAACCCTGCCAGCTCGCCGCATGAGCAGCGCCCTGAAGTTGTGTCAGAATTATTATTCTTATTATTATTATTATTTATGAATATAATTTAAAATACATTTGTAAAAAATATTAAATTAATAGAGGAAGTCAAATATCTCAAATGGCTGGACAGGCAGATATTCTATCCACAACTGATGAGGAAAATAGCTTAAACAATGTGTCAAAATAATTTTATGCGGGTTTTTAAAACTACACATTATCACCCTCTGTTGTGATACATAATACATTGTGTACGTAATACGCTATATGTGCATGTACCGGAAATGCATGCCATGTTGAACACATTGAATTCCTAATAAAGCTGTTCTTATCCACCTACAATGCTGTCCAGTAATACCTCAACCTCCACAAAATTATTTTCAAATGATGTTAGATATTATGAAACAGACCGGCCATGTTTGCCTTTAGAAATCATATATTATCTACGGAGATGATTTAAATCATTAAGTGCCTAATGAAATGTGACATAATGTGAAATTTTGCAACACTGTAAGGCTGATTTAAAACCAAGTTGAGTTTCTTTCTTTTTTTTTTTTTGTGATAAAGAGAAAATGATAAAAGAGGAAGTAGATTTTATTTATAAAATATTTACTTAACTGACTGGATTATCAAAATTAGGCATTACAATATGTTTATATATAAAACAATATAAACATCTCTAAAGAAAATTCTATTTTGTGATATATATATATATTGTTATAGTGATATAAAATGACTCCTAACTTGATATAAGATTTAAGTCACAGCACACCCCTACCTCTGTCTTAATCACAGCTCAAGAAGCAGGTTGGGTATCAGGATTTTTTCTATTTATTAGTAATGTGGCTCTTTAATGAAATGCACAGCTGTGGAAAAATTTTGGAGATTGAGCCATCCCACCTGCTCTGTAATGCAATAGCAAAAACGGATCATTACGGGGCTTTATGACTCAAGCTTTAGGGTAAATCTGGCAGATTTTTTTAACCTGGATTTGAGGCTCTTTTCCAATCCTGCAGAGGTGTGATAACTCTAAAACCGGTTGGATTATATAGACACATAAACACACACACTCACTCATACACTCAGTATCTGTAGTCTGTTCTCTCTGGTCTTTATAGCTTGTTAACTTTCTTCACAGAACACACAGAGGATGTTCACCCAGATTTTAAACTTTGTTGCAAATAAACAAATCACAGATATGAAATACATATTTCTAAATTACATTATTTTAATTAATGGCATATTTTGTTCCAGATCAAGTAGAGGAAAAAATTATGGAATCACTCAATAAAGAGGAGGAAAATTATGGAATCAACATCATAAAAAAAAAAAGAAAAAAATCACAATTAGTAGTTTGTTGCACCTCCTTTGGCTTTTATGACAAGCTGGATTATTTGAGGCATGGATTTCATTAATGAAAAAAAATATTCTCCATCAAGCTGGTTCCAACTTAATAGTGGTTGACAGATCAGCTTTGCAGGATGGAGCATGTAATGGAACATTTTTTTAAATTTCCACCATAAATTTTTAATCGGATTGTGATCTGTACTGTTCGCTGGCCATGTCATTGACGTGATATGCCTTTTCTGAAGAAAAGCTTTAACAGTCTTTGCTCAGTGGCAAGATGCATTATCATCCTGAAAAATGTCTTCGTCATCACCTACATTTTCTATCGATGGAATGAGAAAAGTTTTCAAAATGTCAATGTACACCTGTGCATGACTGTTGAGGTAATGATTGCCTTCTCCCCTGGTTCTTTAACTGACATGCAATCCCATATCAAAAATAAAAATTTTATTGTTTTCTTCAGGCTGTCATCTTTATATTTTTCATTAGAACGGCACCAGACAAAAGTTCCAGCATCATCACCTTGGCAATGGAAATTTGGGATTTATCACTGAAAATGACTGCATTATTACTTCTCTATAGCCCACTGTAGCCTTGTTTTCTTCTGATTAGGTGTTAGTTCTGGTTTTCATCTGATTTTCTATGTGGAAATCCCATTTCATTCAGCTGATTTCTCACAGTTCTCTCACAAACATTGACTCCAGTTTCTGCTCATTTGTTTTTCATTTGTTTTTTTGAGCATTTTCTATTTTCAAGGCATATTGCTTTTAGTTTTCTACCCTGACGCTTTGATGTCTTCCTTACTCTACCCATATGTTTTCCTTTTTTAACCTTTCCATTTTGTTTATACTTAAATTTTAGACTCCGCTGACTGGAAACAACCAACTTATTTTGCCACACTCCCTGTTGGATTTCCTACTTGAAGCCAGAATGTTCAGCTATTAATCAGAAATTGTTTTGTGTCATATCATTTGTTTATTTGCTATGAATTAAAAAACTGGACAAACATCCTCTAAGTGTGGTAATTCCGTCCTTTTTTTTTGCCAGGGGTTGTACAACAGTTATTTCTATTTTAAGAGTTCTTTTTCTAAATTCCTTCAAACCCCATTTGTTCCATATATCTTTCCGTCAATCCATTTTTTGTTGTACATATAATTTTCACTGCCTGTCAGTTTGCTGTCTAGAGCCTCTAGCTGTTAAATATGTTTGAACCAAATCTGAGCGATTCATTCTCAATAATCTCTCAGTCTGCAGTAAAGATACTTGGCAGAATAGGAAGGGAGAGATCTCCTCTTCTGTTTTGTTTAATGTGCTACATGTGTCAGTATGGCACTGCCCTACTGATGCCAGCAGGTGCCTCTATCTATCTGTTTGTCTGTCTATCTGTCTGTCTGCCATTGTCTTTCTCACCCTCTCTGGTTCTTTTCCCTTGGTGAGCTCCAGCATTAAGCATTCTGTACCTCACCATATGAACTGACAGTAAGTGTTGAGAAGAATATCAAAAAGTGAGAAAGAAAAAAAAATCAGAGAGAGAAAGAGAAGGGGGCGAGAGACATAAGGGAGGTGAGAAGACATAAATGAACAGCGAAGGGCAAGAGTACTGTGCTCATGAATTGGTTTAAAATTAATGAATGTACAGCTAAAAAAAAATGCTTATTTCACTGTAACTAATAGAGCAGGTTGTCAAAATATAACTCTCTGACTTAAATAAATTATGTTGTTCATATGCACACACAAGCATGTTTTCTGACATTGTCTTACACATGTTACCGACATTTAATCTAGCAACTATTATATTCAGACATCAGCAGATGCCATGTTTACCACATTGCCATGTTTTCTATTGGCTTAACACAGCCCTAAGCAGCACAAATGTGCTGTCCAGGTGCCACAACTGCGGCGTCTTTCTTGCCATGCGACTAAACCTTCCTCTACACCTCAAATAGTGCAATGCCTACATGGTGCAGCCAGCCTGCAAAGGACCCTGTGAAGATTCAACTGACCCAGCTACCCGGTCCACTTTTCAAAGACCCTCTTGGCGCAACTGAAGTTCAGCATCCTCCAGCCGAGCGAGGCAATGACTACTGGATTGCAACACTGCACCCTTCCCACTGCACGCTACCTGCATTGCCGGTGGAAGACATCTCTACTGCCGGACTGATCACCCGACTGTGTGGAACTTACCAAACTTATTTCTGGAGACCTTGGTATTAGTTTATTCCTGCAGCATGTGTTTTTCTAACTTGCTTAGATAACAGTTACCTGGGGTTAGCTTGTTACAAATAATAGGTATATTATTAATATATTTGTAATAATTATATTATTAATGATAAATAAGCATTATTTTTCACCATTTTGCCAGAGCCATTAGGTGGTTTCACATAAGGAGCATTCCCATACAATTCTCTCCCATTGCTACATTCAGTTCAACAGCATTGCATTTATCCATTCTGTGTTCAAATCATTTATTTGTTTTATTGTTTAATTCAGTACTTTACTTTTTGGTTATTAGTTTATTATACTTTAGTAGTGCATATTCATTACTAGCATATTTAATCGTTGTGGTATTTTCTTTGCATATCTATTGTTAATAAATTGTATACATTTTATTACAACTGTGTCTTCATTGTTTTGATGATCAAAGACTCTACTAGTTGTCCAGACTCTCACAAATCCTTCAGATAATTCAGCTGACCATCTCCCTCTAGTTTACATTCATTCTAAATTATCAAACAGCTCTTTTGGGAGTGTTCTTAAAATGTTAAGATAGTATACTTAACTGGTGCCCGGGATTGCAAAGGGGGAGGGGTCATCTGAAACACACTATAAGTGACACGTGATCAAAAATCACTACGTCATCGGTGAATTAAGTAGAAATCACTCATCACCCATCAAGCAAATGACAACAATCAGGCTGTTTCAGGTCTTCCCTAAACAGTTCACCATAAGTCTGCATCTCCGCATCAATCAATTTAATTCAAACATAACCTCACATCGAATGCTGTGCTCAACCCATTCATACCGCAGAGTGAGTTCTTGCTTATTTGCAGTATGAACTTTACACACGAAAACATGGACACTTCCTGTTAAATGCCACATGAGTTCGCGCTCGAGGATTCATCCCATTCATCTTACCGTCGAATGCGGTGCAGGCCCATGCTCTGGAATGCTTAAAAGATTTCCACCTAAATTACAATCTGCCAATCCCAATTTTATTCTCCTCTCCGAATCCTTCACTTCACAACTCTCTGTACTATTAAAGGGTACAACACCTCAAAAAATCTACACTCAATAACAGATCTCTCAACAACCCCATCTCCCTACATGCAGCAAGCCCACCATACATCCTCTGAAATTTCCACTGTTCACACGGGCCATTTCCCTCATTTTATCCATTCAGATAATTTCCTTCCTTCTCTCCCCATCTTTCCATGGGCTATGGTAGCGGATTCCCATGTGAGGCTGTCTCTGCTGGAGCACTCTGCCCCAACACAAGTCCCTCCCTGTTCAGAACTGAAATTTCTATAAACCACCCTCTCAGACTCCTTCACCAAACTTCCTTAGACTCCATCCTTCATGCAGTTTCCCCTCTAACTCTTCAAACCTACTGGACTGTGTGGAAATAATTTAAAAATGTCACCATTTCTACATCTACCATTCCAGATTTTTCCCTTCTCTCCACATCCTCCTTTGCCTCACACCTCAAACAGTCAAAATCCATTCAGGAACCATCAAAGGATACCTAAGTGGCCATTAACTCCTCCACAATAAACCATCCCCAGACCTCGCTTCTCCTTAAAGGTATCCTCAAAATCCCAACCCACCAGAACCGACACCAGGCTTCCCCTCACCATCGCCCTGCTAATCAGATGCTTAAATACTCTCCGACAGGGCTTCATTTACCCAAATATTACAAAAACACTAGATGCAATATTCCTCCTTGCCTTCTTCGGCTTCCTTTGCTGTTAAGAAATCTAAACTAAACTAAATTCGACCCAAGAATCCACCCCACCATTTTGGACCTTCACATCATAGAAAACGAAACAATCAGATACTTTATCAAACAACTTTAAACAGATCCGACCAAAAAAGGCATCCAATTTTGCAACAAATACATCTACTACAAATACATCGGCCATTGGTCATTGGATGCATACCTCAACTACATCCATTCTAACCATATCCATATCAGAACACTCAAAAATCCCTCATCAGCTAACTACAAGGCATTCACGACCAGGATGCTTGCTTATCCCTGTCAACCAGGCCGGCCCCACCGTTTGGACGCCACGTGGGTCTCTCTGGCCAGTCCGGGGGTTCCCCCATCTCAAAATGCTATTCGGGCCCACCACTACACACAAGGGCCCTCCCGTTCGAATCTCTGCACCCTTGCTATGTAAAAACAGCTCTCCCATTCTAAAGATTGCAAGATAACTCACGTTTATTCATATTTTGGGCTCCCCATTTGAAATGCTAAGAGGACTCCCCTGTTTGAAATGCTAGGAGGGCCCCTCCATTGTGTCTGAAGGGAGCCAGGTCGTTCTCGAGTGGCTAGGATTCACACCTCCACTCAGGGTTTAGTCCCCTGTCAAATGCTGTGAGCACCCTTCCTGTTCAAACGCTGGTCAGACTTGCTTGCCCCGCATCTTGTTTGTTTATGGTTCATCTTTTTGGGGATATGAGATTCTGTATAAATCACATCTTCTAAATCCAAAGGCTCCATAGCCAAAGACACACTGTCCTTCTTATAAGCTTCATTTGGGGGGTATTCAAGCTCGGGTCAAGTCTCGAGCATCAAGCTCTTTGCCATGGAGAACGAGCCACACTTGTTTACACTATCCTTAATACAGGATTCCATTAACTGCAATCTACTTAAATGTTTTATTAACAAGGTTTAGGAGGAGCTAGTTTATTAAATCCCACCACCTCCCCATCTTCTCCAATCTATTTCATCAATACTTATCCAGTCCGGGGAGTTATTCGAGCTCATGTCAAGTCTTGAGCCTCGAGCCCTTTGCCCCATACAGCAAGCCACACTTGTTTACACTATCCTTAATACAGGATTAAATTAACTGCGAACTTCTGTAACATTATGTAAAGAAGGAACTAGGATTGGTAACTTGTCATCAGGCAGCCACTTTCAGTGAGCAGTTCTTGACCAGAATAAGCTGCACTGTGGACCAGAATATATACACATTAAAAAGTCCCTGCAGGACTAGATATTAAGATGGGCTTGAAACCCACTTTGTCTGGATGTTTTTGAGAAAGTGTTTACTGCACGCACACACACACACACACACACACACGCATACATACACAAACAAACAAACACATTTGTGTTAGATTTCTGTTACAATTAAGTTGCACCCTGAACCGCTCTGTGAATTTCTATGTCAACTAGAGATTCTGATCTTTGGCTTGAGGGTTGATGCTTTAAAGAAATCGAGGACCCGCATTGATCTCATTTAGACTGACGTGACAAAACCAAGAGGCCAATATAATGGGCTGAAATTACAAGTGCAGATGAATGTGGCCTGAATGAATACAACCTCACTTATTAAATGTGTGTCTGTACGTGTGCACACTGTAAATATTTTTTGTGATTTTGAGTTTTAAAGAGATATTGATTTCCTTGTGTCCCTGCAATGAATACATTTTTCTTGGAAGGCATGTTTCATATTCTGAGCTGTTTGTGTGTTTGACCTTGTTCAATATTCTTCCACTGGATTTATTTTTTAAAGGGGTAGTTCACACAAAATTACAATTATGTCATTATTTACTCAAATTCATGCAACTAATTTATTTACATTTTATTTTGAGGCTAACAATTCCTTCAGTTTTCTCATACAGTATGCTAATTTATCATCATAACATATCCACCTACAGTAATCTCTTCCTTTTGACTCTCAGTTTGATCACAAATCTTGGAAATTTCAAAGAGCTTTTGAATCCAAATAAATTTTTAACTGATCTGAATACTGTGTTTACAGCATTGCTTTTAACTGCTCTGTTAATTTGTGTGTTTGTGAGGGCATTGTGATAGGTGTATTACTAAATGTGATGTTGAGTGAATGTGATTAAATACAGTGCATGCTGGGAAGTGGGTGTACGGGAGTGTAACGTTTGGTGGTAGTCAAGGCAAGGATGAAGGCGATGAGTAGGACCCAAGTGCAGATTTATTGAAGATTGTAGGTGATACAGGAACAGGACAAGGACTTGGAACAGGAACAGGCTAAGGCTAGGACTAGACAGACTGGGCTAAGGCTAAGGCTAAGGCACATCAGGGTGACATCAGGCAGGGGTCAGGGTTACAACAACAATACTTGACCAGGTACAAGGGAAACATGAGGACTTAAATACATGAACAGGGGAAACATCAGCCAATGGACAAACAGGACTTAAACAGGATAATAAGGTGATTAACTAAAACCAATGACAAAACTAGAACTGATAATAAAGCAATCAAACAATAAACCAATGAAAACCAGACACATGAACAAGGAGGGAAAACAGGACATGACAAGACTGGGAAACAGGAACATAAGAATGGTTTCAAAATAAGAGTGCATAAACAAAAGACAATCTGGAGTGTAACAGGTGCCAGAAACTTAAAAGTAAAGGTACATAAACAAGAGACAATATGGAGTGTAACAGGTGCCAGAAACTTAAAAGTAAAGGTACATAAACAAGAAACAATATGGAACGTTACAGAAGCCCCCCCTCTAAGGAGCGAATTCCAGACGCTCTTAACAAAACAAAAAAGGAAAGGCAAACAAGCAGTACAAGGGGGCACAGAGAAACAAGACAAGGACAGGGAGACCAAGGAGGCCAGGCAGATGCCCAGGGGTCCAAGGGGACGACTTCAAGGCAGGGACCGGGTCAGGAAGTCTGGGAGGCAGCTGCGGGGTAGAGACCGGGTTAGGGGGCCTGGTAGGTGGCCGTAGGACTGGGACTGGGTCAGGAGGCCTGGGTGAAGGCCACAGGATGGGGGACAGGAGGCCTGGAAGAAGGCCACAGGACTGGGGCAGGGTCAGGAGGCCTGGGAGAAGGCCACTCCAGGCAGAGGAGGCTGGTGACGCTGGCTCTGGGGCGGACGGAACTTGCAGTTCGTTGGCCGTGGTGGGAGTGGAGGGATGAGTTATGGAAGGCTGAGGGATGTCCACCGTGAGAGGCGAGGTAAAGCCCTCTTCCACAACACCCACAGTGAATGGAGAACCACAGGTCCACAGGGTCTCCTCCACGAAGTCGTGGAGCGTCCAACAGGGGGTCGCTGGTGGCAACTGCTCCTCAAGCGAGGGGTTTAGATTGGCCCTGAAGATACCGACCAAAAGGGACTCCGGGAAGTCAGATAAATATGCCAGCTCAAGAAACTCACTGACATGGGCCTCTATTGGACGGTCCCTTTGTATGAGGCTGAGAAGCCGGAGATTTGCCTGCATGGGTGTCAGGGCTGCTGGGTCCATGGTGGGTCAAGTATTCTGTAACGTTTGGTGGTAGTCAAGGCAAGGATGAAGGCAATGAGTAGGACCCAAGTGCAGATTTATTGAAGATTGTAGGTGATACAGGAACAGGACAAGGACTTGGAACAGGAACAGGCTAAGGCTAGGACTAAGGCTAGGACTAGACAGACTGGGCTAAGGCTAAGGAACATCAGGGTGACATCAGGCAGGGGTCAGGGTTACAACAAAAATACTTGACCAGGTACAAGGGAAACATGAGGACTTAAATACATGAACAGGGGAAACATCAGCCAATGGACAAACAGGACTTAAACAGGATAATAAGGTGATTAACTAAAACCAATGACAAAACTAGAACTGATAATAAAGCAATCAAACAATAAACCAATGAAAACCAGACACATGAACAAGGAGGGAAAACAGGACATGACAAGACTGGGAAACAGAAACATAAGAATGGTTTCAAAATAAGAGTGCATAAACAAAAGACAATCTGGAGTGTAACAGGTGCCAGAAACTTAAAAGTAAAGGTACATAAACAAGAGACAATATGGAGTGTAACAGGTGCCAGAAACTTAAAAGTAAAGGTACATAAACAAGAGACAATATGGAACGTTACAGGGAGGGTGATCATGGTTAGAGAGAAATTTTAGTGTTATTTGTATCACTTTATGTTGTTAAGATTTCTAATTTATTGATTAACTTTACTTGAAATTGATCACACTTTTGACAACCAATTAATTTGTGCAAAGCATTTAGTGGTGAGGTAGGGATGGCATCTCACCTGAGCGGGCAGATGCTGTCCCTGTCAGGATGTTGGTGAGCGCAATGGACATGCAAAAATGTTTTCATCTACTAGAATGAATAATGCAGTCATGGTGTTTCTCAAGGATGAGCAGTTTGTCAACTGAATTGTGGAGAGTGGAATCTTGATAAGTGGAAGTTTTTGTTCCGGTCTAACCTTTAGCTTCCATAACAATAAAAGTGACCATTTCCAATGTTCCGTCATTTAATTCTGATGAGGATATAGAGGGTGAATATACACAAACAGTGCTAAAACATTGGTGGTATCCAAGCGTTCATTCAATTGACCTGCATGTTCTAACTTACGTTTACATTTAGTCATTCAGAAGACAATGCGACTTACAATGAGGAACAAAACAAGCAATTTGTCATACAAAAGTCAACAATATCATCAGTATCTCACTGCCAAGCTCTCACAGTGGCTGGAATGGTAAACATGACAGTACAGAAGAAATAGACAGACAAATATTTATTTATTGTTAAAAAGTGCATTTAGTGTTTACTGGTTAAGTGCTTGCGGATAAGCTGTGTTTTCAGCTCGTTCTTGAATGATAAGATGGTTCCAGCAGATCGTGTAGAGGTTTGAGGCTCATACAGCAGAACAGAGTGAATTTGGGCCTCTTTGTGACAGGACCACCAGGTGCCGCTCATTCATTGACCACATATACCTGGAGGAGTGAACTGAATTAAGAGGGAGCTGTTCCATTAGCTGTCCTGAAGGCCAGAGTCAAAGCCTTAAATTTGATGTGGGCAGCTGCTGGCAGCCAGTGGAGTGAAATTAAGAGTGGGGTGAGGGCATTACAGTAGTCCAGCCTTGAAATGGCCAGAGCTTAGATCAGAAGATGTGTAGCATATTCAGACAGGAAAGATCTGATTGTCCTGTTGTAAAGCACAAACTTGCAAGACCGGTTGATTGATGAGATGTTGGCAGTGAAGTTAAGCTAGTCATCCACCACCACTCCTAGGTTTCAGGTCCTTGTTGGCATTAGCATATTTTAATCAAGATGAATAGAGAGGTTGTGGTCAACACACAGGTTGGCTGGGAACACAAGGAGTTCTGTCTTGGCAAGTTTGTGCTGAAGGTGATAATCCTTCATCCAGGCCAAGATCTCCAAGAGGCAGGCATAGATATAAACTGAGACTGGGGTCGTCAGGCTGGAACGACAGGTAGAGCTGCATATCATATGCATATAAGTGGTTGGAGATACCATGTGCCTTAATGAAGGGTCCGAGTGATGTAGTGTAGATCGAGAAAAGGAGAGGTCCAAGCACTGATCCCTGAGGAACACCAGTGGTCAGCTGGTATGACTTGGACACCTCTCCTCTCCAGGTAACTTTGAAGGATCTACCTGTGAGGTTTGACTGAAACCATCCAAGTGCAGTTCCTGTGATGCGTAGGCCAGAGAGAGTGGACAGGAGAATTTAACAAACTTGTAGACTGAATAATTGAGCTCTTGCAGCAAACAGAAATGTGGCATATCTAAATCCAGCAGTGAGGAGGGAATGTCCTTTTTGTGTAGACGAGGAGAAAGATAATTTGTTTATATAATGTGTATATGTTGAGGGGTCTTTTTATTGGTTTCAAGGTCTGGGTGAGAAATTTTCCTACCAATGTTCTATCAGTGGACTAAAGTACAAAACTTAATTTTTTAACATTTTTGTTAGGATCAGCTGTATTGTGTGAAGTGTGAGAATTATTGGTCTTAAAATTATGTAATAAGAGTATTTATTTACTTATTGTTCATTGTAAATTTGATTGTGTGAATAATTGGTTATACTGTGAAAAGATGGACAATCTCTCTCTCTCTCTTTCTCTCTCTCTCTCTCTCTCTCTCTCTCTCTCTCTCTCTCTCTCTCTCTCTCATTGCTTGTACAGTTTCTGTACAAGTTAGTTAAATTCATTGGTGGATTGAAGGCTTATTACTCTTGAACAGTGTAAATCCAGTACAGTCTGAATAATTGTTATGAGACCATTTCATAACAATTCTCTATAAGGCTTCATTTATGAATCAGTTAGGTTATGTTATGCTGACTATATTGGCATAGTTTATGGACAAAAAATATTTTTATATAGAGAGATGTTTGACAGCCTACAGTGTATGTTTGTTTTAGTTTACACATTTTATGTGTTTTGAGATAATAATTTTGTAATAATACAATAATAATACTATGATACTAAGATAATACTAATTAGTATACAGTCTAATCTGAAATCTGTAATCATGTGTTTTTAATGATGTTTTTACCTAGCAAGGGTGTTGAGAAATGGCCTGCAGGTGGTGCCGTTGTGCAGATAATCAGAATAGCGTCCCTCCCTCTTTGCTCTTCTGTCACAGGAACCAGACACATTCAATATATTGAAAAGCACAAAAGGTCACTCTTTTGTTTTTGTAAGGCAATGGTTAGTGGTCTTGAATGTCATGTGGTCAAGTGGGACTCCAGTCTCTCTAGAGGGTATGTCAAGGGGAAGTTCAACTCTTTATTAAAAATCACTTTAAATTGGATGTTTCTCTGTTCTTCCATAATTGGTCAGTGGAGAGTGCGGGCTCTTTTAGTCAAAGACCAGATTCTGTTGTGTGCGCAATTTTGTGGTTATTGGCCTCAGTTGCCCAATCATTAAACTTTTAAATAGCTCATGTGAGTGTCAGAGTGCTTCTTAGAAACTCTACAAAATATCCTTTTTTTTCTTTTCTTTTTTTCTTTTTTATGAGCGGGCATGAATGTGTAGAATTAATATATATAGAGCCTGAATGTATGTAATATCTAAAGGATGTGCAATATTGATGTAACATGCAATGTTTTTGCATACGCTTCAGCATCCTCTTTGTCTACCTTTAATGTGGACAGGACATACATGTCATTTATCTTATAATACTATTGTTCTATCTTTCTAAAATCCATTTTCCTCGAACTGTGAATATAATAATCATGCCATACCATGAGTTTAGCTGTGATTCACACTGAAGAAATGCATTCAGAAATAATACCGCACACATGGCTTCAGTGAATCGAATTTTTAATTCACTGAAAACCAATGAAGGACTATAAGACTCACAGCTCAGAAAGTGGGTATAATGAATTGTTCTGGTTGAATTTTCAATCCCTGACTCAGCTTTCCAAATAAATGTACATTTACATAAGCTAGACACACTCCGAATGGAAAACTGGAGGGGGGTAAAATCAAAGCAGTCATATATTTTAAGAGCATACAAATGAATGTGTCTAGTCTTACATAAATAGTTCACACAAAAATGCTATCTTTCATTTTATTTATTTTTTTTTCACCCTTATGTGAATCTAAACTCATATTACTTTCTTCTGTGAAACACAAAAGGAGATGTTTTGAAGAATGCTCTTGCTGCTCATTTCCATACGACAGTTCGAGTTCAATCTCATGAAAAATATGCAATAGAGGTGACATTTTTGCTAAATGATATGATGTAGTTTCTTATCCGTATCATGGCGGTTCAGAGCTGAAATGTCCAATTTGGCTCTGCTATATGGCTACAAAAATTATATCTGGATATTTTTCAGCCTATTGACCATATTAGATATATATTTGATAATAATGTATTTGCTCAGAAATGGTTAAAAAGTAGTTTTTTAAATCAGTGGAACCACTATTTCATCCAAACAAATAGCCATTGTAACCAAGTACATTTATTATTTTAAAAGCATTAAACAATTGATTGTCTATTTAAAATTAATAAAGGCATGTTTCCCCGCAGTGTTTTATTAAATTAACACAAGAGAGAATGAGATTAATTACTGCATTATTTGCATTTTTTACCGTCATATATTTTTACTAAAATATTTTTTTTCTGTGAGGGTGTTTAAATACTGCACGTATTTTTTGGAACCCAATTGAAAATGGCATAATTCTTAATTATTACTGTGAGCCTCAGTCAAGGTTATTTTAATAATATAATACTGGAACTATCATAAATTTTTTGAGGATTAGATTTGTTTTCTATAAAAGTAATATATTTCTGTACTATTTACTTCACAATGATCTTTTATTTTGAAAGTGTTTGACAGTTTATAATGTTCCGCATCTGGTGAAACGCTGTCATCTTCTCCTTGTCTGTTATACTGTGCCACGTTTATAGATTTTTATAATAACTTGAAGTGATCACTAATGTGTGAATGCTTGAACCTTCTGCACCTTTCTTTCACAATGTACTTGAACTGCTCTAAAACACGCTAAAAACACGAGCCTGTGCAGTCACCCATTTATTCTGAAGCGCACACAGACAGTGTCTATCAGTCTGCAGCCTTTTGTAATTTTACAATCACATATGATACAACTCGCCATTTTGGTGTTATTTTGATTAATTGTGCTGCCCTAATGGATTATTAAATTAGTCATCTGATGCACTCTTTATAGAACTTAATAGACAAAAAAGCACATTCAAATCAAAATATTGCTTAATTTGAATTAACGATATCATCACAATTATATTGTGAATAATATCTATACACTGGCGGCCAAAAATTTGGAATAAGGTACGGATTTATCGGAAGGAAACTGGTACTTGAATTCACTGAAGTGGCATTCAAATGATCACGAAGTATAGTCAGGACATTACTGATGTAAACAACAGCACCATCACTATTTGAAAAAAGTAATTTTTGATCAAATCTAGACAGGCCCCATTTCCAGCAGCCATCACTCCAACACCTTATCGTTCTGTAATGATGCTAAATTGCTAATTTGGTACAAGAAAATCACTTGCTGTTATATCAAACACAGTTAAAAGCTATTTGATATGTTAAATGAAGCTCAACATTGTCTTTGTGTTTGTTTTTGAGTTGCCACAGTATGCAATAGACTGGCATGTCTTTAGGTCAATATTAGGCCAAAAAATTGCAAAAAAGAACACAGACCACCCATGTTGCCACTCATTCACTTGCATTGTATGGACCTACAGAGCTGAGAAATTTTTCTAAGAATTTTCATTTGAGTTCAGCAGATGAAAGAAAGTCATACACATCTGGGATGGCATGAAGGTGAGTAAATAATGAGAATTTAAATTTTGGGGTGAACTATCCCTTTAAGGGCTCTTGTCAGACCTGGATGAATTTGTCAATAATAAGAGAGGTTTGGAAAAATTTATAGTAATTATTACAGTGAAAATGTGAAAATGTCCCACAAGGACATTATATATAAAGTTGAAATATAAACCAAAGCAAGATCATGCTTTATTAATGCCATTTCACAGCTTTTAAAGTCCTGAGTGGGTTCTTATTTCAGTGTAGTTACAGTTTTCAGTGTCGAAAGAATTTTGATCATTAGTTCTGTACAGCAGTACTTCCTATTTCTGTACATTTAATGTACACTCAACAACAGTTAATTGCCCACAATCCACCACAGGCAAGACATACGACCTGGGAGTTTACTGCTTCCTTCACTCCTGCAATGTTTTATTTCATGCTGATTGTATTAAATTACTTTTTGACAAATGATTACTTTAATAAAATAACATACAAAACATACAGATACATTTTAAAATGTACTCTTTATTTGATCAAATTAGTTTTTTCTTTATATTAACACACAGTATATATTAAAAATTATTTATTGTATAAATATATTATTTAATAAGAATAACAAGTAAGGGCCAAGTATTTTAAAAGTGCATATGTGACGTTGTTTCCGCAACAGCCCCAGAGCTCCGACACTGTGTATCTGTCAGCGTCCGAATTAACTCACTCATTCCGTTCACTCACTGCTGAGATATAGTGCACAACTGCCATTCAATATAGGAATTAGTGAATGAGTGAACGACTTCAGACACAGCCACTCTCTTCGCCATATGTTCGCCTCATGCCCACACATCTCTCACGCACGTGCCTTGCTCCCCTCGCTGTGCACGCGCAGAAATGCTGTCTGTTCATACTCCAGTTGTCAATCATGCGAACGGCAGAGCAAAAGGTATTTACAATTAACTTGGATTTATACAGTTAATCTGCCAGAAGTAACTGCAATAGTTTCCAGTAAATGCATAAATACTGCTCATGACATGCGGGATGTGGGATAAAGCGCACTGATATATTTCTGCACTGATTTAAAAATTTACACTTAAAAACTTGTTTATTTATTTATTTATTTTTTAAATGTTACACAAGTAAATGTAACAGATTATGTGTAGCGTGTTACTACCAACCTCTGATGATCCAGCCCCTGAGAACTGCCTTAAGTGCCTCCCAAGTTATACCCACAGAGGACACTGAAAACCAGTTGGTCTCCAAATAGACATTGATTTCAGCCTTTAGCATTTGTTGCAATTCAGGATTTTGCAAGATGGATACATTAAAGCATCAGCTATTTGATTTCCTTTTCTTCATATGTGGCAACACCTCTAAACACACCATGGCATGTTCTGAGACTAAAATGTTCCAATTGAGGAATCAACTACAGATAAAATTAGGGACTTGTGTATAAAAAAAATCTATTCTAGAGTAAATCTGAAAGAAATGTATAGTCCCTACCAGATGGGATCAAAAGTCTCCAAATATCTGTAAGACCAAGATTTTTACACATCCTGTGAAGTGTCATTGTTGCTCTAGGGGGCTTGCACACTTTTGCTTCACTATGATCAAGGAGTGAGTCCATCAAAAGATTAAAGTCTCCTCCCATTATTATATCATGAGCGGTGCCAGCGGCTTGCAACATCCCTTCAAGATCTATAAAAAAAACCCTGATCATCAATGTTAGCTGCATAAATATTAGCAAAAATAAGACTTTTTCCCGGAATTTCAGCTAAAGCAATAATGACTCTTCTTAATTTATCTTTACTCAGTTTGAGACATTATTAGGGTAATGACTCCTATGCTCTTACTCGAGCCAGCACTATATAAAAAAAATGCCTACCGCATATCTTTCCAAAATTTTCAGCTTCTTGTGGAGAAAGACGCGTTTCTTGAAGAAACACTATATCATATTTCTTACACTTAAGACGAGAAATAAACTTCCTTCATATTATGGGGTGCCCCAACCCATTCACATTCCACGTGGATAGAGACAATCCACCCATATTAACATTTGACATTTTGACATATGTGTCAAAAACAAGATTATAAATACCACAAACCAATAGTCAAGTGAATGTTCGGTGAGCCGGTCCACTTGGCTGCAACGTGAGTTCAACAAGATTACCCTCTCACTCCACTGACTTTGCAAAAAATACACCACAAAACAAACTCCAGCCAATAGGAGGAACAAGCACAACAAAAGCATGCAGAATCTTCAAACAGTCAAGCGAATGTTCAGTGAGCCAGTCCACTCGGCTGCAACATGAGTACAACGGGATAACTTGCTCACTCCATTGACTTTATGAAGGACATTGCTTGCTGTGGGCATGTGAATATTTTCCGGCCATCCTAAGCATCTATTCTCAATTTGGTTGGGAATTTGAGTGCAAAAGCGAGCCGTTGGTGTAAGCGTTTTTTAAATTCCTTGAATTGATCGGAAACATGTCTCCCTCTGCGTATCGACAAGCAGGGACCCTCTGAGCTCGCTCGATTTTCATCCTATGGCTTGCTATGTCAAGCAGATTTGGAAAGAACCCATCCAGGAATTTCACTGTATCCTTTCCCTCTGCTCCCTCAGGGATTCCAACAATATGGATGTTATTCTGCCAGCTATGGTTCTCCATGTCCTCCAATTTCTCACAGACATGCTCCAAATACACCTTGGTCGCTAGCGGATTATCAAATAATTCCCTCTCCGATGACTCCAGATTATTGATGCATTTCTTGACATCCTATACTCTTGTAACCACCTCAGTGAACTTCGACCTCCATGGCAGTGATCAATCGACATACACTACCGTTCAAAAGTTTGGGGTCACTTGTCTGAAATGTTTCTCATGATCTTAAAAATCTTTTGATCTGAAGGTGTATGCTTAAAAGTTTGAAATTAACTTTGTAGACAAAATATTATTCTGCCAAAACATATACATTTATTTAATTACAAATCTAAAATTTCCTAAAAAAAAAAAAAGTTTTTGAAATGGATGACTTGGATCAAAATATGAAGAAAAGAAGCCAATAAGTGCCCAACATAGATGGGAACTCCTTCAATACTGTTTAAAAAGCATCCCGGGGTGATTCCTCAAGAAGTTGGTTGAGAAAATGTCACGAGTACATGTCTGCAAAATCTAGGCAAAGGGTGACTACTTTGAAGATGCTAAAATATTACATAGTTTTGGATTTATTTTGGATTTTTTGGTCACAAAATAATTCCCATATTTCCATTTCTATTATTCCATAGTTTTGCTGACTACTATTATTCTAAAATGTGAAATAAATAAATAAATAAAGAATGAGTAAGTGACCCCAAACTTTTGAACGGTAGTGTATAACATCAAGATCCTCCAAGTCAGAAACTACCTTCGTCAGCATTGCTGACATGTTCAGCCTCTCTCGCCGCATTTCCCACGCTTCTCTGACTAAATCGACTCCCAGGCTCACGGCCTGCTCAGGGGCATCAGCATGAGCTGTCACTGCATTATATTAGTTTTACTTAAACTGTTATTTATATCTTAATAATTGAATGAATGCTTAAATAAATCTTTGAATTCTGTCAAATAATGTCTGAAAATGGTTTGGAATCGTTAGAGGTTCAACTTTATTATATCATTAGAAAGTCAAGACCTTGCTTTTAATTTTAGGGCATGAATCTCAAAATTTGATTCTGGGTCAATGCGAAAAATTATGGAGCAGGTCACATATAGTCATATTGTTGAATTTGATGGTACAGTAATGGTGCAGTTTGGAGCTTGATGGTATATATTACCATCCACTTTCATTGTATGGATGAGAGCAGCTCGGACATTCTGCAAAAAACTCATTCTGTGTTCCACGGAAGAAAGAAAGTCACACTGTTTTGGAATTAAATGAGAGATAGTAAATGACGACAGAATTAAAATTTTTGGGTGAATTACATTAACATTAGGGCCAAGTTAGGATAATGCTACAAAGACTGTTTATCAAGGACTCATTCAGGTCATGGGAGGCTACAGACTCTGAAGTGTGTTTTGGCCCAGGGTGCTAAAGTCCTCATTGGGGTAAAGTAATCTTCTCCAGTCTGTCACCTGCAGAGCTCTGCAAGGAATTTGTTGAGGAGGCATCAGTGTGTGTGTGTGTGTGTGTGTGTGTGTGTCCTTCCAGATATGTTATGTGCCTGTTTGAATTTATATTGAAGTCAAGATTGGCAAAAAATTACTGAAAGGGGGGGGAGAAATGAGTGAAGCCAAGTGTGGCTGATGGAGAGAGAGTGAGACCCTGGGAGATGTGCTGAGAGCACCGATAATAAGCTGCAGTCATGGGGAGTCTGACTTGCACTCTGTGCTCTCGACATGTGTTGCCTGAGATAAATTTCTCAGTGTGTGTGTGTGTGTGTGTGTGCCTCTGTATGTGTGTGACTGTGTTTGATTGTCTTGAATTGTTAATGTGCTCTCTGGCTTTTTTTCTGTGCATTTGGTGGAGGCCCTTGGGCTGGCGAGCGTGAATTCATGACTCCAGCTTTAGTAGCGTTGTAAATGGACACAGCAGTTGATTTGTTTCCACTTGAATCCCATTAAAGGACCTGCCCTTAAACCACATTGAACCTATATGATCTCTCTCTCTCTCTCTCTCTCTCTCTCTCTCTCTCTCTCTTTCTCTCTCTCTATCTCTCTCTCTCTCTTTTATTTCATCCTGCTCATCTTCTTTCTCATCACTCGTTGTTTCTACTTTTCATTTGTAATGTCTCCTCTGCTCTAGCATTCTTTAGACTGACTAGAAAGCCCTGAAGGTCCTCTACTCTTCTGATATCTCATAAGTCAACTGCTTTGTTAATGGTTTGTGGATTCTTCCTGTCTATATGAGGTCAGTAGGTGGTCACTAATTTTCTGTGTTGGCCACATGACATTATAAATAAATATAAAGTAGTGGTTCTCAACTGGTTTTGATAACAGGAAGCAAAATGTACATTGGCTACCCAACACAGTTCTAAAGTAGTTTGTCATGCAAAAGTAAATAAAAAGTTCTTAAAATCATACAGTTACTTTTATTAATATTACCATGACCTGCACAGGTGCAACAATCTGCAAAACTATTGAGTATTTGGTTCAAGAAAGCCTTGTTTTTTGTTGCAATTGAACCTGTATTTAAGGGAATATTCCAGGTTCCGCATTTGAGGCATAAAATTAATTACCAGAAAACATTATTTTGACTCATCTTTTTTCATTAAACAAAAAAAAAGAGCAAAAGTCTAAGTTACAGTGATTCACTTATAAAGTAAATGGGGTTCATTTTTTGGATGGTTTAAAGGCAGAAACGTGTAGCTTATATTTTTATAAAGCACTTTCATTAATTATTATAAAAAGTATGTTTGAATCATAGTTTTTTATGGACGTTGTATGTTTGTAGGGTTTACAGTGTTATGTCATCAAGGCATCAAAATTATAAAATTCGCTATGACTTTACACAAAAAGGTTAGTAAGCGATTCTATCACACTCAAATCATGTTAACATGCATATAGTTTATGTCTTGAGGCTATACAATTAAAACAGTGAGTATTTTAATGTTTATGGATTGGCCCCACTCACATCCATTGTAAGTGCCTCACTGTAACCCAGAATTTTCCTTCTTTTATAAGTTGACATTTTTTGATGCTACAAATGCTGGCAATTGAGTTTAAAGCGGTCATGAAATGCTCTTTTTTTTGTAGTTTCATTATCTTCCATAAGGTCCACTGATAACCAAAAATAATTTAGTACTATATGATAATTTTCCACCCTATAATAATTTTTGCCTCAGCGCCTCCTTTAAACATCAATGTATACACCCACTGTTATGATTGGCTAACATTGCCTCGAAATCAGCCATTTTTTAAACTCAAATCAGAAGAGAATGAACAAACACCAAAACTTTATACATTTCACAGTTTATATATAACGCAACATTGTATCTGAATATATGAATCTGTTCATCTCAAGCACAACTGTTAACACTCACACCGTCTCAGTAAACAGATATCCCATTCAATTTTGTGCTTGCACTACTACTGCCGTTGCCAACAACACAAAGAAAGGCTTTAGAAACTTTGTGTCGAAGCACCCAGTGTAGACAGTCTCAAGCTGTTGTGTCGCGTAAACAATTAAACAACCATGACATTCAAAATATTAATGAATGGAACTGTTTACTTGCGTTTTTGATTGAGTCCAATAGTGTTCACTCAACAAAATCTTGGATACATGGCTTTTGTTTTCAGTCTACAATTCAGGCAATTTACCAACAGTTGTAATTGCAGAACTTTAAAGTGAATTGAACTGGAATGGAATGTAGCTTTCTTGGTTAACTTAAACAGAGTTTAGTGCAATTGGCTAATACATGCATATATGCAATTAGCAATAGGCTTGTCTATCACTAGTCTATTGAATATTAGCTTGAGCACCGCTCGCAAATATGATAATTGTTGAAATCTGTTATTACTTATGCTTTCTTAATAAATATTTATGGATTGTGGTGTCCCTTAAGTTTTGGAGCTCTGGGGGTGCAGAGATGCTGTGATATTTAAAATCTGCTTGTGTTTTTCATCATGTGGGCTTTAATAATTACTGAGGCTCTTGTAAGTGTTGGTGGTGCTGAGAAAGCCCCTCAGATCTTTAAACACAGTAAACACAGCTTCTAAACTAAATGCACATTTGCCGCTTTTACCTCACAGACCCATAACAGAGCAGTTTGGCTCGTGCTGAAGTGTTTGTGTGTGCTTGAGTGGGTTTGCTCATACTGTGTATTCTCATGAAGAACACATATTTAAACAATAGAAAACTTAAAGCTAAAAACATTAATCTGAAAATCTGTCCAGATAATGGCATAAAAGCCTGAAATTCTGAACACGACCATCTGTCCATCACAAAGTCAACAAGCTTAGGATTTATAAAAGACATAAAAGAGCAAAATGGATGTTTTAGCAGAGAAAGATGGAAAGAGTGAGTGAGAGTGTGAGTGAGAGTGTGTGTGTGTGTGTGTGAGAGAGAGAGAGAGAGAGAGAGAGAGAGAGAGAGAAATACTTGGACAAACTCTCAAACCTCATGCCACAGTTTTCCAGTTCAGCAGAAACAGATCAAATGCAGGTGTTACTGAGGGAGGACCATCATGCATCAGATGCAGCTAAAATAATTTTTGAAATGCACACCCTCAGACACCAATCACTGCCTTAATGTACTTCAGTGACAGTATAATTTGCTTTATGTTCATAATGTCTTGTTAAATGCTTATTTTATTTGATATTGTATAGTGTATATTGTTATTATAGTTTTTTTTATTGTATCAATTACCTGCCACTTTATTTCAGTTCTATTTTTATTGTTATTTGTTGTTGGTTTATTATTATTATTTGTCTTGTCGTTATCTGTTTTGTGTATTAATGCTTTGGCAATATTGTATGTAAACACAATCGTGCTAATAAAGTACTTTCAATGGAAATTGAAATTAAAATTGAGAGTGAGAGAAATACTGTGTCCTTACCATCTAATGTCATGGTTACTGTTGTAACCTCTGTTCCCTGATGGAGGGAATGAGATGTGTTGATTGTAGTGACACAAGGGGTCTTCCTTGCGAGCCTCGTGTACCTCTGAACTTGAGAAAAGGCCAATGTGAAATTGGCAGACAGTAACCCTCCCCAACGCCCCCAATAAAAGGTGTCATATACCACTCTTAGGTTCCCAATACCTGCACAGGAACAGGTGACATGACTTGACATGTGAGCAAGCCGGCCAGTGCCCACGAGGATGCCATACTCCTTGTATAGTGTGCTCAAACGCACAAGGGGTTGGGCACGGCCTGGGTGTGATAGGCTAGGGAGACAGCATCAACGACCCAATGAGCCAACCTCTGTTTGGAGACGGCGTTTCCATTCCGCCATCCACCAAAGCAGACAAAGAGCAGCTCAGAGCATCTAAAACCATGCGTGCGGTCCACATAGATATGCAAAGCACTTACTGGACACAGTAGCGAAAAGGCTGGCTCTGCCTCCTAGTCCTTGATAAACTACCTTGGGCACGTAGCTCGGTCGTGACCTTAGGATGACGTGAGCATCTCCTGGACCGAACTCCAGGCAAGTGTCGCTAACAGAGAACGCTTGCAGGTCCCCAACCCTCTTGATGGAAGCGAGCGCAATCAGGAGGGCTTCTTTAAGGAGAGGGCTTTGAGATCGTCTGAATCAAGTGGCTCGTAGGGGGGGGGGTCTCTGAAAGCCTGAGAGGACCACTGAGAGATCCCAGGAGGAGAACAGGCTTGGCCGGGAAGGGTTCAACCTCCGGGCACCTCCAAGGAACCTGATAATCAGGTCGTGCTTACCAAGGGACTTGCCGTCCACTCCGTCGTGGTGAGCTGCAATAGCAGCGACATACACCTTCAAGGTGGAGGAGGACAGCCTCCCCTCCAACCTCTCCTGCAGGAATGAAAGCACTGACTGAACCAGAGGTCTGGGCACGGGTGCCAAAGGTTGCCCTGTCCCTGAGAAAGAAGGTCGTTCCTCAGTGGAATTTGCCAGGGAGGCGCTATCGCAAGGAGCATGAGATCCGAGAACCAAGTCCGAGTGGACCAGTAAGGAGCCACTAAGGTGACCTGTTCCTCGTCCTCCCTGACCTTGCACAGCACCTGTGCAAGAAGGCTCACTTGTGGGAATGCATACTTGCACAGTTTATTTTATCATAATAAACTCTTTTAAAGAAAATATACTCTTTCAGAGAAATCACTCTGTTTTCTGAGAGAAGCGCTGTCAAAGCGCCCAGGGACAGAGGCTGCGCAGCGTGCATAGAGGAGAAAGCCACTGGAATGCTCCGTCAGATCCAATAGAACCTCTCTTGCAGAGGTGGCTGAAGCAGTAGTGAATACAGCTCGCTGATCACGCAACCACTCTGCTCCGAAGAAAAAAATTTCACATTGGCCTTTTCTCAAGTTCAGAGGTCCGCAAGGCTCCCAAGGAAGACCCCTTGTATCACTACAATCGACGCAACGTCGAGTGAGTGAACGAAGGGGAACCAAATATCTGTGACATTACTGTTATCAGTAAACATTAGAGTGTGCTACACTTCTACGTTGACAAATTGACAGATCCTCACACAAATGCACACATTTTTCTCATACTCACATTGAAATTGAACTTGTCTAGCTTGTTTGAGTGTGTTTTTATATGAGTGTATATTAGTGGCACTCTCATGTGAAAATGTAAATGTATGACTCACATTGTGATAAAATTGCAGCTGGATTTTTCCCAGTCCATTAAGCTGATGCTTTTAAGAGCAGAACCAACTTTCTCTCTCACACACACACATGCACACACACACACACACACACACACACACACTAAGAAACATAACATGTAGTGTCAGCCAAGGAAAGAACTGTTGAGACTACCATGATAACTTGGTAATAAACAGAATATTTAAGACATCTAAGCCTGATTCTGAATTTGCTGTATGTGTCAGTGTGTGTCCTTGGGGAGTAATTAAGATGAAACCATATATTTCGCTTCATAGTGGGACTGTACAGCATATTAAAAAGCCCTGCTATTTATTTTTTCTCATTTTTTGAATAGGGCTTGTTGTTTTTCAAAATGATTCTTTAGGGAGTGGTAACTAATGAAATTTAGAGCCAGGTTCTGTCTTTGAGGTTTGTAAGTTTTCCTGTAGAAGCAAATATGTACGGAGGTTGTAAATACCCTTTGCAGGCCATAATTTAAAAAGCCATAATTTTATAATCGATATAGATACATTATTGATGGTTGCTTTTCAGCACTAAGTTTATAGATAATAATCATGTTATTGCCATCTAAAACATCACTCTACCATAGGAACACACCAGAACTTTTTGTAGGAGTGGTAATGCTGTTGTTTTCTAGACTTGATCGATAACATTTGGTGCCCAAGGTGTGGAAGAGGAGACTCAGGAGTAGAGTCTTTGAATCTTTTAAATACAAACACAGGAGTAGGACTTTTGCTGGAGAAGAAACCAACACTGGAGTGAAAACAAAGCAAACATATCCATTCAAATATCACAATTCAAGGACTGACAAAAATTTTAAACTAGAGGGGGCGTGTGTGTGTGTGTGTAATACACACAGAAACATAATGAGGGAATGAAACACAGGTGGGGATAACGATGGAGTGATTAGGGCAGTGGATTGTGGGAAATGTAGTGCAGGAGAAAACTTCAAAATAAGAGTCCTTGAACACAGTGGAGACAAACTGTGACATTACCACCACCTCTCCTATAAAAGGGCGACTCCTGGGCGACCCAAGACAAATGATGGTAGGGAAATGCAGAAGGATCCCAGGAGGATGATCCGGGGGCCTAGGGGGCAGTTTAAGAGCTGGGAATGGATCCAGGGGTCTAGGGGGTGGCCACAGGGCAGGGACTAGGCCGATAGGCCTGGGAGGTGGCCACAGGGCAGGGACTGGGTCGGGAAGTGGAACCGCTGAAGGAGGAAACTCTGGGGAAATGGGCGGAGCCACAGAAGACACAGAGGCCGGAGCTGAGGGAGGAGCCAAGGGAGACTTCTGCTCCTTCAGCGCACTATTCAGACCAGCTCTGAAGAAATAGACCAGAGTGTGGTCCTCATAGTGCACCAAATTTGCAAGATGGAGAAACTCACACACGTGATCCTCAACTGGACAATCTCCTTGTTCAAGGAGGAGGATCTGAACAGCTGGTAAATCCATTTTTTGGGTCAGTCCTTCTGTAAAGTTGGTGCCCAAGGAGTAGAAAAGGATCCACCCGTGGACCAATGAGAAGTCTTTTCCAATGTGGAGGTGGATCCGAGGCCTTGCTTCCTGCCCCAATAGAGGTGTCTGGCATTTGTCTGAGCAGATTTATCTGATGGCTGCTTGGCATTTGTTTGTGTTGGTCCACCAAAACCTAATCAAAATGTATGAACTTTTCTTAAACGTGACAGTTAGAAAGGAGTCCGACCATAAACTGGGGCCCCTGGAATCCCATTTAGTCCATTGTTCACTATACTAATGTGCAGAACGAGGCACTGCATACCAGTTTTAGTATGGAATGTTCCTCATAAAGAATATGCCAATGACTGTGCCACAGTCTGCTCTTTTGGAGGACACAGAAGTACACAATGTTCTAACATCAATGTCAAATATGCACATCTACAACTTTTGATATCTTCTAAAATACAGAGGCAGCATAACAATGTCAACACATTTTCAAACCAAGGAAAACAGGCATTGTGCACTCAAATCTACTTATATTAATCTAAGCTAATTTTCTTACATAATCTACAGTACATGACATTTTCATGACATCCTAAATCATGCCATGTACAACCCCACACATTCAAATGTAACATTTGGTGATTTCTGTAATGCACTACATTTCATTATGTCCCCTTCATATGAAGATAAATATTAAAAGGAAAATCAGAGCATTCATATTCATTGTCAGCCAAAAATGCCATTTCATTCAGTTCCATCCATCTGAGGATTGAATCATCGCAAAGCAGCTTATGTCTCACATGCAATGCCCAAAAGTACATCCTGTTGGTGTTGTGGCATTCAGGCAAATGATTCTGAGACTGCTGTTTATAGTGTGAACTATTTTGTTTGTTATTCTGAATGGAACAATGTGCTCTCTCTCCCTCTCTCTCTTTCTCTTTTCTCTGTTTCTCGGTTTGACAATTTGAAAAAGTGTGACAGGAGTTTTGCTGATGCTGTGCCTTAATATAGATCTGTGAATGTGTTTGTGCCTTCGTATTTGTTGTCTTATTTGAGAATGAATCACAACACAGGATACATAAACAGTTCTTTACCACACTGCACCTTTAGAATCCTCCACCCCATATCCTTTATGTTGTCACATTGTGAGGTCTTTGGTGGAAATTGAATTACATTTTTGTGTGTGGCTTGTGAATAAGACACTGTTTTTTTTTGTTGTTTTTTTTATGATTGAAAACTGAGATTTCATATATAAGTTTAGTAATTAATTCTGTGTCTGTGCATGTTTGTTTGCATGTTTAGTGTTGCAAGTGTATCCCCCTAGCATGATCAATGAAATATCAGCACCCTCTTTTAGTACACACTCTCTCTTCTAATCCCTCCTTCTTATTTTCCATCTTCACAATCTGTCCTCCCTCTGCGCTGTACTCATTATACTTCCACTAACACACTCCTCTTTCTCTCATAATCAGGGGCGGACTGGCCATCGGGAGAACCGGGACTTTTCCCGGCCGCGAAACAGGGCCGAATTGGTTGCGATAAGCTGAAATGAATGGGCCACAAACCGGCAGCGCGATATGCCGAAGGGGACAGCGATATGCAGAAAAGGACAGTGACTAACCCCCCAAGAACTTTTGCAATCCCCCCCCCACCACACACACACACACACACACACACTTCCCTCCTGCTCAACAACTTTTGGGCCAGTTTCTATGTAAAAAACACCGGGCCGAATTCTCTTCAGCCATTCAATTTCTTAACTCTAAATTGCCCGTAGGTAATAGTGAATGTGTATTGGCACTTTTCCACTGCTCGTTATGGTTCGACTCGACTCGACTCTTCTCGCTTTACTTTTCTGAGTTTTCTTTTCCACTGCTGTTTAGTGCCGCCTCAACGTGGGTGGGTAGGCTGAACGTCATAGTTGTGCCACCTTTACTGCCGTGATATCAATTTAAATGTGACACAAAACAATAACACAACCGCTAGCGGTTAGCTACTAGCTCATTGTGCTGCATACAGCAGTTGTTGCATGGTGATTTTTTTTACACACGTGTAACAGTTAAATTGGCCTGGTTGTTTTAGAAGCAAACTTACAGTAGCTGGTCAACTAAATAAAGTGAAGCTTTCAATTAGAGTATAGACTTAATGCACCATCCTCCAACATGGAGTCCAGCCATGGCTGAGTTCAGAGCACTGCTCGCATTGCTCGCCGGTCTAGATGGCATCCATTTGGTCAAACCACTTCCACTTTTCATTGATGGTTCTGTAGTCACTTTTAAAAAAAAATTACTTTTCCCTACACTGTTGGTAGATCCAGTGGTAGCCGTGTGTGTACAACAGCTGAGACACATCCTGAAAGACTTTATTGTTTTGCTTTGTTTTGTTCATCGCTAACAAGAGGAACATCTGCACCTCGTTTATTGACCACGGGGTGGTTTTGCGCACAGCCATTTCTTTTTACATTTCGAAAGTCTTGTGAACAAATGATACTGCTATCGCTGAAGCTAACTTTAAAACTAGCGGGTCCATGTCGAGAATCCAGTGACGCTGGTAGTGACGATTCCCTCTGACCAATCAGTGATTAGGAGGGTTTTGATGTCACATTTAGTATTGGCTCGTTTGGAACCTCGACCGAGGTGGTACTAAAAAAAGTATCAGGTACCAGGTACTATCCACAGTGGAAAACCCCCAAAAAGCGAGCAGAGTCGAGTCGAGTTGTACCGTGCAGTGGAAAAGCCCCATATATCTGTGTGTGTTAGCCCTGTGATGGACTGGCCACCTGTCCAGGGTGTTTCCCTGCCTTCGGCCTGTGACAGCAGGGATAGGCTCCAGCACTACCCACATCCCTACATTGGACAAATGGCTATAGAAGATGGATTCAATTTCTTTGCATCTTAAGAAATATGAAAATAAATAATTATATTCAACTAGGAATGGATGTTGCTTTCAAACATCTTCATCAACAAATCTTCATCACAATTTTGTGTCATTCTGATTGCCCTTGCACATGCATAATGTCTGTTTCTACACGTAGCAGGTCACTCGTGTGTTAAATCATATTGGGGTACCATAAAAACTGCAGGCAATTTAAGGATAAACTTCATTGCATCTTTGAAAATTCAGGAGTGCTTTTTCAACACTCCAAAGAAGTCTGAAACAAATGCATACAGTATGCCTGAGAAATAGCTGATGCTCCACTTCACTCACGTCCTGTTCCAGTCGCTGCATTGCTTGGCGACATGCAAAGCTTCTTTTGTAAATTACTTCAGTCATGAAACTACATGGCGCAAGCTGATAGGTTCATTGAACTTGTTACCTATTAGTCAGTCGGCTCGCTCACTCCATGACCCAAGTTGGGGTGAATTTCCCGTACAACGATGTAACTCACATCGTTGGATAAATGAAGAATGAGAAAAAATGAATGGGACAGATAGGCTGCGTTAGTGGGGTCTCCCTTTACATCAGACATTGAGGTTCCCCCGATGCTCTTGAGCACATATGCAAATGCACACTCTTCAAATGGGTGCATTCCATTCAGATCTTCCCTCTGCCCTATTCTCATTTAAGTGTGCACCATCTGCTATGAGAGCAGTGGAGGGCTGAAAGATGTGGGTCTCCAAAATAACAGTCATTTGGAACTGACTTTTAAAGCCATTTTTATTGAAAATTCAGTTTGAAGCCATCTTACAGCATAGCAATTATGATTGTTCTCCCTTTGAAGCACCCTTCGGAAGCTGATTTATCCCATATGGAACACAGCCAAAAATGGTACTTTTGCATTAACATGAACGCAGAAGCTGTGTTATCCAACAGAAACTGCATGTGTTAAGTCCTTTCGCTTAACAGCCTTTAATCCCTTAAATGCATTTGCATGACATTTTAGAACGCCACTTTCTGCAAAACCCCCAGTATAAGTTGTTTTCTTAAATGCATGTTAACATGATCAAAGTCTTGACAGAATGAAAGATATGTATATATGAATATATATGGAATAAAATATATAAATACTTCAGTGAAGTGAAATTATGTCCACTCCACACAGCAAACTATCAAGGCACTCTGTTTCTAACCACAGATGGTGAGCTGTAGTTCCTACAACTCAACTTTGCGATGTTGTTTGCAAATGTTAGCTAGAACAACGGTTTCGGAAAACACCAAATTGTTGAACTATGTTGGTAACGATGGAACTTGCAACCATTGTTGGCTAATGATGCTTTTGGGAAATGTACACCTGATAGATTCTTGTACATGTGATGTGTTTAGCCAATCGGCTCATATGATGTAAGATGATAGGTCAAAATCGACTTGTAGATTCTCTATTTGTCATACATTTAAATTGCTCAGTTTTGAAGACTAGCCGGTGTCACTGCAGTGAGTTGTCAAGTGTTATCTTGACTAAACTATATTCATTGGCAGACAGACAGCGATACATTTTATTTTAAATAAATAACTGGCCAGATTGTGTCTGAATTTTGATATTAAAGGGATAGTTCACCTAAAAAGGAAAATCTTGACATCATTTACCCACCCTCATGTTGTTTCAAACCAACATGACTTTCTTCAGTGTAACAAAATGTCTGATATAAGGCAGAATGACAATGTCAGTCACCTTTTACTTTAATTGTATTGGAAGAAAAACATGCAATGAAAGTGAATGGTGACTAAAATCTCTTGTTCTTTTCTACCGAATATAGAAAATCATATGTGTTGGGAACAACATAAAGGTGTGTAAATAATTTTGGGGTTAAGTTTCCCTAAAATCTTTTGTTTAGAACTGTGAGCTTTGTTTAGAACTTTATTTAGAAGTTGTGGCTACAGCCGTGCTGATATTCAGTTAAACGGCACTATTGCTTGCGTAATATTGCTCAATTGAACCAGAGAAATTGGAAGCTAAACACATGTATTTGCAAGAGAGGGAAGAAGCATTAGGAAGGATGTTCTCAAGAGTCGAGTGGGTCAGGGTGAAGCAGGGACTACAGTGCAGAGAATGCACCCTGCTGTGGATGAGCATCACTCTTTCTTCTCCAGTGAGCTCATCTACTCTTCACACACTAAATATGTCTACTGCTTTAGCAACACTGCTTTCTTTCATCACCTCACATCTTAAGGGTTTCAAATCGCAAGAGCTTGGCTTTTTTGACATTGTTTTAATAAGTTGTTGGCTACTGTGTTCACTCTGTGAACTTTAATCGTATTTATATAAATTATTTCTAGATGTTTGCAGCACTATATTCCAATTCTACTGATGCTGTACGCTAGATTTGGATGAGGAGTAATGATTGATGATATGGTGACTTTTAATTTAAGGAGGGTGGTGGAATTTAAATGTTGCCCTCCTCCCTTTGCAATGACTTAGACTAACTGTTAAATGTTGAAATAATCCAATATTAGTCAGCATATTACAATTACAGTATGTATGTGTCATGAAAACTGGTTAAACAATTTGCAGTTACCTGATTACTGCTGCTATTAAAATGATTAAAACAAATCTGAATAAAACAACTGCCATTACTGTATTAATCAGAATATTAGTGAATATATTTGGATCATCTGATTCGGAATATCCACTGTATTACAATATACAGTATATTTAGCTATATCTGTGCTTGTTTTATATCACCAACATGTTTTAGATTATTCAGAATGTGTTGGTCTCTATGAATAGGAATATTCTGAATAGCTGTACACACTATGGCGCATATAAACCTTTCCAAATGCAAGCTTAACCAGAATATGGAACACAATATGCAAATTGGTTAAACTAATTGCCATAACATTATTACTGCTATTATTAAGACAATAATCCAATTCCAAAGTTCTCAATAAGACAACTGCTGTGTGCCTGGCAGCAAGTGTGAGAATTAAGGAATGTAGACTAGCTAGAAAAGAAACAAAAGGTGTCATATTCTGCTCACCTGGGAGAAGGAGAGAATTCAAGGAAAAGATAGAGAATGAGATATAGAGGACAGATGGTAAACGAATGGGGGAACAACACAAAATCAGGCAAAGGATAGAGTACTTTGTGTACTTTGTGTCAGCCAGTTGCACATATTGGTCTTCAAGTCCTACAAGACATACAGTAGATCGAGTTTTTGGACAAAGTAACAAAAAATTATAAAATATAAAAAGCTAATTGCATAACTGATTCACCTCACTGATACTCAATAACTGACTCTCAATAACTCAATAACTGATACTCAATCACACCGGATTGTTTAAAATGATTCTTCACACCATGCGGCCCACCCCAGAAACCTCTTCTGTTTAGAGTAACACTATTTAGATTAGTAAGTCTTATCAGCTTCACTTCCCTGGCAGAAGTTAAATTACTTTTGGCGATCCATTAAGGTGCAGTCACATTTACCTTTGCACTGGGAAATTTTTGAGGGGCAAAGAAGTTGTGGGCATACGTTGAGCGTTTGTGAAAACAGCAAAAAAAAAACTCGCCGTTTAAATAATATCCTTGTACATTGTGAATATTCAGTTTAGCTGTGTACGAGGCATCGCCCATCCAGAGGTCAGTGCCAAAATATTTTGCTGGTTTTAAAGGGTAAAGCTGGTCAGGCTAGTAAAGTAGCTGGTCAACAAGTTAAACAAGCTAAACATAATCTTGGCCAAGCTGGTATATTACTTTAACCACTTTAAACCAGCCAAGACCAGCAAACCACCTCAGGCCGGTTTACGCTGTTGTTTTTGAAGAGGGCTTGTTAAGATTTCAGGAAGAATTTTGTCATTAAATATTTATGATCTTACCTGAAGTATTTAAGTGTGCACACAGACCTTGGACCTTAATTAAAAATTGTTTTGTATGTATGCTATAGATCAAATGCACAGAACACATTACATGATCCCATTGGGTGAATGTTAACTCTGGAATACTTCCTATTACTCAGATCTAGCCAAGCTGCTTTCAGTTATTAAACGCTTTGGGGAGAGTGCTCAGACTTTAAAAAACATACATGGAAATTAATATTGAAATTACTCATGAATATTTTAGTGATGTTCAGTTCATCCCTGAGTTGGATGATGACAGATTTAGCATAGGAAACAGAATCACAAGAGACTTAAAAAATAGAAAGCAAAAATTCCACTTAAGAGCTCTGTGAGGATTTTATCTTTGCGGAACTGTCATCAGCTGAAGAAATATGTAGGAAAACCCCCACTGTACTGGATAGATACAGACCTTTGTCAGACTAGATCTAGAGGTCTGCAACACGACCTGGGTCCAGTGGGACCCAACAAACGGGTTCTGGCAGTTTTTCCAAGTATGACTTCAGACTCGGTCGGGTTGGGGTTTAAAATCTGATGGTACCATCAGCAGGGTCTTAGGTATGGGTCCGATTCAGGTTTCATTTTAAGGCCTGTGCTGACTACTCCAGAGACTAGTCAAGTCAAGTCAAGTAAATTTTATTTGTGTAGCGCCTTTCACAACACACATCGTTTCAAAGCAGCTTTACAGAAGTTCAGGCATTAACAGAAGTTAAAACTGTAATGTCTATAATGTCGATGAATCATCATTGTGTAATTAGATAAAATATGATTGTTAATCGTGTTTAAAAATAAGTAATTAAATAAGAATTGCATTAATAACCCCAGTGAGCAAGCTGAAGGTGACTGTGGCAAGGAACACAAAACTCTATAAGATGATGATTAATGGAGAAAAATAACCTTGGGAGAAACCAGACTCACTGTGGGGGCCAGTTCCCCTCTGGCTAACATCATGAATATAATGTAAATATTACTTATGTATAGTTAAATTCATGGTGTAAAATGATTAAACTAAGTAAGTGTTAAGGGTCAGTGTTGAAACATTGATTTTCTTTGATCTGTAAGATTAATGACTAATGTCTTTGAAGTCCATCCTGGATTAACTGCAGAAGTTCATATAGATGCAATTGTCCTTGTTAATTGGCTGATGAAGGCTTTTGTTGGCAATTGTCCATCAATAGACCGAGGTGATTCAGGCAGAGATCAGGGATGTGAAACTTAGTTTAAGCGGCCAGTAATTTCGGTGAGGTTCGGTGTGGTCCATCCTAAATCCAAGGTTCAGACAATGGCATATGAAGTATCCCATGTCTTATGGTTGGAGTTGGCATCAGTTTATCCTCTGAAGTCCATCATAATAGATTGAAGTGATGTTTGGTTGGCACTGGCTGCATTTAGTCATCATCATTCAGCGACACCTAGCAGTAAAGTCAAACACGAAGCAGGAATGGATCCAGCCTGTTCTGGTGACCTCAGGATAGGAGTCCCGAGGTTGAGACAGGGAAACAAATAAAATAATATAAGCGTAGATGCCATTCAATTTATTGCAGAGTTATAAATCATGATCAATGTTTCTGGTTCCCCGTCTGTTGCTCACTTCGACGTTGTGTCGAAGAAGCGACACTAGGGGTCTCTCTTGAGCGCTGACTATACATCTGATCTATGAAAAAAGGCCAATGAGAAGTTGACAGACAGAATTTGCATGTCCCGCCCCCGGACATACGGGTATAAATACGTCTGTTTCATTCAGAAAATTTCTTCGGAGCCGATGGTCGTGTATGTAGCGATCTGCGTGTCACACACCTGTTCCTTTTCCTCTGAGCGATCTGCTGTTGGATCTACGACGCACTTCAGCGGCTTTCTCCTTCTCTGCACGGCAGTGCAGTTTGCCCCTGGGCGTTTCGACAGCGCAACTAAGAGTTGTTATTAAAAGAGTGATTTTCTCTAAAAGAGAATTTTCCTCTAAAAGAGCAATACACAGCAGCGTTGGACGTCCTTTTCAGGATGCGTCTACTCACTGCGAGAATATTGCAATGGCAACGTTGCGGTCGAGGCTTTCCTTCAACCGAAGGAACACCACTCCAGCCACCCCCTGCATCGCTCCTTCTTCCCACGGGATTGAGGATGATGTGGCCGGCGATGGAAGCGAATTGGGGATGGCAGCGGGTGCGGCTTCGCCGGGTAGGTCACCGCGAACTGGCCGCCCCCGGCACGCTCGTTGACTTCTGTCCGGGCTCGAGGCAACAGCAGCTCGCCTCACAGCCAGCCTGCCTATCCTCTGGAGCCCCTCGAGGTGGATGAGCTCACCGCTGCATCAGAGTGCGGTCCGGCATCTGATACAGATGACTCGTCTGGGCTGCCGCCTTCAGGCCAGCATGCCCAGGCTGAGGCTAACGCCCAGATGTCCAACATGCTTGCCCGGGCCGCCACCAGCGTGGGCTTGGACTGGAACCCTCCGTCCTCCCCCCAGACGGCGCGGCTGGATGATTGGTTCCATGGGTTTGCGCGTCGCTCACAGCCACGCATGATGAGCTGATGACTGCATGGAGGCCACCCTTCTCCACTCGTCAAAAAGCCCCTCACTCATCCGCTCTTACTACCCTCGACAGCGGAGCGGTCCACAGGTACATGGCAATTCCCCAGGTGGATAGGGCAGTTGCGATCCACCTATGCCCCGAGAATGCCGCCACCTGGCGGAGTCGCCCTGTGCTCCCCTCCAAGGCCTGTAGGACGACGTTGGCACTGGCCGCTAAAGCCTACAGCGCCACCGGACAGGCCCACTTCCACCCTGCATGCCATAGCACACAATGTCGAAGTGAGCGACAGACGGGGAACGTCTAGGTTACGGAAGTAACCTCAATCCCCTGATGGAGGGAACAAGACGTTGTGTCCTCCCGGACACTGTTGTGGCCGGACCATTTCCGGCTCCTCATAAAAATTCTGAATGAAACAGAAGTATTTCCCTGCCTTTATACCTGTATGTCTGGGGGCGGGACATGCAAATTCTGTCTGCCAACTTCTCATTGGCCTTTTTTCATAGATCAGAGGTATATTCGGCACTCAAGAGAGACCCCTAGTGTCGCTTCAACACAACGTCTCATTCCCTCCATCAGGGAAAGGAGGTTACATCCGTAACCTAGACATTTCTGGTTCCGGCAGACTAAGCTGTCAAATTGTGGGTTGGAGGATAAATTAGGTGTATGCCTGGCTAAATAGATGAGTCTTTAGTCTATACTTAAATTGAGGGAGTGTGTCTGCATCTAGAACAGTGTTAGGGAGACTATTCCATAGTTTAGGTGCCAAATATGAAAAGGATCTACCTCCTTTTGTGGATTTTGATATTCTAGGAACTATTAACAGGCCAGAATTTTGCAAACGTAATGAACGTGATGGAATATAGTGTGGTAGAAGGTCACTTAAGTACTGTGGAACTAGACCATTCAAAGCTTTGTACATAGTTAACAGAATTTTAAAATTAATATTGAATTTAACAGGTAGCCAATTTAACGATGACTATAGATGACTATATAACTTGAGATGGAGAACTTGTATAAAAAGAATGGGAGAAATTGGAACACTCAATATGGCGGATGTAAAAAAGGAATCCCCGCCTTACAGGAAAAAGGGCCAATCACCTTTTAGATACAGACACTGGCTGTCAGTCAGCTCAAGAACGTGCATTAGCTGGATCAGACTGAATAATAGCATTTTTTAGCCTGATCTGAGCTAAAGAAGCTTATGATACCATTGTTGTCAGATTTTACTGATGATTTTAAATATTGTATTTGATCGTAATCTTGACCAATAATATTGGAGATTTCGGTCTTTCTCCATTCATGTAGATAGGTGCAGCACTTTAATAGAGCATGTATCCTTTAAATAGCTGCTCAGGAGCTTTCCCAAGATGGTGGCCAAGTGGACTGACTTTGCTTGAAAGGGATTTTAGTTATTGCCAATGATGTCCTGAGGGCAGGGCATATAGCAAGCAACTGAGAGAAAGATTAATGATTGCATTGTGTACCAGAGAAGACTGGGATTCAGTGTTTGTCTTGTCATGCTAGTCAAAAGCAATCTGGCAGCCCCAGGTGAGTGCATGTAGAGCTTATGTAGGAAATTAAGCTTCAGTGCAGCAGTGTTATATCATTCCAGTTGGCAATTTGTCACCCACATCCTGGAGAACCCACAAAAATTTATTTGCTTAATTTTCATTGCTCAAAGTGTTAATGGAACAATTTTCAATCAATGTATTTAACTACATGCAACACATTTTTAGCAATTTCTACATCCAAAATAAGATATCCACTCTGAAGTCATCCAAATGTCGTCCTAATCCATCCAAATGCCATCCATAAAGTCATCCGAATCTTAATCTAATCAAACCACCTTTTGCCGACATTTTGGGACTACTTTGATTGGAAAATCACTTTTTTTTTTAGGTAGGTAGGGGTAAGATGTGGGTTAGAGTTAGTTTGCAGTATTAATGATTAGCTTTGGTGGTCTGGGTAGCTCATTGAGTAAACCACCCCTGGAGTTCGCAAGTTCGAATCCCAGGGTGTGCTGAGTGGCTCCAGCCAGGTCTCCTAAGCAACCAAATTGTCCCGGTTGCTAGGGAGGGTAGAGTCACATGGGGTAACCTCCTTGTTGTCATTATAATGCGGTTCGCTCTAGGTGGGGTTCGTGGTGACTTGTGCATGGATGCCGCGGTGGATGGTGTGATGCCTCCACACGCACTATATCTCCGCGGTAACACGTTCTACAAGCCATGTGATAAGATGCGCGGGTTGACGCTCTCAGACCCAGAGACAACTACGCCACCACGAGGACTTAGAGTGACTACGCCACAACGAGGACGTAGAGTGCATTGGGAATTGGGCATTCCAAATTGGGGAGAAAAAGAGGGGGGGGGGGGGATAAATAAATAAATAATAAGCCTTATATTGAAACAATATAAATCTATGGTATGTGACCATTTATATAGCTAAGTAGACATGTCTTTGCAGAGACAGCAAATAAACAAAATGTCACTGCTTTAGGTGGTCTACATTGATACATTTCACTTTGTAAAAATGTATCAATGTGTCACAGACTTATTTGATCTCAGTATCATGAGTGTTTGAGATTCTTATCCTGACATGTCAGTTCTCTCTCTGATGTGGCTTTGTTGAAAGATAAAGAACCATATAGCATTTTATGACAAGATCTAGTCTGTCAAATGGCCGGGGTCATTTCTAACATTCATGCTTACTCACACAAACTTAAACACATACACTGGGTAAACATCTTGCCATTTAGTCTATAATTAGATTAATTAATGAATTAATTATTTATAGCATTCCAAAGGACAGTCTAATGAGTTCATGGGAATACACTGGAATAGCGCTCACACACACACACACACACACACACACACACAGAGAGAGAGAGAGCTGTGAGCGAGGTCTTGTCACTTTGAAAATGCATTATTGATAATGCCATATTCACATTTCTTATGTTTTGTCTTCTTAAACTCACACATTTACACACACTATCTGCTATAAACTGACAAGCAGAGAGCTTCAGATAAAACAATAATTATCAAAGCATACTAAAAACTTTGATTTACTGTATACCATACTACTAAATGATTACCATATTCATGCACTGTGGTGTTTGTGTGGCACTTCAAAGAAAACCATGATATATCAAAAAACATGGCTTTGCCATGGTATGTGTCCAAAGACATGGTATTACCATGGTATATGTCCAAAAAACATAGTATCTACCATGGTACATGTCAAAATTAAAATGTTAGTACCATTTAGAGAGGTGTGTTGTCTTGTTAACATGTTATATATATTTTTACTGCAGCGATGTTGCATATGACATTTTATGACCTGACAAATTCTTCTGTTCATGTGTCAGGACATTATGCAGTTCAAACAGGACTCTCAACTACCACTTGTGTGTGTGTGTGTTTGTGTGTGTGTGAGCGGGTTTAAGTGGTTTACAAGGACTTTTTTTAAGTTACGATCTGGTAATTACAAGGGTATTATGCTATAAATGTGGTTTATGAGGACATTTCGAGTTTCCCCATAATTTAAATATCTTAAAAACATATTAAACAATGTTTTATTGAAAATGTAAAAAAGCAGAAATTTTTTTGTGAGGGTCAGGATTAGGGGATAGAATCTATAATTCATATAGTATAAAAATCATTATTTCTATGGAAAGTCCTCATAATGATAGGTAGACCAACAATGTGTGTGTGTGTGTGTGTGTGTGTGTGTGTGTGTGTGTGTGTGTGTGTGTGTGTGTGTGTACATGTGTGTGTGACTGTCAACCTTTTTTACTCCTTCCATTAATGAAAGCAGAGCTGGGCAGAGATCACGCTCCTGGGGTAGAAATTTATGACTGTGTGCATGTGTGTGTATGTGTTTGCACTGTAGATTTGAAGGAAAATGCGAGAGAGCCTGTAAGGACAGGTACTGTAAATTTTGCAGCTCTTAGCTTCGATATACAGCCTCTTGTATTTTCCTGTTTTGACAGGAATTGATATGTCTGTACGTGCGTATTTGTGCAGAATGGAGTTCACATGCTGCGCATCAGTTTGTTTTATCTTTAAAAAACAATAGACCAACCTGATTATATATGATTAATGACCAACATTTTTAAGTCCTGTTAGAAATGTTCTAGCTTTTATGGCTGATGAATCCAGCCTCACTCTCAAAACTCAATATTTTAGTGCCTCAGGCTGCCCACTAAATGAATATTTAGTAGCTCTGAAATAATTAGCAGGTTCATTTTCTCCCTTCCCTTTGTACAGACCACATCACATCACACCCCAAACTGCAGCTTTACCATTAATTTAAATGAGCTGAACTGCATACATTGTGTGGCAATCATAACTGGAGGGAGGAATACTGGAACGTCTATTAAATTCTCCCTAACCCTCACACACACACACTTTAGCATGGATAAACAGACCACAGAATAAGGTGGACTGCTACCCAGTAAACGACTACGCCACCCCGGGGGCCTTTTTCCAGGGAAACGCCCTTTACATTTCAGCAAGGCTCACAGATTTGTTCAGAGTCAGGTATCAGACATAGGTTGAGTAAAACAAATATAAAACTTTATTTGAAACCCATAAAAAATATCAAGCTTTAAGACATAAAAACACCTCAACAAATCAAGACAACATTAATCACACTAATGACACATATGGACCTTACCACCACAGAATTGAGGACCGGCTCTCTCAAGCAGAATGGACACAGCAATCATACGTGCACACTCACCACAGCTAGCCACACCTCACAGTGAACACCCACCACCACAACGTGAGGAGATGCTGATCCTCTGCAACTGGCTGCCCCAATTCTGAAGGAAATAAATAAGACAGAGTGAAACAGACAAACACGCTTGACAGATGATTTACTAAAAACACGTTAAACGGCATAACACACGCCTCACACAACCATTTATAAAGGGTTCACCAAACCAGTCAGTCCATCTAATCGAGGTGCCACGTCCGGCAACCACGACAACTGGTTTGCTGACGGACTAAAGCAGGAAGATAACATCCAACAAATTACAAAACAAAAACTAGCTCAAATAAATCACAATTAAAAAAAAAGGAAATATATAAAACAGACAAAAACTCTAATCAAATCACCAATAAGAAATAAATATATATTGTGTATATGATAAACAAAAACAAAAACAAACTCAAAATAAGTAAATCAAACTAAACAAAATCAATTCAAATGAAAACCAAAAAAAGAAAGAACACATAGACTGCAGAGTTGACTGGTGACAGCTAGGTGGCTGACATGCCCCTTGAGGCTTTGATTAATGTTGTTACCTACGGCACATTTGCAGCTGGTCCCATGAGCTGTAACAGGCAAATTAATAGTGCTGATCTGCCAGTCCGATCCCTCAGAGAATTCATACAGTCCCATATCCCTCAGTTCCCGTAACCAGGATAACAAAATCACAGTAATACGGTCCGATAACCTACCAATGATATAAAGCGAAGCAGACACAAAGCCGGCATACAAACGACTGTTTTGGATGAGAGCCAAAACCCACTGTAACGACCCATGCACATTGGCCTGCACCTGTTATTGTGGCTCAGGAACTTGGTGTATTAAGCATTTCTAGGGAGACAGCTGTTGCCAAAAACATCCAGCAAAGCTCCTCAGTCCACCCTCTCAGGCATTCACACACCACGCCGGGAGTATGGTTACTCGTTCACTGATGCAAAGACGCACGTGTGTGTATAGCGTCACTAAGGCCATTTTTATATGCACCAAACAGGAGCATAATTGAAAGGCACTCCCCTCTCTTACTAGCAGCTTACGTCAGGGGTAGAAAGTACTGCTACAGCCACATGACCCTGATCCCAGAAGGGTTGTAAAGTCTAGAATTATGAGTTCCCTTTCAAGTCTGTTACTTCGACTCTGCGTCAGTAGCTGACACTATGGGAAACTCCTCCTAGGAGTGACGATCTCTGAAGCCATATAAAATCACACCAATCTATTGGCAGATGATGCTCGATGCTCCACCACTGATGCACTCATCATTGCAGGCATTTAAACCGAACAACATCTCTCAAGCTCTGGACTTCTGAAACTTTGTCATTGAATCTGCACACCTTAACAGCGAGTGGATTATTTTCTATCGCCCTGCCTGTGCTCCGACGAACACTGCATCCTTTATCACTTCTGCATTTGAAGTGCAATTGCATTATGATTGTTGTTGTGTGTTTTATTAAAGCTGCACTATGTTTGATTTTTTTGGTTAAAAATGCACAAATTACATAAACAATCATTGTTCAAAACAATGACCTGACCTTACACGATTCATTACGGCAAGCCTATAAAACTAACCACGCTGTTCAGCTCAGTTCAGTAACACTCACACAGTTCAGTTTGTTGCAGTCTTGATGGATATTCATCCACCCCCTGTTATCCATTTGGCGAATTTGTTTACTTGCTATAATGCTTGGATATGTTTTCTGGTAGGGTCGTTGAAGATTATACTGCTTGTCAAACTTTTATGCATCACACATTACTCGTGTGTTAACCGATTGTGATGTATCTACGTTGTCTGGTGAAGTTACTGTGACATGCCTAATATGTATGACTTCTGGAATGGACTTTTTGTAATTGTTATATTGCATATTTCCGCATATTATTTTTACATTTAATAAAGCATACTTTGTCCCCATCATTATTGAATCCTTGTTTTATGTTTTTGGTTTAGTGTTATTGTGTGCATTGCATATACATGCTGTTTTATTAACTGAGGCTGGACAGTATAGTATAAAAATAATTCTTCTATTGAACTTGTATCAGTCATATCATGAGCTTAACCTCTTAAATTGAAAATTGTAGTACAATTCAAACATTAATAGTAGATAAAACACTTGAATAATCATATTATGATAAACGTGTTGGCTGAGGAGAGTCCCCTGTTCTCTATTTTAAAGTGCTTTGAGTGTAGTGTCAGAAAAGTGCTTTAAGTGTAAAATTCATTCAAATATGTAAATAAGGCTCATCAGGCGCAGCATGTGTGTCAATTACACATGCTGTTAACAGAGCTTGTATTTCACCCCCAATACACCTAATACTAAAAAAGTGCAATTGTGTCATAATTGTAAAGTCCCAGACACAACTAGCACATTTTCTACCTGCTTTGCTTCTCTCCATGATGGTTGTTATTCCCACTATGTTGCTAATGCAAGGAGGTCAATATGCAGTAACATACCGCAATATAAACACAAAATAAATATTATTCAAGATTATTTTTATTATTAGTTAGTTAGTTTCAGATCCATGAAATGATAAACACACACTCTGCAGATAAACACTCACATTCTTCACATCATTGCACATTCAGTGCATCTTTGGCAGACAAACACAAGTGTCGTTCTATGCTGGTAAAGTTAGGGTAAAAACTGGAAAGAGATGAATACTTTAATAAGACAGTGAAGCTGAAGCTGTTGTCATGTCTAGATGTGGTTTTGTTCATGTTTTTTTTTTAATGTCTTTTATTTTGAAATTCTAGTTCCTGTTTCATGTCATGTGGTTCCCTTGTCATGTGATTTCATGTTTCCCTCCATGTTCATGTGTCTTGTTTTCATTGGTTTATTGTCTTATCAGTGCTAGTTTGCCATTGTTTTATGGTTATTATTCTTGTTATCTTGTTTATAGTTCTGTCTGTTTATTGGTTTTCTTGTTATTGTTTTTCCCAATGTCTGTGTATTTAAGCCCTCGTGTTTGCCATTGTCTCTTGTCAAGTATTGTTGATGTAACCATGTTTGCTAGTCTAGTTTAAGTCAAGTTTATGTTCATGTTAATTGTTCATGTTTATGTTTAGTTTAGTTCATGTCTATAGTTAGGGTTTTGGATTTCACGTATTTCAATAATCTGCACTTGGGTTCTTCATCTTCACTTCATCGTCTTCGTCATTGCCAGTGCCAGCACATTGTTACAGAATACTTGACCCACCAAAATGAACCAAGCAGATCTACTAATATGTCTACGTCAGGTAAAAAGTTCTATATAGGTCTATGTGGAGGATTTCTGCATCCTGGCAGACGAAGTGGGCTTCGGTGAGATCTCCCTCAAACACTTTATTCGTGCAGGCTTGAATGAGCCAGTGCACACCTGAATGCCTGTCAGTGGGAGTACCTTCAATCTGGCTCGATATATCGACTTTGCCATGCGGATATGTGGTTCAACTTTCACTGTGGGGAGGCGGATACCATCATGGCTGCTGAGCCAGGGTCCCCCGTCATGGTCGACAAGCCAACATCCCACGTCATGTTCAAAGATGTTTGGCTGGCACCAGCTGTTGCTTCACTTTATTTCCAGATATTCCAGAGTTGTTGCTGTGTTTGCTTCCTTACCTTTCTATCACAACCTGCAGCGGAGTTGTGCTTCAATAGTGGGGTTCCCTTTATGCAAAACTCTGGGATTCCATCAATGTACGAGTGCATATCAACAACGTGAGGGACCGTCAATATTTTACAGTGGTGTTTATAAATGTGTATAGTTTATAGTGTATGTTCTTTTCCCTCTGTACTCCCACAAATGTTTTGTTGACTTGTTTTTGGGCATCCTATGACGTTTGTTCTCCGGTCTGTTCCACATACATGCACACTCCTCAAAAACCTGTAAGAATGCCGTGTTTACATGGCCACTTAAGCAGCTTTCTCTAGGAGAAACCTAGGTGTGTTAAACCGCTTTCTCTTTATCCCTTAAAAGGCCTAGGAAATCGCCGTTCTCTTTTACATGACGTTTCAGAAAGCTGCTTTCTGCATAAACTCTGGATTAAACCATTTTCTTAAGTGCATGTAAACGTGTCCACTGTTTAGGGACCAAGATCCAAGATCTATCTTCCCTTCAGACGATAAAATCCAGATGAAATATGATTTGAACATTTCTTCATCACATTCACCCAGGAGTGCCAATGCTTTGGTATTAATATGTGAAATACAGAATTGTTGTCTGTGTGTGTGTGAATATTGCAGATTTTGAGTCTTTTCTTCTGAATTTAAAGAGATCCATGACTAATGAATAAGCACCTACTGTATAGAACACTTTAATACTCATACCTGTGAGAAGGGGAGAGGACCATTAGATAATAAGGAAATAAATCAATATTCTTTGTGGTTCATGAGATGTACTTGTCAATTTAACTGTATATGGAGCTCCTTTTATGTTGTAATTGATTGAATGTCAATTGCAAGGAGAGATGAATGGGCAGAGGCAGAAGGTGTGTGTGCCATTTTTATTGAGGTGATCAATGTCTGCAGTACAATCAGGGCTATGATATGTTAACTGGTCCTTCATTATGACCAGTTAAGACCAGTTAAAGAGGAAGTGAATTACAGAGGGGAAATAATATGTCTGGTGTGGTGCCCTGGTCATTTTTATTGATGGGTATTGTATAACTTAATGTAAAACAGACCACAAAACAAACAGACAGTCTTTCTTTATCTCTCACACTCTGTCCTATTTAGCATTTTTATAATAAAATTAAAATGTAATAAAACCTTGAAATATTTTTTTATAAAATGACAAATTATACATGAAAAGTATTTATAAAAGTATTTATAAAAGTATTTAAAATATTTGTAAATTAATTAAAATAATTAAATAGATTTTAAAAAAAAACATTCTTATTCGCATTGTGTTGATGTTATAAAATGCATCTACATTGTTAAATGTTTATATTAATCTGTGTAATTTTGCTAATCATGCTCATTATCTTTATAATGCAATCATTTGTGTTCATTTAATGTCCCAGTTAATCTTTAACAGCCCATTGTGTAAATAACAAGTTCTTTGTTGTAATCCATTTGATATGGATTCAGCAAAAAACATTGTGTGTTATAACCCAGAGCTCTAGTAAAAACAGATCAATATCTCAAACAACTCTCTTACCCTGAATGCAGATCTATCTGTAATGCAAATCTAGCATAATGAATTCCAATACAGACACTTTGCTGAATTACAATTAAAAAATGTGTTGCTAGAGCTTTCTCTGTTCAGCATTTCTCATATCAGGTTTAAGTGGGACATAATGGTGAAGTTGGGGCTTTTGTTATGGCAAGCTGATCTTAATTCAGTCAAGTGAATTCAGTCAAATGGTGGTGGGTTAAAAAACAATACCCTTATGTAGTGTTTTCACACTCCTAGAGGTAACTCAGTAATTTCGACACTGGCTGATTTTGTTGAAATGATTGTCTGTTTTGGCTAACAGGTTTTAGGCAACACTGAATTATATTTACACATTCATTATTTACTTCCTCTTCCCATTTTATAATTTTGTCTAGCTCTCCTTTCCCCTAAGCTATTTTTTATTACCTAATTTAGTTTTCGGAGAAGAATAACCACACTGACACAGAGCTGACAGTTTTTCATTATCAATATAGACTGCTCTGGGTCTGCTATATTTGTGTGTGTGTTCGTATGTGAGTGTATGAGAGAGAAAGAAAGGGAAAGAGGAAGAGAGAGTTTGTATATGAATATAATTCCATATTAGTCTTTTCAAAGTTTGGCATACAGTTCAACGTCTGGAGTCATACATTTTCCACAGATAGATGTTGGAAATTAGCAGACGTTAATATCAGTGGAAACCTGTTTGCCTTGGAGACACGAATTAGGCCTAAAGTACTACAGAATTACATTATTCAGGTGTATGAAATCAGATTGTGACTGTGCTCATATATAGGGCCACTGATGTGGCTAATGATAGAGAGACCATCCTAGAAGCATGTGTGTGTGCCTTTAAACTTGATTACCACTGAAGCCAACAAAGCGCCATATCTGTTATAGCTAAAGTATTTTAGCACCATGGACAGCACAAGTGCATTGATATTGGTAGTTCATTGTTCCATGCTGGTACTGCTGTTGAATTTATAGCTCAAACTGTGTCCAAAAGATTCTGCACATCTATGGGAAACACTGGGACCAATATAGGCTTCTGAATTTTTATAAATGTTGTCCTGCCGAAACAGCCCATTGCCATCTGGTTAAATTAAGTACTTGAATGGGTGCAGATGGTGAGCAAGAATGCAGCTGTCATTGATTGTTCTTACCATGCAGCTAGAACACATCAATGATGGCACCAGATGTACCAGTGATTCGTGAGTGTTGAACACACCACAAACTATGGTATACAGCAAATCACCACAAGCAGCATTGATGATGTCTTTCTTTATATTGTTGGCAGAAGGGAACAAGAAAGTCAAAAATGTTCATCCCCTCAGTGATGGAGGGACCTTTTTAAACTCACTGCTCAATTCAAGCTTACATAAGTTTCAGTGTGCAATTTCTAGTAGCATGAAAGAAAATTGCAATGTTTCAAAAATACTCCTAATATTAAGGTACATTTATAATTTAAGAATTCGTACTTCAGACCTTTGTTTTGTTGGACAAGAAAAGTAGCTTTATGCCATGTGACCCACATGTGGTTTTCAAGCACTGAAAATGTGTAAAATGTTGATCTATGTGCCATGGCATTTTATTTTGGCTTTGATCATTATATTAAAGTTTTGAGCCTGGGACATCTGGTTGCGTTGACACAGAATTACCCTATTATAGTCAAAGAATTTTACCATAAAAAAATAACACACTTTACTTTTAAATCAATGCTCTGCTCACTTCTGCATAGACTGCTGCCATATAAGGCAAATTGTATGGTGGCTGTTGTTTTCTAATGTAAATACATTTACATATACATGTGGTTTCTGTTAATTGTATAAATATGAGTTAATTGTATTTCTTTTATATATGGGCAGATGAAGAGATATAAATTCATTATTGTATGTGCTTTAAAACTGTTTTAATTATACATTCAAAGCCTCCAGACAAGGGTTGGGTAATATGCAAGAAATATGTTCACAATATTTCTATAAAAAAAATTGCGATGTCCGATTACATCGTCAACACCCGGCAGAGGGATCTGTTAATATTATTACTTTATTGATTTTGCTTTAAAAAAATAATTAATTTATTGAAACACAAAAAACTTAAACCAAAAATATTTCTAAATTGAAATTGTTCTTCAACCGAAATGAACAAAGTGGTCTAAAAAAATCATATGTAACCACCCTTCCATTTGACATCACGGAAGTATCCGTCAGCAGCAAATGGAAAATTAATCATAAAAATTAAGATCTAAAGACAATAATAAATGTAAAATAATTAATAATAATAATAATAATAATAATGATGATGATAATAATAATTGAAATAGAAATCAATTTATGTTCAAGGTGAACTTGTTTAGGATGTATACAAATGTATTGGCTATAAAGTGAACCTGCAGTTGCGAACTAAACTTAGAGCACTTCCTGAGATGATCTGAGGTCATTTCCAGCATTCTCATCAACACTATTCTTGCAAACACTTTTCAAATAGATGACTTTTCTCTCCTGTGTTTTTCAAAATATAGTAACGTGTGTTTCTTAAAGAGCATGTCTTTGTATTTAACAGCATTTCTTTTCATGTGTCACTCCGAGATGTCTTACAGTTAGCCCGCCACAGTGTGGGTAGAAAAATTACACGCCATGCCATTATATAGGCTACCAGCATTTGGTGGGTGCTAATTTCATACCCAGGACTACTATTTAAAATATTTGGAGACTTCCCAGCTCCATTGTTTTGTAGATTTCTTGTATTGTTTATCATTGCCTGTCAATTAATGTTGCAATCGGTATCGGGATATTTGTAAGATTTCGTTGATATCCTAATACATCATCCCATCACTCTGCCCAACTCCAGACTATTGAGTTGTCTCTCTTATTTAGACCGTCACTAGTTTAGGAATGATACATTTCAAATCTGAACACTTGTGAATCTCTACTGAAGTGAAGTATTTGCTTCCAAATGAATGCATGTGTTGCATAAACTCTCATAATCTCTTCTTATCCAGATGGCTTAAATATTAGGACTCATGCCTGCTTCATTAGCTTTAATTGATTTATTAGGGATCAATAGTATATTGGCATTATAGTATTTACAGTATATGTTATATATAAACATTCTACAGTTTATTCACATGTTCATTATAAATACTGTATGTGTGTGTGTGTGTATATATATATATATATATATATATATATATATATATATACCAATAATATATTTCTGAATATAGTTGTAAATTTAAATCTAAGTCCTTAAGACCTACATTACACTCTTTGTTACACTCTAAATTATTCTTACTTTAAATTTTTTATTTCTCACAGCATCTCCAATTATTCTGCATGGCTGTGTGCTTTCAACCTCTCCTTCAGATGTACCCACTCACCTTCTCTCTCTCCCCTCCTCTCTCTTTAACCCCTCCCACTCCCTCTCTCATTTGCTCTCTCCCAACCCCTCCCACCCCACCTCTCTCTCTCTCTCTCTCTCTCTCTCTCTCTCTCTCTCGCTCTGTAGTGAAATGAAGCAGGAATTGGAGGAGGAGGATAGTCGCTGTTTGCTTCTGTCCAAGCAGCACAAGTTCAACGAGCACTGCTGCATCCGCTGCTGTTCTCCGTTCACCTTCTTTCTGAACCCCAAACGCCTGTGTCTGGACTGCCACTATAACGTCTGTAAATCCTGCTGCACCTACAGCCGGAGCGAGAGGGGCTACATCTGTGCCTCATGCCAGAAGAGCAGGTCAGTGTCACGCATAGATACATGAACGTGTGCATACACATGTACACATATACATCTAGATGGAAGGGTATGTCTGTATTACCTGTCAGAGGAGGTGGTAAATGCATGTGTTGGGCAATTTGAGCCAGACAGAGATACTGTACACCTGCTGGTACACAGGAACACACACATACACACGTTTGTTTTCTCATCATGGTGGGGACTTTCCATTCACTTCTGTTGTTTTTATACTGAGGAAATGATCATTTCTATTCCCTAAACCTAAACCTAACCCTTAAAGAAAGTATTTGATTTTTCAGATTTTCATTCCTTTGGGAGAAATCTAACCTCCAGTACACACACACACACACACACACACACGTGCTAATGCATGCATATATATATATATATATATATATATATGTATATATATATATATATATATATATATATATATATATATATATATAAAGAGAGTGTATGAGATTTACACACAGAGGTGGATCCATGATTCCTGTTTAAAACACACACAAAGACAAAGGTATGAATGAAGTTTCACTAGGATCTTGAATGGGGAGAGATGCATAAACAATAGCCAGGATCATCAATGGGGTATATAGTCAGGTAATGTATAAAAGGGTGTAAAAAGTAGAGTAGATGGTGAAATTGTAGGTAGTATAGTCAGAGAAGGGAAGAATGAGAGTATAGTTAGAGAGTATATCATTTTAATGTTTTGAAATGAATGAAGTGAATGAAAGCTACAGAGAAAAGATTTTTATATGTGTATGTGTGAAAATTGTATAATATTTTAGCTTGTTTGTGTGTTGTGGCAATAAAGTAGATCATTTAGCATGGATAACCAATTTTTCAGCCCTGTTTGGTTTCATAAACACTGTCGTTTGATGATTATGTGCCCTGCCTCATAGAGATGTGACTCTGTGTGTGTGTGCGTGTGTGTGTGTGTGTGTGTGAATACTATCATGGATTTGTCTGTGTTTCTTTTAGCAATCGTAGTAGATGTTTGAGTAAAGCACATTTTCAGCCCTGTTTGATTTCATAAAAGCCGCCTTTACAGCTGCTGAATATGTGCCCAGCAGCCTGTAGATTTGACTGTGTGTGACTGTGTATGTGTATTTGTAAGTGTCAAGGAGAGGGGAAGATAGAAGAAGAGGGGAATAAGGAAATAATTTATTAGCGAGAGAGAGAGAGAGAGAGAGAGAGAGAGAGAGAGAGAGAGAGAGATAGATGTTGAAAATGTTCACAGCATATATTGTTGATTTATAATTTTTATGGGCCATGTCATGTGACAGTAGATCCAGAACTAAAGGTGTGTACTAAGAAAGCACATGGGTGTCTTATTAGGGGATCAGTGGTGTGCAGCACCATATGAATCAATCAGAAAAATGTTTCCAACCACCCTTTTGCTGTTTCTCTTCCCTATATTTCTCACACATTCTGTCCGCACGTTTGCGGTCTCTCGTTATTCCTATCTCTCTTCCATGTACGCTCACTCTGTATCCGAAGCGTGGATTCTCCACCAGAATTAATTCTTGGAGATATTCCTTTCATGTTTCCTCTGTGAAAAAATATGACTCGTGAATTTCATATTACTTGATATAATCTTGCATTTCAGCAAATGATGATTTCCCCTGTGTCTTGCTAAGCAGTATTTTGGAAAATGTAGCCCAGTCTTTCGCGCTCAAAATTGATTATGCTAATGTGGAATGAAATTACGTGTTTCTTGAAATTAATGAGGTTAGGCAATCAGACAGGCTTTTGAGAGAGATGTGATTCACATCTAAATTTCTATTAAAAAAAAAATGATTTGCTGTTATGATAATTACCTCATGTGACTGTGATGGAATGTTATGGGTCCCAAACAAGTTAAGCTGTATCAGCAGCATCTGTGACATGCTGTTGATTACCACAGAAAATAATTTAGATTTTTCTCTCAAAAGACGAAGAAGAAGAAAAAAACTCCCAAATTTTGTTTACGGTAGGGCTCTTGCAATCTGGAAGGTTTCAAAGCAGAAATATTTTAATGCTAAAGCACTTATTTTATTTTCAGTCATAACAACTCTTGAAATAAATGTATGGCATTATAATGACATAATATAGTCATATGTAAAATCCCCTTGAACAGATCTAGACAAGTGGTGCTGGGGAGGAGGTGGGTTGTAGAGAGAAAATTATCTAAGCATGCAGCAGATATACTGGTTTACCAGTAGGCAATTTTAATGTTAAACAAAGAGAGATTATGTAAATGTATTGGCTAACAGATCACATGTCAAAGGGCCTATGAAATTGGGCCATGGGGTAGGTTCATTGATCCAAATTTCAGCTCCAATTGTATAAAAAATATAAATTGGCTTATTGGCAGCATTTCCACTTTCATTGTGTACAGTCACATTCATTCTCGCTTGAAACTTGTTGTCACGGCTGGACACTGTGTTAGTGGTGAGGTTCTGGACAGATGTAATATGTAATTACTTTGGATGTGGAAGAGATACTCAGCGCATGCAAATTTAAAGTGACTTAGAGAGTGCACAAACTGTTATCAACACTCGTGCAAACTGTCCCCGCACTCATATTATTTACTGTGGCTTATAATCAAATTTATATTTGCAGATTTGGTAGTTTCATTCCTTATTTTTATCCGTTTGACTTTTCTTTTCCTCTATAGCAGTTCAGCAGTTTATAAATACTAAGATTTACTCTAAAGGCTCTAGAAAATTGACACCTCAAAATTCATACAAATTCAATCATTTTATGTGATGACAACATCACGTGGGCCACAAAAAGATGGTTGGTGGGCTGGATGTACCTGTTGAGTACCAGGGTTCTAAACAAATATGACTTTATTTTCGGTACACAAATGGACAAAGAATTCTGTTCAGTGATTTCATATAATGGCAGGGAATGGTGACCACATCTTCAAGCTTCAACAGGACAAAAAATTCCTAACATTTTATATTGCACTTTTTTAGGCACTCCAAGTGCTTTACATAGTATTGGGGTTATCTCCTTAACCACCACCAGTGTGCAGCACTTACCTGGATGATGCGACGGCAGACATATTGCGCAAGTACACCCACCACACACCAGCTATTGTCGTAGAGCAGAGTACAGTGATATAACCAATTAATATATATAAGTGATTATTAGTAAGCCATGATAGATAGAGGCCAATCAACAAATGTGGCCTGGACACCGTGGCTATACCCCTACACTTTTATGAGAAGTTCCCTAGGATTTCCAATGACCACAGAGAATCAGGACCTCGGTTTAACATCTCATCCTAAAGACGGTGCCTTTTTACATTATAGTGTACCCATCACTATACTGGGGCATTAGGACTGGGGTAAAATTATAATTCAGAAGTCTAATAAATGACTCCATGTGACTCATGCTTTGTTCTGAAGGCATACTACAAGGATAAGTGAGAAACTAATTAAAATCTAACATGTTATTTTTGCTAAAATCTTGACATTTATTCTGGTACAGTGAGTAAAGACTACCATTTTAAGTGCATAGCTGTACTCTCTTTTAAAACTCAAAGTCAAAATTATATCTGTGGTAATAGATGGCATGCCACAGATGTTTTTTTTATTAGAATTTAATTAATCCAATTAGTTCCTTTAGATTTAATTGTGTGTGTATGTGTGTTTTGCTGACTCAGATGTTACAGTCACACACCTCCACTTACACTTACACTTAATCCATTAACACATTCAGTAACACATCACAACAGTGTACTGTATGCATCTTTTTTAACAGAAAAATGTGTGTGTGCTTGAGTGTTTTCGTATGTACAGTGTTCCATTAGCTCAACCGGTAACACCATTAGTAACACCAAGGTCATTGGTTTGAATCCCTAGGAGCACACATGTACTGATAAAAAGCATCCTTTTAATGCTTTTGGATTAAAGCATCTGCCGAATTCATGATAGTAAATGTTTATGTTTGTGTCATTTTTTGAGAGATTTTTCTCACTAGGTATCACCGCAACGCCAACTTGAGGGTTTTGATGGCTCAGTGCACTGATTGTAAAATAATGTTGTGTGCGTGTGCAGATGGGGTCTGGGGGGTTTAATAGATTGAGGTCTTCTCCTCAATGGATAATATACATACAAGAAAATCTGTTTAAAGCCAGGCCTGAAGATGAAACATCTAGAAAGCTTCTATGAAAATTGTCTGTCAGCATAGCCTGCACATCCATCTGTGAAATTAAACTACAACATTTTCCCTTTGGATTCTGTGTCAAATGTAACCTTTGAAATTCCTGTTTGTCTGCAAGTGCAAGACTTACAGTTTTTGCAAAAAAAAATCCCTTAGACTTACATTTAAGGAATGACCTGAGTCTACAGACCAGAATATCATAAAGACTCGTGGGCTCTTTGTGTTGGGTCAGTAAGCAAACCATCGCAACCCTTGCATCGTGGTGGCAACTTTTGCACAGGCAAGCAAAAAAAAATTTCACATAACGTTGAAACCTACAGAATAATTCAACTTCAACACATTAGATTAGTTTTTGTGTTTTAGCCCATTTACACTCACGCTCAAGACAGAGGGCAGTCATAAAACATCCTATGGATGAGTCTGATAGGATGAGTCTGAAGGGAACATTGCAGCTTTTAAATGCTCTTTAATGTGAGTAGACAGAGAGTAAGGCATCTGGAAAAATGTGTTCACTCAAAATTTAATTATATGTCTCCTTACTTGAACCTCTCCTGCAGGCTTTTACCTTGCATACACTCCCAATATCTGTGTACAGTATGCAAGACAGCGAGTTTCGTGATGAAGTGACCGTTTTCAAAAAAAATTTTTTAGGCTTTTCCTTATTATGGATTCAGAAACCTGCATTGCCATTTAATCAATCATTAATCAAGTTTACGAACTGTAGTTCCAGCTTCAGCCACTGGAGCACAGTTCAGACATTCAGAAATCATAGACCAAGTGTCTTCAACTATGGGTCTACAAATTATTGTTTAGTCCATCATTGGCACGCAATAATCACAAGTACATGAGCGATAGAAGGACAGTGTGTTTCATGAAGAACTTAAAAGTCCCTCGACATGTCCTTCAACATGTTAAGGTCCCTCGCACCTACATACCAAATCTTCCTCATGCAGTAATCCTAGTCAAATTTGTGCATCCTGTTTTATTTAGTTATGAACTGAATGGAACTCCAAACATTGTTAAAGTGTGACGTAACTGTAACAATAGCCTACTTGTCAAAAAAACCTTTTGCATGACCACTGCTCAGTTGCTTTTTGATTTCAGAACAATAGCCTACTTGGTGCTAATACATAGATACCTTTGAGATTATCAACCTTGCATAGACTACACAGTCCTTAACGTTCTACACACATAAGAGTGTGACCCTCAAATCTATCTATCTATCTATCTATCTATCTATCTATCTATCTATCTATCTATCTATCTATCTATCTATCTATCTATCTACCTTTTTTAAATGGTGTATGGCACAGTGATGGCACACTGAGGGGAAAATTACAAATAGCATTTCATGCCAGAAAGGCTGCGGACCCCTGCTGTACATCACTTAATTATTATTTTAATTGGCTTTGCGATGTAAACATCATAAATTATGTACATACTAGGGCTTTCAGTTGATTCAAATTTGTAAGCTAATTAGTAAAAAAAAAAATATATGACAATTAATTTATTTGATTAATCTTAATTAATTGCATATCAATAGTGCTGAGGGAGACCCCAAATAAAGATAATTTAATACAATTTAAATCATTATAAATGCAATGTTTAATAAATATAATAATTAAGATTATTAAAATAGACTATACACATTATTACATTATTGTGGCAGACAATTTGAGTTGATAAGACTATACTGTACAACAAGTGGCTTTAGAATATATTGTTTGTTTTATTTCCATATATTTGGCATCTTTTCTGCATATTTAGGCCTGTTTCCATATATTATCCATTTGCATATTCATCTCTCAAAGGATGCACTCTATCTGGGTGATTTAAAATGTCTATCTATGTAGATTTGGTTGCGTCGCATTTCAGCACCACGTGCAATAAACTCACAATTTTTGATGCTGTGTTAAGTACTACAAATTTTAGCAGAAAAAATATTCAACCTCCTGTCATCGAGCCTGGACATATCATTAGCCATATTTGACTTTGCACCACATACAATGTGCTAACTTCAAGACCAATCACGCATGCATGCATGTGCACTAACTCAGGGCCATGGGTCCACTGATAGAACTAATATTTGTTACTTGATGTCTGCCTTAGTAAATAAAACAAATCTGGAATCCAAAGTGATTTGCTTGGACAGTTGTCTTCACAGTTTTAATGTCTCTGTTTGTCATGTTGTGTTGGCAGGCAGTCACTGTTTGCTTTACGGCTAATTGTTTTTGCCAGAATGCATTTCAATGCGAACCATGAGCTAATGTGTTATCATGAGCATGTTGTACATATATTATCTTTGTGTGTGTCTGAGTGCATACTAAATTGTTGTTTGAGTGTGTGTATGTGTTTATTCCTTTATTAGATATATTTAAATCATGACAACTCTTAAAAAGATTTAGCATGTTAATCTGGGTATGACATATTGATAGTGTATTGGTCTTGGTGGACTAGATCTTCTACGCTGCTGCAGAGCAAGTACGGCAACTTGCTACTGCCAGAACATACATAAATATGCTGTGTTAGGCATATGGATATGCTTCTGCTGCTGCTGCACAATTAGAAAACAACAAGACATGCTGCATCAAGAATGCATGAAATGCTGCTGCACAATTAGACTGAATTAGATTAGATTAGATCTACCGCCAAGGCTTGTGTACTGCTGCTGCTCTGAAGAGCCACGTGCACCGAGTGCATGCTAGCTAAGTTTGTCTTGGCCAAATGGCCAAATGGCAAAATGCTAATGACAAAATATTGGTGTGTGGCTAGGCTTGGTTGGCTGAATGGCTTAAATGGCTAGTGACCTGACTCATAATGTGTACCTGGACCAGGAAAGCCTAGAGCCTTTTAAACTAGTGACTTAGCATAGCTATGTGTGGATGTATTTAATCTAATGACCTAAGATAGCGATGTGTGCCAATGACTGATTTAGCTAAGGCTTACCATGATAAAGACACACTTCTATGTGTCATGGCCAAAAGCAGACCTTATCATGCAAGGTGTTAGAAGAAAAAGCCCCAGCAACCACCTGAGCAAATAGCATTTTCAGAGAGAAAACTCTTGCAGTGCTCAGCTGTGAAACCGGCTTACTTGTAAACTGAACAAATATAAATTCAATTTAAATTACACTAGCTATCCAATTGCATGTCAAGGACATGTCTCTTTACACAATGCGAGCTGACTGGCTAACAGATAATAAGTTCAAAAAACCTGTCAGCTTGCTCCTTTAAGATTTCCATGCCTGAACTTGGTCATTTAAGATTACCACAAGAAATTCTCTTCTAAATAATAACAATGGCTTGTACTTCATTATCATTAGCATTAATAACACATTTGTGTTAATGCTTTTTGTGTGCATTAATGGTTTGTGGTAATGGATACATTAATGTGTATCTGACATCTTAAAAGATGAGGGTTCCCCACTGTGCTATTAAAAGACATCAAGAAATACCTTAAAATGACTCATCCATCTCTCTTAATTACTTTCTTTCTTCCTTTCTCCATCTTGTGGTTGTGTTTGGTTATGGGTCACTGTGCAGTGTAAATTAATCCAGAAGCCTCTCTTTATTCTACTGGCCATAATCATATCCTGTCATCCAGCAGACATGCTTATATAATCAGCCAAACGCATATTATATATGATCTACTTTGCAGGATATATCCGCCATGAATGCATCGCTGAGTCCTTTACCCAAGGGCACTGTTTTACTGGCCGCTGCTATATGATATAATGACCTTCTCTGATCTAGATTAGACACACTCCCATCAATTGTTTTATTTGAAGATCTAAGGCACTGGTATTCCATCTGCCTGATTAGTTTGTGGCTTTATAGATGTGCAAGTGTACATTTCTTTGATTATGTTGTTGATGTCCATTATTACATGTACCTACCGTGTAAGAGCTTTGACTTTTGAAGTTGCTCATATATAGTGTCAAGAAATTAAATTTTTATATTGAAAGTAAACAGTCCAGGAGGGATAAAGTGAATGAATTCCTCTTTTTCTTTTTGTTCATTTTCAGAGGAGGGGTAGTTTTAGCTGTGGGTCAAATTCTGCCGTTGAAGAGAGGGTTTGAGTGAGGTGATTCTAATCATTATACGTTGAAATGCTTGTTAGCATGTGAAAGTACCCTTCAAGAGAGGAAGAATTTTCTTAAAGGTGAAAGTGTTTTTCCCCTTAATTTTATTTCCCTAAAGGTTCCTCTTTATTTAAAGGTTCCATGTTAATCAAGGTTTCTTGTGTTAAAACAAATCGTAATTCGGTAGTGCATGATATTTTTTCACTATTTGGGAACCTTAGAATTAAACGGGTAGTTTTTTTTTCTCTGTAACTTTTAAGACTTATATGTAAATTCCCTCTATGTAATTGTAAATTATGATTAGCTAACCTCAGCAGAAAAATTTCAAAATCGTACCTTTTCATTACCAACTCTTAATAATTCAGACAGATCATTGTGGATGCATCTCAATCCCTACTTCAGTTGTCAGGGTACTGACCAGGGAGTCTGCCATTTCTAGGGCTGTTCCAATTGCAAAATCCTTTTTTTTGCACATCTGCGCTAATTTTTAATTGTTGGTTTATGTAAACATGAACTAGAAGGACTTCTTTATCTGTTTCAACGTGTTTATGGTGAAGTGCGCCTCAGTGCACCTCGGTGCACATACAGTATTTGTGTGCATGATTTAACCGTGCTTTGGACTACGTGTGTTTGTTTGTTTGTTTGTTTGTTTGTTTGTTTTTTTGGCTCATGTCAGCGTTGATTGTTTGCGAACCAGTCACAAAATGATTCAAGCTTTGCAAAGGAAATGTTACTGAAGAAAGGGGCAGTTAAAAACGCTTGGATGAGCACATTTTTCAAATGTCTGTTTGATAGTTTATGGTGCTGAGTGATAACTGTTTTGCTTGTGATGAACAGTTTAATATATTCGGATGCAATGTGTTGGATGTGCGTTATGTATAAACCCTGAAATTTAGTTTTATAATGTTGAGGGACTTGTTCATTCTCTTTCGTTTGAGTTTCAAATATGGCTTAATTTGAGGGGCTACATTATGTTCATCAGTCATAACAGTGGGCGTTTACCCTGAAGTTTTATAGAGCTGCTTAGGCCAAAACTGTGAGTTTCAGATTGAGATCCAAAAACAGGGTGAAAAATGATCATATACTACTAAATTATGACTGTTTGGATGCCAAAAAATACTTTATAACATTATCAGTGGACTTCAGGGAAGATAATAAAATTATAAAAAAATTAGCATTTCATGACCCCTTTAAATCTTAGTTATATTAATCCTTTAAAAATAAACTTAAACTAAAAAGTTACTCAAATTCATTTATGTCAACATTTTAAAAAGTAATTAAATTTAATTTCCATCCATCTTCTATAGCCGCTTGTCCTATGTAGGTTTGCGTGTAATGCTAGAGACTATCACCCTGGACAGGTGGCCAGTCCATCACAATAAAATTATATAGAAATTATATAATCCCAAATTTGCATCTACCCAGAATTTCACTTAAAATACTGGTAATACCACAGACATAAGTAGTTGTTTCACTAGTATTTCATTAAAATAGTTTAAAATCAAAGATTTTTTAAACTTCCTTTTTACTGGATTTAGCACCATAAACCTTCTTTTTTTAAATATGTATCAATAAAGCATATTATTAAATGAGTAAAATATATTTTTACAAATGTCTGCCTCTCATTTGCAACTCCAATTAAAGAATGACCCCCTTGGCTAAAGCTAAGAAAAGGCTAATTCAGCTGGCTGGTGTTATTTGGCAGCATTTTCTCCACAGACTCCCCTAAAGGAGTTTTAACTGAATCACTCTAGGTTATCTGCAAATTTAACTGTATTTAATTCTGCCAGGCACAGAGGAGCACTATGAAATTTAATGAATATTAGCCTGATTCTACTCGACCGTGTTACCATTTACCACCTCAGCACAGATTAATAAATAATAATACTAGCCAGTAAGGCTGGGCGATATGGTTTAAAAAAATTGTATCTCAATATTGTTTAGCCTATTAACGATATTCAGTATATATCTTGATAATTATGTATTTGCTCTGAAATGGCTCGAAAGTGATTTTTTTTTTATTATTATTTTAGTGTGGCCTATCTGATCTCTCTGTTTACCGACTGAACGCCAATGGGTGGGCGAATGTTGCAATGTTGTAAAAGGATGCGTTGATCTCTTGCTGTAAAGGCAGTTATGCATTAATGAGTACCTCATGGGATGTTACTAATTTATGGATGTAGTGAAAGAGGGGTTTATTCAGCTTGGTTTCAGTAAATGCTTCTTGTTCACAATGGATAAGAAGCATTTATTGAAACCAAGCTGCACAAACCCCTAGTTCACTACGTCCATAATTTATTGGGCGAAGGTTGCAATGTTGTAAAAGGAGGCATTGATCTCTTGCTGTAAATGCAGTCATGCATTAATGAATACCCCGCGTGATGTCACAAATTTATGGACGTAGTAAACGAGGGGTTTGTTCAGTTGGGTTTCAATAAATGCTTCATATCCATTTTGAGTTCTGAAACATACAGTATGGTTTTATAGTACTATGAACACTTATGTTTCAAAGGATCAATGAAAATGTAATTCCTCGTGGTATAACACCTTTAATCAATATTAGTAAATGCTTTAAAAACAATAGTTTATTGTTTGATCATGAAACCTAATGAATCAACTATTTTGAATGAATAGAACCTTATTGTGTGTTACCAACTCTCTCACACACACGCTCTCTCTCTCTCTCTTTCTCTCTCTCACACACTCTCTCTCTTCAAATCAATTCTAGGTGGGGTTTTACTGCCTTCAAAAGCCAAAGCAGTGTTAAAATTACTATCATGGTGGATTTTTTTTTTGTCAGTGCAAGACCTAAAAATATCTCTTTGCACATTCCACTAATCTCAACTGACCATTCTGCATCAATAAATGCCAGCTTCACTGCCATTTGAGAAACATCTCCTTATGGTTCCTTATGCGTCCCTATGGTTCCTTTGCAGTGTTTTATTGATTTTGAAGAGTAAAATGTTCTCCCTTCACTAAGCTCATTTTAGCAGAGCCCCATTGTATGTCTGTTGCATTGTTACACCTTTTGGAACCACCGCGACTAGAAACACGCTCTGGATATATGTGTGTGTGTGTGTGTGTGTGTGTGTGCAAGAGTGCATATGTTTGACTAATGATTATGGCAGTCTGACTCTAGAGGTTTTTCATTGTCCTTCTAATTGGAGATGTTGCCTGAAAAGATCCATAGAGCAGCATAGATGAATCACAATTATTTAAAGTTATCTGGAGCTTGCTACACTTACATTGTGTCCTAACTAGGTGCAATCAAGCATTAAATGAAAATTCTGGGTTCAATACAAGTTAAGTCAAGTCAAGTGTTTGTCATTTCAACCATATACAGTTAGTACAGTACACAGCAAAACGAGACAACATTCCTCCAGGACCATGGTGCTACATAAAACAACACAGGACAAACACAGAACCACATGAGACTACACAGACTAAATAAAATACCTATATAAAGTGCACATGCAAACGTGTGCAAAAAGTACGGGACAGTACTATAAATTACTAACAATGAACAGGACAATAGACACAGTGAGAGACAGTGCAGCGCCGACCAGTACACAGTAGTGCAAAAGATGACAGTTTCTAAAAATGCCAAATGTAACCATAACATACTATAAGATATTGTTCTATGCACATAGTGGTTATTGAGGTAGCAGCCAGATATAAAGTGACAATAATTAAAGTGCAACTCAGGACACGTATGTGTGTGTGTGTGTGTGTGTGTGTCAAACCAGTCTCTGAGTATTGAGGAGTCTGATGGCTTGTGGGAAGAAACTGTTACACAGTCTGGCCGCGAGGGCCCGAATGCTTCGGTACCTCTTTTTTTGTGTGTTGAAGAGTTTGTGTGAGGGGTGTGTGGGGTCGTCCACAGTGCTGGTGGCTTTGCGGATATAGTGTTTTTTGTAAATGTCTTTGATGGAGGGAAGAGAGACCCCGATGATCTTCTCAGCTGTCCTCACTATCCTCTGCAGGGCTTTGCGATCCAAAACGGTGCAAGTCCCAAACCAGGCAGTGATGCAGCTGCTCAGGATGCTCTCAATAGTCCCTCTATAGAATGTAGTGAGGATGGGGGGTGGGAGATGTGCTTTCCTCAGCCTTCGAAGAAAGTAGAGACGCTGCTGGGCTTTCTTGGCAATAGAGCTTGTGTTGAGGGACCAGGTGAGGTTCTCCGCCAGGTGAACACCAAGGAATTTGGTGCTCTTGATGATCCCCTCAGAGGAGCCGTCAATGTTCAGCGGAGAGCGTTTACCCTGTGCTCTCCTAAAGTCAACAACCATCTCTTTTGTTTTGTCGACATTCAGAGACAGGTTGTTGACTCTACACCAGTCTGTCAGCTGCTGCACCTCCTCTCTGTATGCTGACTCATCGTTCTTGCTGATGAGACCCACCATGGTCGTGTCATCGGTGAACTTGATGACGTGATTCGAGCTGTGCATTGCTGCACAGTCGTGAGTCAGCAGAGTGAACAGCAGTGGACTGAGCAAACACCCCTGGGGGGCCCCAGTGCTCAGTGTGGTGGTGGTGGAGATACTGACTGACTGAGGTCTCCCAGTCAGGAAGTCCAGGATCCAGTTGCAGAGGGAATTGTCCAGGCCCAGCAGATTCAGCCTTCCAATCAGGTGCTGGGGAATGATTGCGTTGAATGCTGAGCTGAAGTCTATGAACAGCATTCGAACGTATGGTTCCTTTTTATCTAGGTGGGTGAGGGCCAGATGGAGGGTGGTGGCGATGGCATCGTCTGTTGAACGGTTTGGACGATACGCAAACTGCAGTGGGTCTAGTGAGGGGGGCAGCTGGGTCTTAATGTGCCTCGTGACGAGCCTCTCGAAGCACTTCATGATGATTGGTGTGAGTGCGACGGGGCGGTAGTCGTTGAGGCAAGACACTGAAGACTTCTTTGGCATGGGGACGATGGTGGTGGCCTTTGTTTTCACGTCTCCATGAAAACAAAGACGCAGCAGTCTCTAAACTCACGCTGCACAGCCTGTTGGAGTCGTATGTAGTCCAGTTTATTGTCCAGGGAGCAAACATTTGAAAGCAGGATAGATGGGAGAGCCGGCCGACTAGGGTTTGTTTTTAGCCTAGCATGGATCCCCGCCCTCTTGCCGCGTTTCCACTTTCTCGCACACCGCTTTCGACGTCCTCTCCCCCGACCACCGGCATCAGGCGACACCGAGGACTGGAGGCCTGGTCTCTGCAGCAAGCAGAGTACACGTAGTGCCTCCTGTAGGTCATCTTGCATCTTGGTTGTTGCATGAATCCTATATTTGAGCAGTGTCTGGCGATGGTAGACACAAAAACCGGTTGCTCCGATGTCCGTGTGCCGCAAGAGTCGAGTTTTTTAACAAAAATAGAACCATTTTGGATCTGGAGTTTTCGCATATACCAACTAAGCTGGGGTCAGAGCGCAATAAGCTCAATAGACAGCATTTATGGCATGATGTTGATTATCACAAAAAAATATTTTCACTCATCCCTTTTTCTTAACAGAAAAAAAGCAAAAGGCAGTGAGGCACACAAGTGAATGGAAGTGAATGGGGCCAATTTTTGGTTAATGGCAGAAATATGAAGCTAATTATTTTATAAAAGCATTTACATTACTTATTCTGTTAAAACTTGTTTGAAAAGTTGTTTAAATCGTAGTTTCGACGGTTCTTTGAGGATTTTAGGGTTTGTGTTGTTACGTTGTATGGTAACGGGGTTAGTATGGGATTTTATTACACTAAAATCATGTTAACACATATTGTTTACGTCTTGTGGCTATGCTTTTAAAATGGTAAATTTTTCTACGTATACAGATTGGCCTCATTCACTTCCATTGTAAGTGCCTCACTGGAAATTTTTGGAACGGTTTTTTCTTTTTCTTTTCTTTAAAGAAATGAGGGATGAGTCAAAATATATTTTTGTGGTATTCAGCATTTTGCCACAAATGTTGTTGATTGAGCTTAAATTGTATTGAGGCCAGAATATTCCTTTAGGCGATAAAAGCTATCACTTCCATGTTAATCTGGGTTTTTGACCTAACAAATCACAATCATCATAAATGACAGGACAATTTGTTGATCGCCAAGTCTGGACTGTGAAGATTAATCTGCCCGGGATTTTACATAGCAACAGGCCCAAAATTTGAAAGGGGGTGGTGGGGGGTGGGTGCGTGCGTTCGCCGTCCTTTTCTGCATATCGCGGTGCCATTTTGTGGTCCGTTCCGCATAACGCGGCGGCTCATTTTAGCTTATTCATTCAGCCCATTTCGTGGCCGACCCACCAGCATGCTCAGTTCTCCCGATGGCCAGTCCGCCCCGATCGGCCCCAAAGTGCATCGGCCCACCGGGAAAATACCCGGTATGCCAGATTACCAGTCCAGCCCTGATGATCGCTTGATTTCTATTTCTGCATCATTGCTCTGAGTAGCCACGAACACTATGAAATCTCATTAATCTAAAATCCTGCTCCATATAAATGTACATTAAACATAATATCTTCAGATTTGTTTTGATTGTCATCGTGTCATAATGAGTTTTGTAAAAAATAACTACTGTATTGAATATCTTCTTTCATTACATTTTTGTGCACTTTTTAAGCTTTAAAGTGAGTTTCTTTCAACTGCCATTGTATTGAACAAACCGGAATATTCAGTAAAATGTTTCCTTTTGTGTTCCATATAAGAAAGTCATACAGGTTTAGAAAAAAATGATGGTGAGTAATGTGTGAATTTTTGGGTGAACTAAACAGTAAGGACTGTCATAACCTCCTGAGACCCCCGTGTGACTGCTGTGTGCATTTCGTATTTCCCTTTTTGATTTGTAACTAGTAGCACCTAATAAACAAGCAAAGTTTTCCTAAAAATGTATGTCCACATATGTGGACAGCGAGACTATTTTGTGAAATTTGAAATAACACTAAGCTATAGAAAGTCATGTTTTTTTTTTTCATAAAATTATTTATTATGTTTCCAGGAGTGTTGGTTATTCATGTTTTTGAGACCTTACAGACATTACAGCTGATTTTCTGTAAAACTGAATAAATCATTCTTATTCAAAATTATGTCCAACATCATCCAATCACTGCCAACCATGTTAAAATAAAATGTTGCATTATACAACTCTGAATCTATGTACTGATTAACATTTTTCAGCTTTTAGATGAAGCAATGATTCTCAATGTGAAAATGCACAGTAAATATATAGGAAAGCCTTTACTAATGTTAATGAATAGAATCATATGCCCAGTGATAAAAAAAATTATAAAATGTGTATTAAAATGAAGTGAAATGACCCACAGATGTGTTAAAGTTGAAAGTTGTTCAAATCAAAACTATCATGTTTTTTCTACTTTTGAGGACGCGTGGGGTACGAGTTTCCACATATGTGGACATATGTTTATCAGGGCACTGATGCGCGAAAAAGGAACAGATTTTTTTTAAATGGCATATCATATGAAACAAGAGATGCTACTCTTTACAACCAAATATGTTTCAATAAAAAAAAAATTACAAACGTAAAAAATATTTCTTACCAGATGCACTTTTGTTGGCACTGCATATGTAGGAGCACTTCAAGGATATCAGCTTTATGTTGTTGTGTCACATGACTCGATGCGGCAGAAGTTAACCCTTTATATGATAGTGTAGAGTCTTGTGAACAGTATTCAGTCTGTTTGTATTCATTTAAATTATGTGTTGCATATAGCAAAGTCAAAATACAATGTCCACGTGTGTGGACGCAGGGTCACACGAGGTTAAAGACCAGGCGATACATTGCCTAATTAGTCGATTGCTGCTTTTTTCATCAAAGGCTGGAATTTCTTTCCTATTGCCACTCTGATGAAGGCAATTACTCGCATTCATTTTTCAGCCAGTGGCTTTCATCCTCCTCTTACTGTCTTGGGTGTGGTTTAGAACGACACAGAGTAACAGAAGAGAGAGAAGTGTGGTTGTGATCATAGGGTTCTTTGCAGAGGTCAAAATCCTTTCTCTCATCATGCCTTCTCTTTCCTCGTCTGTTTTTTTCTCTTTCTCCCCTGCTTTCTCTGACTCTGTGAATTCAAGTGAAATCAGATATTGACATCTCAGCAGTTTTATATTCACAAGACTAATTCCTTGCCTCCAGAGCCACATTTGAAAACAAGAGTGCCGAGGGAGAGAGAGAGGGAGTGGTAATGATCGAGAGATTTAAGGGGCCTGTGGTAGCAAGGGAGGGGATTTCAGCTTCTGTGCAAACATTTCTAGAATTGCAGAAATCCCTCTACTCATTGTTACAATACTGCAAGTCTCTTGTCATCTTTTTTGCTCATTCACCATGTTCATTATCCCCACTTTCTTTCTTTCTTTCTTTCTTCCTTTCGATCTTCCAGTTTTCAGCATCTTTGAATCTGTCCTTATCTAACTGAACTATCGCACAGTTCTGTCTACAGCATTTAAGGCAGTACTACAAACACAATGTTTGGAATCAAATACCAGGTTGCTACTTACTGAATACTGAAATACATTTAAAAATAATATGTTAAACAGTACACAGTATGCAACGATAAACGTTTCACTCAGTAGTATGCCACATTACGTTGCAAGTCTGAAACCATCTTAGAACTAAAAACTGTAATTTAGCATTTTTAATCCAGATCTTAACATTTAGCATCTGATGAAATAATGAGCCAAAACAGAGATTAAAATGTAAATGTTTGCAACTTTAATTGCATTAATCGCACTGGAAATGAAAAGTCAAAATGAGCGTATTGTTTTGTGGGAGACAAATATGTTTACATAACTGTGCAGTGTGCTCTGAATACTGCACATTTCTGCAAATATAGTAGGTCATCCAGCTATTCTATACTTACAGAAAATTAATATATTGCACACAGAATGCATAGTATATACTAGAGCAAAAGAATTAGTTGTCTCCCTAAGTCTCTCTCTCTCTCTCTCTCACTTTATTTCTCTGCAGTTCTCTTGCACAAAAAGGCATATGAATATCTAACCATGCTGCAAATACACACCAGTGCAGTGCATTGTTCGTTTCCTTGAAGGGAACTGTGTGTGTGTGTGTGTGCATAACAATTAAAGCATATGCTAATGAGCATTTCCCATTGTCCCTGCTGTGCACTTATTCAAAGGCACTTCTAGTTGATGTTTCTCTTCTTTCATTCTCACTCAAGCACACACACTCTCCCTTTCTGCATCTCAGTGATCGTGCAGTGGAAAGGTCCCGTGGCGCTTTGATGTTGGTGTGTGATATCTCTTCTAGAGATACATTGAGATTCCTCTTTTCATGTTCAAGAAAAATCTTGTAGAGGAAGAAAATCTGTAGAGATGTTTTCATTGATAGAATCCAGTGTACTTCATTGATATTTTAAGTGAGTTTCCCTGTGCTGTAGTTGCTCTTAGATTCATTTTGGTGATATGAGTCATAGGCTTTTTCAGAGACTTGATTTGTCTTTTCTGTGTTCCCGGCCAACTCAAACTGGATCTGTTTGCAAGGATGAGAGTCCCTGTGTAGGCTGATTTACACTCATAGAAAAGGGCTGGGCTGAGGCTCTGGGTAACCACATAAAACAAACGGTTGTATTCTCTAAGCATAGGACTTTAAAGGAGTTGGTCGTTGTTTTGAAACAGATTTTTGTAGTTTGTTGTAGAATCTACCTGTCTATTTTATTATGGACACTGTAAAATTATTATTTCATTCATTCATTCATTCATTAATAGACGGACAAAGGGATGGATGGATGGATGGATGGATGGATGGATGGATGGATGGATGGATGGACAGACACATGGATTGATGGATGGAGAAATGGACAGATGGATGGATGGATTGATGGATGGAGAAGTGGGCAGATGGATGGATGGATGGATGGATGGATGGATGGATGGATGATGGACAGACACATGGATTGATGGATGGAGAAATGGACAGATGGACGGATGGATGGATGGATGGATGGATGGATGGATGGATGGATGGATGAGATGGATGGATGGATGGACAAACAAATTGACAGATGGGCAATGTTTGTATGACAAGATGGTTAGATGGATGGACAGACAGACGGATGGATGGTTGGACGTGCAGATGTACAGATGGATGGATGGATGGTCAGACAAATGGACAGATGGATGACTGGATGGACAGACAAATGTATGGAAGAATGAATGGATAAATGCATGGACAGATGGACAGATTTATGGACCTTGGATGAATAGACAGACAGATCGATTAATAGACAAATGGATGGATGGACGGACGGACAAATTAATTGATGAAATGGAGAAATATAGATTGTGTTTCGAATTCTAACATTCATACAGGCCAGAGGATCATGCAAAAACAGCTATAGGAATTAAATGTATTATTAATAATGAGTGCTGTTCCATGTTAGTTGGATAACACAACCAAAACAGGGGGGTAAGCACAGAATTTCATAAAAGCAAAACTGTTTGTATTCCACAGACAATGCACAGATGTGCATGTGCCCTGGGGTAGTGTGCTTGTAAGGGTGTGCTTTTGTGTGTGCTTTGAGCCTCATCACAGCTGTTGATGTGTGTATGCCTGAGGTTTTGGACTTCGTTTCTGTGTGTGTGACTCCAGGGTAAACAGGCATTGAACTGGATGTAGTAGATGCAGTAGCTCTCATTATTCTGAAATCACAATATGGCTCCAGCGTCATGCACATCTATCTCAACAGCAGTTAAAGAACTGTTCCATATGAGCCTGTAGCATTTATGTGGCTTCTTAATGAGTGAGGCAGCTCTCCATTAAAAAAAAAAAACATTTGAACCAAACACCTACATTTTACAAATATATCATACCTGAAGCTGTCTGTTCAAGGGATTTTATTAATGATTAATGAAGAGTTTTACCATGGTATTCATTTATGTTAGTAGAATAAGCATACCTATGATTAACTCGTAAAAAATAGTGTGATTCACTTTAAGGGGAGTCTACACTTTTGTATCATTTTATTTTTTCCCCTGAAATCCACTTACTGTATACTGTTTGACAATATTTAAGATTCATGATCATTTTGCACCCTCCATAACCCTTATGAAACAATATGCTGTTCTTGCTATTGTACATTAAGAATGTCTTTATGTAAATTACCTGTGTTATGATTGGTTCTTGGCATTTAAAAATGTGTAAGAATGCCCTTGCCAAGTTGCTCAATACTGAAATAAAATATATCAAGCATATTGGTGGTTATATGTTAATGTCCTGATGACATCATAACTGTGATGTGTTCTGAATAACACATTTTTGCAGCTTAGTTTTCATAGATGGTCTGGGACAGAGTTTTGCATTGTGAACATTAGAAAACGTATTTTAAATGAGCATTCATTCCTGTTTTCCCTGACAGTCTGTTTAAAATGAAGTGTGTGAAGTTTATTGTAGAGCATATATTTGGGCTGGATGATTTAGAAATATTTGCGATTTGAACTGCGATATGATAAACATTAAACAAAAAAACGTGTTATCCCTTTTACCAAAATTGAAGCATGTTTTGCTCATGCTTTACTGCCAACCAGAAATACTGTTCTATAAATGGTGTTCACACTTGAGTCACCCTTGAGAATAAAACAGTGAAACTTTTCATCATTAGATTTTTTTTAATCCAGTCAACATGAATTTTATATTATTGCAATATTAATAATGTTAAGTTAAGAAATTGATATATACATATATTATTGTATAACAATAATTATCATTATTGCTATAATAATTTATTATTATTTAAAAGTAACAGTAATGTATTTCTTTAATAATTTCTTTAATAACTTACAATGCAGTCCCAGTAAACCCACAAGCCTTTATTTCGGTTGAAACTTTTATTTTGAAAACTGAAGTTTATGTTGTTTGAAGTTGAGTTGACAACAGCCTTTTAATGCAGTAAAATGATCTCATCTACCTTGTTGTCAACAATAACCCACTCGCATGGGGTTATTTTAAATGTGTAAATAACAGGGGTTAAAATGGGAAAGGATGGTGGCGGGAACCGGCTGAACAGTCAAATTAATATTTTATGTAAAATTAAAACAAAAGGACACAAACATAAACACACACACACAGCAGGTATTTACATCATTGCTTTACCACTGCACTTCATTTGCCACTACCAATGGTCTTTGTACGGTTTTAAATTAAGATAATAGCTGAGATTACAGAGGAAAATAATGGGGCCTTTTCATGTTCTTAATGACTTTCTCAGAGTCCCAGCAAACAAGGATAAGAAATAATTTCCACTGACTTGACAAAGACAAATAATGTTTCAAGATTATCTTAATTTAAATTAGTCTCAGTATTTTGTCCATTCCTAAATGAATGGTTCACCTAAAAATTACAAATCTTATCTTCTCACCCTGTGTTGTTGCAAAGCCATATGACTGTCTTTCTTCCATAGAACACAAAGGGAGAAATTTGGCAAATGCCTTGCCAGCCTTTTTACATATAGCATAAGTAGTCAATGACCAATGGCTATCAAGCTCTAAAAAGGACAAAAAGTCCTTTATGTGAGTTGTGACTGTTTTTCAGTGAATAGCGGATTTCAGTCTGTTTCTTACACAAAGCCTTAGGACTTCAAAAGACTTGGAAAATAGCACTTGAACTAGTTTTATTGTGCATTTTTAACATTCTGCTCTACATGATGAGCCAAAACATTATGACCACTCACAAGTGAAGCGAATAACATTAATCATCAAATAACAAGGTGTAGGAACAGTATGTGTGAGCTAGGAATTAATGTAAACTGTCCTTACTCTACATCATTATGTAAGGAAATTTATAATGGCATTAGTCACATTCGACAACCATTATAAGCAAGATAAATGAAAAATAATTAGATTAGAATTAGATCTTATTTTAAGGATTTTTTGATATTTTTACAGGAAAACAAAACAGAAATTATTATCAAGAATATGATTTTTGCCCTAATATCAAAAGTCTTACTTGAAAAAAGAAATTATGATCAGACTTTTTTTTAAATATGATCGTGCCTGGTAACATGCATGTAAAATGACTAGAAATAGAATTTTATCTTAGCGTAGAGCTGACAATTTACACAAGGTTTATTTCTATTTCTTCTGTTCCAAACTTACTTCAAACTTACTTCTCTATCTGCTCGTATGAATGTAACACATCATAAGAGAGTGTTTCACCGCTGTTCAAATGCACTTTTGATCACGTCATTTATATGTATAAATGTTTTCCATCTGAAAGGATTGAATATTAAATGAAACAAATGACAATTAAATGCAAAGTAATCTCTTCAGTAATCAAAATACTTTTTGAATGTAACTGTATTCTCTTTACCAATGATTTAGATACAGTTACTTATAATTTGTATTTTAAATATGTAATCCCATTACATGTATTCCATTACTCCCTAACCCTGTGGGTACTGTGTACTCATTGCACATCTCTCTAGAATTACATTTGTCCGACATGTCATTTAAGAATTGATGGGTAAAGAAAAGCCTTATGAGAGTGTAAGACACATTCAAATGACTTCCAATCAATATTAGCTGGTGTGTTTTATTCTAAAATTTCCGTGACAGACTTGAGGTGTTAGTTGGACTTAGGGACAAATCCCTACAATCAACCTCATTCAGTTGAATTACTGACAAGCGGTATCCCCATTAGACATTATTGCATCAATTCAAAAGTGTTTACCTTTCATTGTGGTGCTACTGAGCAACTCCCAAAACACAGGTTCTGGTCCCATGGAAACTAGGATGTAATTGCGTTCATATAAACAGTGTTGATTCAGTTGTTGTTTTTTTGCTCTAAAATATCATTTTTACTCCACTTATGATTGGGTTTGGGTTTGCCACTCTGTGGACATTTCACCCATTTCATATTCAATCTACTGTTCCTGAATTCACAGTCTGGTTAGCCTGCATGAGGAGGGGAAAAAAGAGTGCTGCAATGAAAACTGTGAACAACATAGTGTCAATGTGTCATCTAACTTGTATAGTGGGATTTTGAGTAAGAACACAGATGCTTCTGAAATGTTCTTAATTTGGTTGTCAGAATACCTCCGGAGGACACCTCTCACCAGAGACATTAAGTCCCTCTTCTTTGAGTCTGATAGGTCAACGAATGCAAGCAGAGAAAACAGATTTAATGCTGCTAATTTTGAGCTCAAAGCAGAGGCTCAGCATGACACAAATGAATACATGTATTGAGCTTATTTGATATACTGACAGATGTTTAAAATGAAAGGACATCTTTGAGGGTTTTCATGATTTATAATGACGTTTAGACAAGCAGAGCTCAAAAGTGTGGAAAATAACATTTAAGCATACTGTAGTTTGAAAGCTTAAAGAGGAAAATCAGAAGAGAGATGACGACAAGGAGAATAAAAGATTATGTTTGTGCGTTGCATGTTTTTTTTTAAGTGGAAAGCATATGATTTGTGTGTTTTCAGACTGTGTTGTCGATATCCCATTAATTGGCCATTTATGATGGTCTGTCTCCGTTTGCTGAGACATTTTAATCTTTTCCACTGTCCTTTAGACATCCAAGTCTATTGTTTTCCCCATTCCATCAAGCTTTGCACTTATGCTGTCATGGGAAAGCTGTTATATTTCAGTCTTAGATGGGCTTTATTGCACAGGTGCCATGTTTTTTCATTTGACAGATGTCATTTTTGAAGATGGTGGGACATATGCCACAAGAGGGATGGCAGGGTCATACATCATGCTTTGGAAAGAGACAGAACCAGAGAGAGTACAATTGTGCCTCTGTGTACTCTATGTGTGTTGTCAGTATCAAGTATGTGAGCAGAGCAGAGTGGAAGCAGAGCGAGGAGTGGCATGATTTTGCCTGGAGCGAGGAGGGTGTTTTAAAAAATTGTTGCGTCATTGTTTTTTTTCACTCCAAGAGATCTCCACTAAGGCTCCATCATGGGCACAACACCTGTTAACAGCCCTAAATGCAATAATTCACCATGTGTTGAGCAGTGTTAAACACTATTGGCATGAAGGAAAGATGGAATGTCTGATATAACCAGACAGAATGTGATAAAAAAAAAATAAAAAAAATCTAGCTGCACTTGGTAATGTTCGATCTCCAGCACTAAAGTTACTTTCGCTTTCTGTGTTCACGCTCCCTATTACTGAGTTAAGCTTGCGGTAAAGCTTGACTTAACTACATGCTCTTGTCTCGTCTCTTTATTCCTACATCAAAAATTAATGACAGCACTGCAAAGGAGAACATAAGCAGGGAAGTGATATCCACGATCAAATGTTTGTTGTGAAAGACATGTCCAGAAAACACAATGATAATCCGATCACATGTGGAGAGAAAATCTAAATGTAAGTAATACAGTATATCTATCTCACCCTTATTAAATATTTTGAATAATCATATCATCATTATAACTGACTGCAGTCTTAACTGTAGGCTATCATGGCCCGCATTAAATAACATTTTAATTTTAATGACCTAAAACACCAACTGAACTAATCAATATGTTAATATTTCATAGTTTGACTTTAATTGATTGCCATATAAATTTATTTTAGTGCCGTAGGCTAAATTATGTGTTATATATTTGCAGATGAAGAATCTCAGCAAACTCAAACAGAGAGAGGTAAATTTAAAATCTTTAAAAAATTCAAAAGCTAGTATTTCTAATTATTACTCTACGCTAATTTTGCCATCGAGCGAACACGGAGCGGGGTTTCTCTCATTCAGGAGCACGGAGCGAGCAAGGAGCGGGAAATGGACACCCCAGATTGGAGCTGGAGCGGAGTGATTAAAGAATGCTTTGAGGGGGGCCTGGATAGCTCAGCGAGTTCAGACACTGTTCCTGAGTCCCGAGTTCGAATCCAGGGCGTGCTGAGTGACTCCAGTCAGGTCTCCTAAGCAACCAAATTGGCCCTGTTGCTAGGGAGAGTAGAGTCACATGGGTAACCTCCTCGTGGTCGCTATAATGTGGTTCTCACTCTCAGTGAGGCACATGGCAAGTTGTGTGTGGATGCCGTGGAGAGTAGCATGAGCCTCCACATGCACTATGTCACTATGTAACACACTCAACAAGCCAAGTGATAAGATGCACAGATTGACATCTTAGACACGGAGATTCGTCCTCCGCCACCCGGAGTGAGGTGAGTCACTACACCACGACGAGGACCTGTAGCGCATTGGTTATTGGGCATTCCAAATTGGGGGGGAAAAGGGGAGAAAATCAAAAAGAAAAAAAATGCTTTGTGCGCGGAGGGGAAATTGTTGCCGCTCTACTCCACTTACATACTCTGGTCAGTATTTATGTCGGCCTCTATTCAATCTTAGTGGCCTTAGGGTGAATTGAGGAGCTTTTGTGGTGTGTGACTATGTATTTGTGTGTCTGTTGGGAGAGTGGTATATGTAATTCCAGTAGTTTTGTACTCCTTAGGAGGGCAGAGATGAAACCCATCTGTGATCCACCCTAAGCCCTCATATGTTGTTGTTCTGTATATATATCACAGCCACCCTATCTCACACTAAAAATAGACCTTCATTTTCTGTCTTGCGTAAAGAATACTGTAGCTGTGCATGTCACATTCTATTTAAGGCTGAAAATCCTTGTTTAGTTCATAGTGCAAAGTATGTTTAGAGCAGTAGAGTGATTGCTCATGGCTAAAATGAGGGAACGGTTGCAGACAGACTGTAAACACTTTTTACGTATTTGAGATATTGTGAATTATGCATATGAATAACAATATCAAGTTACATTAAACACAGAACACATTTTAATCGATTGGTTGCTTTGAACTTTGCATGCAGTGAAATAAGCAGGTAACAAAGAATTTGCCATTTCCAGTAGCCAGAATAAAAATGTTCACTTTTGTACAGTCATGCCCTAAATACACTTTAAGACAAACTTAACCCTTTTCCTTTGTAAAAAAATAAACAGATCACGTGGATAGATTTTGAATAAGTATATTGAATATTCATATCCCACATGCAAATGAAAGCAAATCAAATGTTACTTGAGTCTCCATTGCCAAATTCATCTATGTGCCTGTTGGAGCTCAACAAGTTGCCATAAATGTTGCTGCAATGATGGAACATTCACTCTTTTGAGCATGGAACAAAAATGTGATGGCTACAGTAATTTCTGCTGTTTTCCTTTACAATAATTATTGTGGTTCTGTGGTATAGAGAGAATATCAGATGGTAATAAAAAGTTCTGTGGTTATTTTACAGAATACCATGGTGCTATTATAGTACAAAAAAAAATAGTATAGTATAAAAAAAATTTGTAGCACCATGTCTGTAAAACCATCATTTGTGTTGTTAAAATACTAATTTTTCTATAAAATAGATCACTGTTTAAAATGGACATTAAGACATCAGACAAAAGAAATCGTGTTGCAAAATGTTAGGACACATTTATTATTATTGAAATGTAGTTCACAGTTCAAGGCCAGTTAAAGATGTTTCCATTTAACATTTTTGGGCTGTGATTGATTTGATTTCCATTCGGGCTGTGGAACAAGGCTCGAAAAGGCAAAGTGGCATATTGGACTTTCTGGGGCAGGCCGCTGGAGACTCAGGGGGCAGAGCAGTATGAGGCTCAGGGGATGGAGTCTCTGGAGGTGGAGCCACAGGGGGCAGAGTAGTATGTGGCTCAGGGGATGGAGCGGACGGAGCCGCAGGAGGCGGAGTCACAGAAATCCTAGGAGGCAGAGTGGAAGGAACTGCAGGAGTCTCAGGAGGAGAAGCAGGTGGAGCCACAGGAGGAGGAGCCTCAGTAGGCTCAGGAGACGGATCCAGAGGAGGTGGAGCGGACCGGGCCGCAGGAGGCGGAGTCACAGACATCATAGGAGGCAGAGTGGAAGGAGACGCAGGAGTCTCAGGAGGAGAAGCGGGTAGAGCCACAGGAGGAGGAGCCTCAGTAGGCTCAGGAGACGGATCCAGAGGAGGTGGAGTGGGCGGAGCTGCAGGAGGCAAGGGCTCAGGGGGCAGAGCCGTGGAAGTCTCGGAGGGCAGAGCCCTGAAGGATAAGGACTGCATAGATCCAAGTTTGTGGTCCATAATAGGCATAGCTGAAGTGGATTGGTTATCTGGGGACAGAGAGGTAGGGACCAGCAGGACCACTGAGGCTGGGACCATCATGGTTGAGACCACAGAGGAAATGACCACTGGAGTAGAGTGCAGAAGGTCAGCCCTTATGATGTTATCAAAAAAAACCTTAAATGGAAGAGGATCACATTCCAAAGGGACTAGCTTCCTCACAGGGCCATTAGGTCCCATCCAAAACATGGTCCTGAGGGATCTCTCATGCCAGTTCAATTGAGCAGCCAATTTCCAAAAAAATAAAACAATACTCCACCGCAGGAGTGGACCCTTGGGAAAGCCACTCAATCTGTTCTGCTGGATGCATAATGTGGGTTGGTTCTTCTGTCATGGTTTGTGCAGGGAAGAGACGAGAGAGTGAGGACACAAATGCTGAACTTTAATTTGAACAAAAGTAGAGGATACAACAAAGGAGGTTAAAATACAAAGAAGGTAACAAAAACTCAACAGCATTATGCTGGCAACTAACACTCTACATACAAACAAGAACCCACTAAGGAACAAGAGGGTATATACAAATGGGATAACAAGGAGATGAGGAACACCTGGGATACAATTAGGGCAAAGAACAGTAAGACAGACACGAGAGGAATATAAAAAACTTGGGATGACTTGGCATGACACACCATCCATGTTTAATGGAAATTATTTATTTTTTGAATAATAAGAAGCTTTTTTACTTCTTTGTACATTTTTAAAATGGAATTTCTGAGCAAAACAGTGATCTGGTTACAAAATAAGGTAAGTGGCAAAAGTGGAAAACAAGGCTTGAAAAATGAACATGAATTTGATAGTTTCTTAATATTTGAATGCACTTCAAGATAGCATGGACAATATGTGCAAAGCCTGATGATCCATGCTATCTCAGCATTATATGAGAAAAATCTAAATCTGGCCTTTTGAACAGAGAAGTTAACATAGTTGGTGTCACAAATTTGCTTATTTGATTAGTGACATAGAAATAGTGCAGAATCATAAATATTAATTTTAATTAATAGCACTTTGTTTTAAATTTTTCAAAATATTAAAATTAAATTTATTTGCAGGTTTAAATGAGATTTTGAAGGAATTAAATCAGTAAGTCGGAATTCACTAAAAGTGTTGTTACAGGAGTGTAGAGCTTACTTCTCGCTGTGCTTGAACAAAAGCCTGCAGTGTGAAGTATCTGCTTTCTAATGAACAATTTTGTGAATTCTGCTCTGTAATACACAGAAAGAAAAACATTAATTCAGTCTTGTGTTTTTGTGTTCTCTGTCTCTTCATCCATCTCTCTCCTCTCTCCTTCACTCATGTTGCCCAATGGACACAAGTTCTATTCATTAAAGCTTCAGAAAGTCAATTATGGTAATGGTTTTGCTTGCTAAAGGAAGTGGAGGGGAGCTTGGTTGACTCACAGATGAGCATTTTAATTCCCGGCACAGATTTCATTCAGATCTTATTAAGATGAGGAGGAGTGGGGAGTCATCTCAAATAAATATGAGTTTTGGGAATGCCTTCAATCTCTTAGACTCTCTGTCTGTCTCACTCTCTATCTCTTTCTCTTGTACCCGATCAAGCCTAACTGGATTTTGTTATTGGAAGAGACGCTTTGTTTGGCACTTTAAATACATGCCAGTATGATTAAAATCATGTTTATTCTTCACAGAAAATGACTACATAGTTGTACTGTAAAAACAAAAAAATAAAATTGTTGTCATGTAGCAAAATGTGCTTCATGTGGTATCTAAATTAACTGGTTTTATTCAAATAAAAAATATTATTTAAAATGACTGAATTTACCTGTACACTTTAGGTAACACTAACAAAGTTATTTTTTTAAAGGTTAATTAAGGTACTATAGAAATAGATCCTTAAGATAACAAGTGCTTATCACCCCTTTTAATAGTGATTTAAAGCAGTGTTCTACTCCAGTTATCTTGGAGAATTGGCACTGCAATAGTTGTAATAACAATGACAGAACAATAGTTGTTATACTGTAGCAGATATTATGAATCATGTAACGTTTTAGGTGTTAAAATACTTTCTTCTATCCCAGCTTTACATGTAGAGACAACTATAAGTAAGCCATTCATAAGTTCATTTTCTCGAAAACTATAAAAATTGTGAAAAAGCTGTGATCTATGTAAATGTCATAGGGCTGTGATGGTACAATAGTTATAATGACTACACAATTGCTGTAATAAATTTACTGTCCAAGACTTTGAAAACCCCTGTATTAAAGCATTGATTTCACACTAGTCAGTAATAAAAAAATATGCTTTATTTTGCACACTTTTGGCTTTTCAGGCCCTTGCTGGATAAACGGAATGTAACCACACACCAGTACACAAAATTACACGTGCATATACCCAAATACCTAAATAGACTATAGCAAAACATTTAAGCAAAACATTTTACAAAAAAAATAAAAAAAAGATCAAACTAAAGATATATTGTTCGCAATTAAGACAATGTCTTTAAAAATGTTCTGCTTGTCAAATATAGTGGACCACTTGTAGTCACTCTGCTTGGACACATACAAACAATTAAAATGAGATTGATACCTGTTGGTTAAAAATAATTTTACAAATGACTCAAGTTCTATAATAGAACATTTCTATTTGCAGATGTCACTTGATTTAAAAGAACTAAAATGTATCTAATACATTTATATTCATCCATTTTTAAGTGTCACTTTAATGTTCAAAAGTATCCTGGTGGACATACACGAACACACAGTTACACACAAAAACACACACACACACACACACACACCCTGTCTCAAAAATTCAGTTAGCTCAAATAGGAAATACTTGACATTCACACCTAAAAACTGTACAGATATATGAACTCTGCACACAAGGAGGTGATGAGAAATTTGCTTTAAAACGCCGATTTGTTGTCATAGCATCTACAGAAGACAATACATAAAGACATTACTGTAAATTATTTTTCTCTTATAATTATATTTTGAATGTGAGGCAGTGTTAGACAAACCTTCCTAGTATTGTATAGTTGTGTCTATTTGTATCTACAGTGCAGTTAACCTGACTTTAGTATGGGTTTAATTTAACATCAACCTTCTGTATTTTGTGTGTAGGCTCTTAAGAACCCAGTCTCTGGAATGGTACTACAATAACGTGAAAAGTCGCTTTAAGAAATTCGGCAGCGCCAAAGTGCTCAAGACCCTCTACAGAAAGCACATCATCGAAAGAGGAGCATTATCAGAGTTACCAGGTACCACAAACACATACACACATGGCATGGTGTGTGTGTGTATACTTATAGCAGGGTGACTGTTTGCAGCCCAAATGTTTTTATATTACATATATATTTATGTTATTACACTATCCTAATATAATAGGAATAGTAAACGTGCAAATATTAAATGTTAGTAATACATAGTTATATTTGTTTTAATAGTATATTATATAATAAAGTGTAATATGCTGTAAGTACTATATATATATATACTGTATAAATATATATAGTTGAAGTCAGAAGTTAACATACATCTTAACCAAATACGTTTAAACTCACAATTAATGACATTTAATCGTAGAATCAAGATCGATCCAAGATGGCAGCGCGGTAGTACGCAGCGGCTGCTCCGGATCCAAAATGGTGCTATTTTTGTTAATTAACACGCCTTTTGCGGCACATGGACATCGGAGCAACCGGTGTTCGTGTCTACCATTGCCAGACACTGCTCAAATATAGGATTCATGCAACAACCAAGCTGCATGATGACCTGCAGGAGGCGCTACGCGAACTCGGCTTGCTACGGAGACCAGGCCTCCATTCCTCAACGTCGCCTGATGCTGGTGGCCGGGGAAGAGGATGTCGTAAGCAGTGTGCGAGGAAGCGGAACTGCGGCAAGAGGGCGGGGGTCCATGCTAGGCTAAAAACAAACCCTAGCTGGCCGGCTCTCCCGTCTATCCTGCTCTCAAATGTTTGCTCCCTGGACAATAAACTGGACTACATCCGACTCCAGCAGGCTATGCAACGTGAGTTTTGAGACTGCTGCATCTTTGTTTTCATGGAGACGTGGCTCAGTGACAGAGTTCCGGACGGCGCCATTCAGCTAGACGGGCTTGCCTCGTTTCGTGCCGACAGAAATGCAGCTCTGTGCGGTAAGACTTGCGGTGGTGGCTTGTGTGTTTACATCAACACGGAATGGTGCAATAACTCTATGCTAGTCTCTAGTTACTGCGCATCGCTGGTGGAGCTTGTGACTGTTAGATGCAGACCTTTTTATTTACCACGGGAATTCACCTCTATTATCATAACCGGAGTTTACATTACCCCCAGCGCTAACGCTAAGGAAGCGCTCTGTGAACTGTATGGGGCTATGAGCGAACTGCAGAATGCTCACCCTGACGGAATGTTTATTGTCGCCGGAGATTTCAACCATGCGAATCTCAAGACAGTGCTCCCTAAATTCCATCAGTATGTGCAACAAGAGGGGTGTTTACACAAACATCCTAGGCGCGTACCGGGCGGAGCCCCGCCCCCACCTCTTCTACTCAGACCACATCTCTGTCATGCTAATTCCAGCATACAGGCCACTTGTCAGACGCACAAAACCGCTTCAGACGCAGGTGAAAACCTGGCCAGCAGGAGCCATCTCTGATCTTCAGGTCTGTTTTGAGTGTACTGACTGGCACTGATTCTACCAACTTGGAGGAATACACAGCATCAGTGACCAGCTACATCAGCAAGTGCATTGATGATGTCACTTTCTCCAAGACCATCACCACATGCTCCAACCGGAAGCCGTGGATGACTGCGGAGGTGCACGCGCTGCTGAGGACCCGAGACTCTGCCTTCAGAGCAGGTGACAAGGCAGCCCTAAGAACAGCGAGGGCCAAACTGTTCCGGGCCATCAGAAAGGCAAAGCGCGCACATGCCCAGAGAATCCACAGTCACTTCCAGGACAGTGGTTACACGCGGCGCATGTGGCTGGGCATCCAGGCCATCAACAACTACATGACAACATCAGTTGCCTGTGACAAAGATGCCTCCCTTCCAGATGCGCTGAACAACTTCTACGCTCAGTTTGAAGTGCAGAAAGACATGGTGGCGAGGAAGACCACCCCTCCTCCCAACGACCAGATGCTCTGTCTTACCACGGCTGATGTGAGGAAAACTCTACGTAGAGTCAACCCACGGAAGGCTGCTGGACCAGACAACATTCCTGGCAGAGTGCTCAGAGGATGTGCAGACCAGCTGGCAGATGTTATTACCAACATCTTCAACATCTCTCTGAGCAGCGCCGTCATTCGAACGTGCTTCAAGGCAACCACCATCGTCCCCATACCAAAGAGGTCTTCAGAGTCCTTCCTCAACGACTACCGTCCCGTCGCACTCACACCAATCATCATGAAGTGCTTCGAGAGGCACATCATAAGGCACATTAAGACCCAGCTGCCCCCCTCACTAGACCCACTGCACTTTGCTTATCATCCAAACCATTCAACAGACGATGCCATCACCACCACCCTCCATCTGGCCCTCACCCACCTAGATAAAAAGGACTCATACGTTCGAATGCTGTTCATAGACTTCAGCTCAGCATTTAACACAATCATTCCCCAGCACCTGATTGGAAAGCTGAACCTGCTGGGCCTGGACACCTCCCTCTGCAACTGGATCCTGGACTTCCTGAATGGGAGACCTCAGTCAGTCCGGATCGGGAACAGCATCTCCACCACCACCACACTGAGCACTGGGGCCCTCCAGGGCTGTGTGCTCAGTCCACTGCTGTTCACTTGACTGTGCAGCAATGCACAGCTCGAATCACATCATCAAGTTCACCAATGACACGACCATGGTAGGTCTCATCAGCAAGAACTACGAGTCAGCATACAGAGAGGAGGTGCAGCGGCTAATGGACTGGTGTAGAGCCAACAACCTGTCTCTGAATGTCGACAAAACAAAATAAATGTTTGTTGACTTTAGGAGAGCACAGAGTGACCACTCTCTCCTGAACATCGACGGCTCCTCTGTGGAGATCATCAAGGGCACCAAATTCCTTTGTGTTCACCTGGCAGAGAACCTCACCTGGTCCCTCATCACCATCTCTATTAGCAAGAAAGCCCAGCAGTGTCTCTACTTTCTTCGAAGGCTGAGGAATGCACATCTCCCACGCCCCATCCTCACTGCATTCTATAGAGGGACTATTGAGAGCATCCTGAGCAGCTGCATCACTGCCTGGTTTGGGAATTGCACCGTTTCTGAGCACAAAGCCCCGCAGAGTTTAGTGAGGACAGCTGAGAAGATCATCTGGGTCTCTCATCCCTCCATCAAAGACATTTACAAAAAACACTTCATCCGCAAAGACACCAGCATTGTGGACGATGCCACACACCCCTCACACAAACTCTTCACCCTCCTGCTGTCTGGCAAGAGGTACAGAAGTGTTTGGGCCCTCACGGCCAGACTGTGTAACAGTTTCTTCCCACAAGCCATCAGACTCCTCAATACTCAGAGACTGGTTTGTCACACACACACGTGTCCTGAGTTGCACTTTAATTATTGTCACTTTATAACTGGCTGCTACCTCAATAACTGCTATGTCCATAGAACACTATCTCATAGTATGTTATGTTTACATTTGGCATTTTTAGAAACTGTCATCTTTTGCACTACTGTGTACTGGTTGGCGCTGCACTGTCTCTCACTGTGTCTATTGTCCTGTTCATTGTTAGTAATTTATTGTACTGTCCCATACTTTTTGCACACGTTTGCACGTGCACTCTATATAAGTATTTTATTTAGTCTGTGTAGTCTCATGTGGTTCTGGGTTTGTCCTGTGTTGTTTTATGTAGCACCATGGTCCTGGAGGAACGTTGTCTCGTTTCGCTGTGTACTGTACTAACTGTATATGGTTGAAACGACAATAAAAACCACTTGACTTGACTTGAAAACATTCCCTGTCTTTGGTCATTTAGGATCACTACTTTATTTTAAGAATGTGAAATGTCAGAATAATAGTAGAGAGAATTATGTATTTCAGCTTTTATTTATTTTATCAAATACCCAGTGGGTCAGAAGTTTACATACACTTTGTTAGTATTTGTTGGCACTGCCTATAAATTGTTTAACTTCACAAAAAAAGCTTCTCACAATAAGTTGCTGGAATTTTGTTCCATTCCTCCAGACAGAACTGGTGTAACTGAGTCAGGTTTGTAGGCCTCCTTGCTTGAACACGCTTTTTCAGTTCTGCCCACAAATTTTCTTTTGGATTGAGGTCAGGGTTTTGTGATGGCCACTCCAATACCTTGACTTTGTTGTCCTTAAGCCATTTTGCCACAACTTTGGAGGTGGGCTTGTGGTCATTGTCCATTTGGAAGACCCATTTGCGACCGAGCTTTAACTTCCTGGTTGTTTGAGATGTTGCTTTAATATATCCACATATTTTCCTCCTCATGATTCCATCTATTTTGTGAAGTGCACCAGTCCCTCCTGCAGCAAAGCACCTCCACAACATGATGCTGCCACCCCCATGCTTCACAGTTGGGATGGTGTTCTTCAGCTTGCAAGCCTCAACCTTTTTCCTCCAAACATAACGATGGTCATTATGGCCAAAAAGTTACATTTTTGTTACATTAGACACAAGGACATTTCTCCAAAAATATCTTTGTCCCCATGTGCACTTGCTAACTTTAGTCTGGCTATTTTATGATGGTTTTGGAGCAGTGGCTTCTTGCTTTTTGGAAATTGGTGTTTGGAAATTGCTCCCAAGGATGAACCAGACTTGTGGAGGACCACAATTTTTTTTTCTGAGGTCTTAGCGGATTTCTTTTGATTTTCCAATGATGTCAAGCAAAGAGGCACTGAGTTGTGTGTGTGTGTGTGTGTGTGTGTGTGTGTGTGTGTGTGTGTGTGTGTGTGTGTGCGTGTGCGTGTGTGTGTGTGTATTATTAGGGGTGTGTAGGGAAGTTATCTGTATCTACACTGTATCTGTTGCAATGGCAAAAGTTAAAAGCTCATTTGTTTCTGTTTATTATTTCCATATAGTAAATATGCCTTGTACAATTCATAAAATAACTATATTTATTATAATTCTTATTACTTTTATTATGTATTATTTTTTTTCTTATTTTCTTTTGCAAGCAGAACAGCACATTGTTAGCTCTGAGGCACACTTAATTTCATTTAATCGAAGCCTTTTACGGTATACACATAATGCTCGCCTGCTTGAAGAGCGAGTGAGATACAGATATGTGTTCTCATATATCTTGCTCCAAAGTTTTCAAACACTACCATAAACATTTCAAAAACTGGAAAATTTGCATGTATCTTAGGTAATGTTACTTTTGACAACCTCAGGTTTCTTACCAACGTGCACAAGAAACAGAGACTGCAACACAGCATCTGATTTAAACTTGAGATCACACTGTGTTCATTTTCATTCATAGAGTTTACACTTTAGTCATATTAAACTCACAGACTCACCATTTCATTGTAAATCTAGATATATTTAAAAGATCACTCCATTCCTGTGCTTGTTGTTGGATAGTTAGTCTATCTAATATTTTTTTCAATTATTACATTATCTACCTGGGTTTCTTTCTTTTTTTTTACTCCCCTTTTTCTCCCCAATTTGGAATACCCAATTCCCAATGCGCTCTAAGTCCTCAATCCGGGTGGCAGAGGATGAATCTCAGTAGCCTCCGAGTCTGAGACCCTCAATCCATGCATTTTGTCACATGGCTTGTTGAGCGTGTTACAAAAGGAGACATAGCATGTGTGGAGACTTCATGCCATTCTCTGCAGCATCCACGCACAACTCACCATGCGCCCCACATTATAGACCACAAGGCAGTTACCCCATGCGACAGATAGGGACTCTACCCTACCTAGCAACTGGGCCAATTTGGTTGCTTAGGAGACCTGGCTGGATTCAATCAGCATGCCCTGGATTCCAACTCACGACTCCAGGGGTGGTAGTCAGCGTCTTTACTCGCTGAGCTACCCAGGCCCCCTCTTCCTGGGTTTCTTAATGATCAATGCCAATATCTAGGAAACTGGGTGTCTGATGGCTGATATAGTGCAGAGATATGTGTATCTCTGTCTTTATATGTCTTTGTCTCTGTATCATATTTATTGATAAATGGATGGATGGATGGATTGATATACTAAAACTGGTTAGGGCCTTCTTATGCTCTCAAATCAGCCTCAGTTCTTCATGGCATGGATTCCACAAGATGTTGGAAACATTCATTTGAGATTCTGGACCATGTTGACATAATTACATCATGCAAATTCTGCAGATTTTTCAGCTGCACATTCAAGCTGTGAGTATCCTGTTCTACCACATTACAAAGGTGTTCTACAGGATTCAGATCCGGTGGTTAAGAAGACCACTGAAGAACAATTAACTCATTGTCATGTTCATGAAACCAGTTTTAGATGACGTTTTCTTTGTGAATTGGTGCATTATCATGCTTAAAATAGCAATAAGAAGATGGGTAAAATGTGGCCAAAGTGTGCAAAGAAAGCATTCCCCACACCATTACATTACCGCCCCCAGCCTGGACTGTTGAGACAAGGCAGGTTGGGTCCATGGACTCGTGCTGTTGGTGACAATTTCTGACCCTATCATCAGAGTGCCTAAGCAAAAATCGAGATTCATCAGACCATGCTACATTTTTCCAGTCTTTAACAGTCTAGTTTTGGTGAGCTTGTGCCCACTGTAGCCTCCTTTGGCCACCCTGCTTCCTAGATATCGGCAACGGCCATTAAAAAAACCCATATCGGTCGACCACTAATAATGCACATTAATATACCAATATAAAGTGGACATGGTTACTGGTTGATGCCGATAATCTCAAAATGGCCAAATATCAGCTGATTTATCGGCCTAGCCAATTGTAACGTTGTTGGCAGGCAATGACACAGGAGCAGACGAAGACGATGATGTAAGAATCCAGGTGCAGTTTATTTACAATAGTGAAGTCTAACAACCATAAACCCACACGTGAAACATAACAAACATAAACATGAACATGAACTTGACTATTCTTCAACTAGTCTTGACTAGATTAGACACGACACTACACAAACAATACTCGACAAAGGACAATTGCAAACATGAGGGCTTAAATACATGACATGGGGGAGCATAAACCAATGAACAAACAAAACTCTAAACAAGATAATTAAACAATAAACCAATGAAAACAAGACACATGAACATGGAGGGAAACATGAAATCACATGGCAAGGGAAACTAGATTTTCAAAATAAAAGACATGAAAAACAGGCACCAACAGAATAAGCATGACACCAATATATTAATCTATTATGATCTCATATGGGCCTAATTAGTGGTTCTATCACATGTACAATTTCAAATGTTCAATTTCTGGAACAATTTCAACAAAACACACATACATTTTCAGTAAAGTTTTCAGTGTTTACCAGCCATCAGTGAATTTGTAAAGATTTATACAGTACATCTCTAAATCTGAACAAATGTAAAAATGCTTACATTTTAAATGCTGTGAATTCGTTGACATTGTGTGATATTGTACATGTAAACGTTATGTGCAAATATCTACAAATTCTTATGGGATGGCCATTTGGAAACAGGACAAAAGCTGCTTGACTTGCAGTTGCAATGGTGCCATGCTTACACTAATGCTAGGAGAGATGCTGGGATGTTAGTATCAGTATGCTAATAGTGCTGTCCTATACTAGAATAGTTGGTCCACACTATAATATTGTTAGAAGTGCATGGGATAAAAGTGCTAACAGTGCAGTAGTGATTGTACTTGAAGCTTGCCACTGAAATGTTTCATGTGTAGTGTAGCGTAAAATCAAATAATCCCCTAACCATCAGGCTACACCCCCATATACCTTTCATCTGTCTTTATCTCTCTCGGTCTGAGGAAATAGGATTACTTGATGCTAGGCTTTTATTTGAAATGAGAATAAGGATTATCCAACATGAGTCAGTGAGCTGCCGTACCAGCCCATCGGATATGTGTGTTGAGAATGACGTAATGATTTAATAACTTCCCCTTCCTCATTAATGATCAGTGACTTACTCCTTTTTAGTTGAATGCTGGTTCTTATGCCAACAGACCCCATAAGGAATAAAGCTTAATAAACATACTTAATAAACATATAATGAAAATGTACAAGTTCAAAAAGGTTTGTGTGAGGTTTCGGGTTAGGAAAGGTATAGAAAATATAATTAGCTCAGTATAAAAACAAAATATGTCAATGGAAGTCACCACCACGATTGAAAAACAAATATATGTGTGTATTTGTGTTTGTGTGCTTGACCTTTTCATGTGTGTCATGAGGGTTGACGTCCTTGTACAGGTTAAACTGTTTAAAAGAGCTTGTTTTTTCTTTCTTTCTTTCTTTCTTTCTTTCTTTCTTTCTTTTCATCTGTGTATAGTTATATAGTCAACAAGCCTGGAAGTGTATGCGTGTGTGTTTGTATCCAGGCCTGCTTGGTTGTATCTCTGTCCTTGAAAAGCACACAGATCAAGTTAAATAAGAAACACTGAACTGATCTCTACGTCTACGTCTGTCAAATGTAATGTGTCTTTATAACACAACACTTTTACTGCACCCCGAGAGATGCATAGAGAAATATTGCATAAACTGTTCAAGAGATACAATTCATAGTAATATATTAGCGAAAAAGGGGTATATCACATTGACATATACACTGCAAACTACATTTAGTAGAGCATCCGGACTGTACGCTGATTGTCGATGTACAATAGAGAGAGAGAGAGAGTTCTGCATACATCACTGGAGTATATAAATTATTTTGTCAGACAACATAAACCCATTTCAGCACTTCCTGAACATCACAATAGAATTAACATATTGATTCACTTTACAACACATGTACACACATGATTATGTTCACAGAATGGCAATACAGCTTCATTTAACTAAACAACCTTCTGATTTACATTTACAGTATTTTCTTGACAGACGTTTTCACATACCAAAGCAGCTGATAAGTCCTTACACTGTTTCACACTTGGTTTGATTCCTCAATAGGGCTTTTCACACTGCGCTTAACCCTGAGTTAACATAATGTGAAACCATTTACGGGTTCTTTTAAACCTGGATCAAGCATCATTCACACTAGTTGTTTAGCAACAGACAACCATTTAGAAACATAATAATTAAATAGTAATAGTAAACCACTAATTAAATAGTGGTATGCTTCTGCAGTTTAGGCTGGATTGCTTTCTTACTATTAATGCAAGAGTGCCTGCCCACATTTTCAGCCATCTTGCTTGTTCAAAGCCAGCGACGGGTTGAATCAAAACATTACGAACTTTGATTTGAAGCAAAAAGTTATTTGAAAATCAGACAAATAGACAAAGGTACAAGATTGTGTAACCACAATCCCATTAAGCATTGTGAATTGTATAATTGAATTAAAAACAATGGAAAAGTTTAAAACTATTGATTTAAATTTGTTAATTATAAGTATAGGATTATAAACACAGAAACAAAATAGTTAAAGTATACGGTATTACAGAATTTATAGATGTATACTAATATACACTTGATTGTGTCATTCGTTGAAATAATGCAGACTGATGGCTTCAACAGGAGCATCAATACCATTGATTAACAATCTCAGAGCTCACAGTTGGTCTGTCTTTCAAGATGTACATATAAGTCATAGTTAAATTTCCCTTCCGGAACCAATATTTTGCACTCTATTGCAAACTGTATTGGAGTCCACATAGTATACCCTAGACCCTGTTTTCAAGCGTACTAAAAAGGGCAAAAAGTGTTCACACCAACCAAATGAACTGACCCTAACCATAAATCTAACCCACACTAAAACCTCTAGTGTGTAATTTCAGCACCACTAGCACCACCAAACATAAGTCCAAATATAATCACTGTTTTCAAACAGGTCTCCTGAACACTCCCCCTGTCTGAAATGTCTCTCATCTGAACATTTTTATCCTCATACGTGGTTAAAATATTTGAGGATGAACGTATCCCCAATTTTAAATTAGCTTTCGTTTGGGTATGTTTTCTTCCTGTAAGCCGATATGCTTTAAATGACAAAATATCCATAAAAAGTAGGTAGTTGTGGTAACCTCAAGCTTTCTGCAGTGCTTCTCCTTTGCACAAGTCTTTTAGCATCTAGCACTCTGTGCATGTTTAGGATCTGGCAAATAGGTGAATGGATGTGAACCTTTTAGCTAGACCTTTAACTGTGTGTATCCTGAGTTAACCCAGCGAGTCACTGACCTTGATGTGCGTGCCTGCTTGTGAAGTGTCTGTGAGATGTAGGGAATATGAATCATTCATACCCTAAATAAACTGTGTGTGCTTGAGTAATATAGATAGAAATAGAGAATGTGTTGCGTATGTATGCTGAAAAAGTACTTTCAATGGTTTTTAAAATTCTGTTTATTTGTGTGGTTTGTGTGTGTCTACTGTATAGTTTGGGTGGGGGGAAATGTGTAAGAGTGTGGGTTAGGGCAAGTCCCCATTTAGAAAGCCAAATAAATGCATGAGTGTATGTGATACTCAGGTCACTTACTGCCCCTGGTGTTGCAGCAACCTGCTATGTCATTATCAGTTTTTCAGACACACACATACACGCACACATACACGCACTATTTCTAGATTTTCAGCTTGTTTCTATCAGCCATATGAATGGCTATTCTTGGAACTGGTGGTCTGAATTTGTTTATGTGATTGAGGAGCATGGTGGTCTATGTGTGTGTGTGTGTGTGTGTGTGTGTGTGTGTGTGTGTGTGTGTGTGTGTGTGTGTGTGTGTGTGTCCATGTGTTTACGTGGATATGAACTGTCTGGTAAATTAACTCATTTGAATTCTCAGTGTTTCTACATTGAAAGCTATTTCTTAGGTGTGTTGTGTGAGTGATGGTCCCTAAGCTATGAGCCAGACTCACTTTAAATGCATCAGTGTGGGTGGAAAGCAGTGAACTCAGCTCATGTGTTGATATAATTTCCCAAGATATGTGTAGAATTTCCTGAGATCTGTTTCACTGAGGCTGCTAGGATGTATGATGTATGATGTTTTGGGCTCTTGGTAGTACTGATGTGGGGTTTTTTAATGACAGATGCCGATACTGTTATCAAAAGAGCAAAGTGGCAAATTACAAATATAATGTTGATATGTACAGTACTGTTCAAATGTTTTAGGCACGTTATATGTTTCACGTGTTTCAGCATTGAAATGAAAAAATTTTGTCTTAAGATTTATATATATTATAAAAAGACTATCAATGGCCTAGAGTCCACAGCTATCATATTTTGTGATTGTGTCAATCTTTCTGTGGTAAACTTCCACACTACGTCCACATTAATCCTGATACATTTGAATACAGCATTTTTGTTTTCAAAACGCGCTCTGTCTACACTGCCATTTTCAAGCATTTTCCAAAAGTTTCTCATCCACACTGAAACATATGAAAACACTTAAATCCCCTTACTGCACATACAAATCACTGTTCCATGTATGATTTGAAACGCAATTGTCCTTATGTTCCAGCGCAGACAGCAATTCAGAGTAAACTTCCTTTTGCCGTTGAATAAATGCAATTTGAAGGTTGTACGAAGTAACATTTATATCAGTGGTATACACACCTGGCTCTTAGCGGGCAACTAGAAGAAAAGGCAGCACTCAAATTATCATAAAGAAATACATTTATTTAAAGGAAAGAAAATAAGGTTTTCAAGCATCAAAATAATAGTCAAACCAGCCCCAAGAAGTAATGGAAGCAAGGGGAGAGAGCTAGCTCTGGCAGGAACCTATCTTTTGTCCATCAGCATGGCAATCAAGGAATGCCCACACACCTCCTGCCACTCTGTGGATGAGAAACAGAACACAGAGGAAACACTAGACGGGGCCGTCATATCAGGCACAACAACACCGCTACAACATGGGTCGCCATCTTGATTGTTTTGGGTTGAATGGATTACATGACTGTGTCAGAAGACAACAAATATGTCATTGTTTTAAGACATCTACATTTTCTCTGCTGTCAAAAACACCATCTCAGTGTGGACGGAAGACCAAAACATAGAGAAAAAGATGCGTTTTCAATTAAAACTTTTTAGTGTGTACATGGCCTTAGGGGCTGTTCTCAAATTATGTAAATTTTGCGTTAATGTGTCTTCTGGGCTTTCTATCGACATCTGTGGTTGATATAAAATATAAAACTGCAAGTTACTTGCGGAGGAACATTGTTTTGTTTTGTACGTCAGTTGTGCTTCGGCTCTGCTCTTCATTCTCATGTTTGTCTGTGATCACCATATCAGAGCGGATCAGACTAGGTACGCCAAGAGTTACTGATATTAAGAAAGTCCAACAAGACATATTTCTGAAAAATATGTCATCTGAGCATGTGGGTAGCACTATAGTAGCTAGAAGGAAGCCTGAAAGTTCCCACCAAATCATACCTTACAGCTCTGAATGTAAATCTTTATTGTAGTCTCAACATGAAAGCAAGAACATGGGTTTAAACACAGAAGGTTTATGTACTAATGTAATAATATAGTTGTTTTAATTTCTAACCGAAATTTTATGAGAAATCCTCCATAGTGTACATTAAATGTTTCTGTCATCCTTACTTTACAGTATTTATAATTGCACTATATTAACATGTCAGATTATGTGGATGATGGTTCTCTCTGTGACCATCATGCCGTAAATATGTGATAGTCTATCTGACGTTTTAATAATCTCACCAAATAGAAACAATCTGTCTTTTGTAGCGATACGTTGCATTTAGACACCTGTGTTCTGTCTGAAGCCGTGTTTTATTGGCTCTGTATGGGGTGGTTACAGACAGGAACTGCAGTGGTCTCGTTCCCATGCTGTTGTCATGGTGATATCGAGCGAGTGCTCCCCCGAGGTCAGCTGAGAAAAGAAAGTGGAAAGGTGACCGCCTGGTCAGGTAGACTTAATGGCATATGTCTTTTTCATTTCTCTCTCTCTCTCTCTCTCTCTCTCTCTCTCTCTCTCTCTCTTTCTCTCTCATATTCAAAAGATTCATAAGCTTTATTGGCATGGTAAAAATAACCTTTCATTGCCAAAGGGTAGTAGTATTAAATATATAATATACACATTTACACACATGCACACACACATGCACACACGTAAAAATACAATAAAATAGGAAATGGAATGGAAATAATACAGTTTGATATGTTATGTTTTCCATTTTATGCATGTTGCACAGTTATTGTCTGGTCGTGGTTCTGTTCCTTGTCCTCTCTCTTTCTCTCAGAGTGAGAGTCAACAAAGCTTTATTGTCATGATTGGCATTTTATTGGCATTTAAAATTTGACAATATAAAGGTTTAAAATAAACAATAGGCTATAGAAAATAATCAGGGTAAAGTAAATATATATGTTAAATGAAGGGACAACAGTGGATCTACAATCAATGGAACCCAAACCTGCTAATGCATCGTTTCGTTTGTCAGTCATGAAGAAGGTCTTTATAAAGTTCAACACGTTTGCAGCTTGAAAACTACTTCTGCAGGTAAATACATTTTCCAACCAAAAGAGTGTCAAAACACGTATTAGCCTATATGAAAACACATAAATAAAAAGTACCATGGCATTACCATGATTTTTGGACATGTACCATTACCTAGACTCAATGTGTTAATAGTGGTAGGCTATAAGAATATGGTAATCATATATCAATTTACCATGGTAGTAACATGGTATTCTTTGAATCTCTTTGAAGCACCATGCACATACAGAATGGTTACATAAATATAGTAATTGTATATCAAAGTACCATTGTATTACAATCTGATACTATCAGAAATCACATTGTTATTGCCCAGATGTGCTCTCTCTCTCTCTCACAAAAAACTTTCTGCTTTTTTACATTTTCAATAAAACATAATTTAGTATCTTTTTTTTCAAGCAATTTATATTATGGGGACACTAGAAATGTGCTCATAAACCACATTTATAGCATAATACCCTTGTAATTACCAGTTTGTAACCTAAAAAAAGTCCTTGTAAACCACTTAAACCTGCCCACACACACACACACACAAACACACACACACACACACACACACACACACACACACACACACATACACATATACACAATAAATTTAGCCTGTGATGATATATCCTGTAATTCTGTGTCTAGCTGCTGTATTTCGGTATTGTATAGATGAAGTGCATAATGTATGTACGCAGACTTTTTGTACAGGAATATGCAAATGAAATTATGTTTAAATTGGTATGGGTTTGTAGAGGTAGTAGTCTAAATCTGAAAAATAAAATGTAATAATGTAATGTAAATGATTTATCATATTGAACATATTGTGTTTGTAGAGGTAGTAGAATAAATATGAAAATGACATGTAAAATAGTGACTTTAAATGTTGAATATATGGGTTTGTTTAAGTAGCATGTCTAAATATGAATGTACTTTTTTTTTACTATTATGGTATGCTCTGTGCATCTGCGGTTGAAAAAAATATTAAGTAGCTTAAATGTATGTGTGCGTGTGGGTGTGTGTGGGTGCGTGCGTGCGTGCGTGCGTGTGCGTGTTTCAATCTGTACACCCCATTAGAGAGTTACATGCTTGAATCCATCTGTCACTTTTGTTGCATGCACTCCCACAGCTATCAATCACAACACACAAACACACTCACTATATATTTGATGCAAGACATTTGTACAGTATATATTACATATATATATATATATATATATATATATATATATATATATATATATATATATATATATATATATATATATATATACAGTACTGTGCAAAGGTTTTAGACCTTCCGCTTAAAATTTTATTTCTATTATTTATTAATTCAATTACTCAATGTCAGATTGGATTTATTCCAAAGTGTATTCACACACACGCACACACAAAACACACACACTTTGATCCCTGGAATCTTATTTATGATGATTTGTCTTCTAAATTTCTCAACAGATTGTCTACAGTATATTGATCATTTGTCCTTTGTCTGTACATTACAAGCCTGTAGATATAAAAGATCATTACACTCCATAATTTGTAATAAATTCATAAGTTTTTCCCAGAAAAAAGGAAGCATAAAACTAGGATGCCCCCCTTTTTATCTGTATGACTTACACATTTATGTCTTTCTCTCTCGCCCTCTTTCTCTCTTTGTGTTGTTATATTAGAGGTCAGTGCTTATGAAGGCAGTGTTGATAATGGCAGTGTCTGTGATGGTAGCGACTCCACACTCTACAAGCAGAGTGAAGGTAACATGATAAAGCAATACACTTCTGCTTAAATATGTAGCATTTCAACCCATAAACAGACTTTATGTTCGCTGGGTTTTCAATGTATTTAAAAGTTTTAATCAGTCATCTGGTTTCCTCATTACTTTTAAAGTCTCAGTGTATATAAATGGCATTCATATGTTTTTCTCAATGTTGAAGTGTTGAATTTTGATGATGAAAACTTTCTCCTATCCCTGTTTAAAATATGGAGACAACTATTAGTAAACCATTCCTATACTGATTCCCATGACAAACATAAGCTTGCTTTCTCTTTAGTAAAATGTATTTTTCTTAGCTTCGTAGCACCAACAACAAGAACATTTTTTTATCATCACACTGTATATGTATCAATCAATTTAAAATCAATATGTTTACCAACAACCTCTTGTTTTAAAACAATCAATATGTAAAACAATTAACCACAGCTTTCTGTACTGTACTGTCCGATGTTTAGGGGCAGGTAAATGTAAAATCACACATCACAATAATGAAAGCTAATATGTCCCTAAAACTTAAGGAGCACCTATTATGGTTTTTAAACGTGCCTAATTTTGTTTTAAAAGTCTCATACAATACATTTACATCCAAGTTCAAAAAACACTTTAAATTGCAGCATTACCTTTTTTCCCCAGTTTCAAAAACGACTCGTTCAATCTGATCCATTCTAAAGCATTCATTCTAAACTCCTCCTTTCAGATAGTCTACTCTGCTCTGATTGGTCAGATGTCCCAGTCTGTTGTGATTGGTGTACCGCTTAGCGTAGTGTTTGGGGCGGGTCAAAGCTGTTCGCGAGCAGCCAATGAAGAACCAGAGGCGGGTTATTTGTTACCAAATTAAGTTGGTTGTACAGGAAGTAAGCCTGGAATAACTAACGACTCGTTTCAGGTGTTCAGAATCGGTTCTTTCTTTTGGAAGTCAATAACTCCGTTTGTCGTTCACCTTGATTTTTGAAACTGCAGACTTTTTTACATTCACAAACAGCTATATAACACACTACATGAAAGGTAATATTTGAAAAACCACAATAGGTGCTTTTTAATAAATCCTCAAAATAGTAATATAGTCATTTAATAGCCATTATTCAAAAAATAAAAACAATATAAGAATGTTTATGCATGACTAAAACTAACTAAAACACAAATGAAATCTAAAAACAGTACAAAACAAAATAAAAACAAACACTAAATCAAGACTATAATAACCCTGGCACACACAAGGAAATCTGGGAATATCTACTCTTATAATTTGCCTCACCTGTTGGCATGAGGTACGAGTGCTCTTGACTGTCGAGTGTTGGTCAATTACTGTAATCACAGCGGCACTCGAACAGTCTATGAATTACTGTGAAGATTAATGATCTACACAAACAAACAAAAGAGCACACAGAAAAAAAAACACCCACATTCATCCTGCAGCCAATTTCATAGACTTTAAAAGACAATGCTCTATAATTATATGTGTATGTGTGTGTATATAGGTCACAGCATGGCAGAGACGCTCACCGTTGCTCTACGTGTTGCAGAGGAGGCAATAGAGGAAGCAATCGCTAAAGCGGAGAGCTACAGAGATAGTCTGGTTAGAAACACTTCTTTATGTGTAATCAATCCAGCTACAAATTCATCTTTTATCCAGCCAAGTATTTGTCCATCTATTACACCATTCTTCCAATTTCTGGGTGTATCGATCAATTCATGTTAACCTCCCTCCACTTATCTAGCCAGATAAATGCCATCCAACAGAATATCACTTTATTCCCCTCTCACTCAGGAAAAACAGAATGAGGTTCGTTATTTGCAGGACCATAAAGAAGAGCTCATAGAGGAACTGGCCACTACCATTGTTCAAAAAGTAAGTTGTCCTGTGATTGATAGAAATACATTTATTTTATAGTTAGAGATAGAAATCTTAAGGAATCGAGTGATTCCTATTCCTCTAAATGATTCTGATTCAGTTGCATTAACGATTCTTACTTTTAAGAAAGAAATGCAATAATTATTGGGTAACTGCCTTACCAAAGGATGAGGTGATTTTTATATTTAAACAGAACAGATTCTTGCAAAATTAAGATTTGTTTGTTCATTTCACCATCATTTATTCACCCTCATGCCGTCTCAAACTTGTTTGACTTTCTTTCTGCTGTGGAACACTAACAAAGATTTTTTTAAGAATATATGATTTTTCTGTCTATACAATGTAATTAATGGGTTCCAAAACTTTCACGTTCTGAGAAGCACATTGTAAAGCAGTTCAATGGAAAGGAGGAGGCGAGAACCGGCTTGACGATATAAATAATGTTTTAATTATAAACTTAAACAAAAGACAAACACACACACACATGACGGACATGTCCGTAAACGATCTCTCTCTCATCGCACCACCGTCTGCCATCGGTCTTTATCCCTCTCGGAGGCTTGATTAGCCTGATAAGGGACCGGGTGTGTATAATCACAACCCAGCCCCGCCCTCCGCCTTGCTACATTTCTCCCTCGTTCTCTCAAGCTGGGGGGCCCCCAGCCTGACGTACACCCCCCCCCCCCTTTCCCTGGGGAGGGCGTGCTTTAAGCCCGGTCTGCTGGCAGGTCATAACCATCTACCTGGACGAGTGAGGGGACAAGGGGAGGGAAACAGAAATAATTAAAATGGGTGGGTACTTCCTGTAAGAGTGTAGTACCCCCACAAAAAAACACTGTAAAATTTAAATGAGAGGAAAAAGGCCAACGCAGAGCGGCAGTGAGAGGGAGATGAAAAAAAAAACCTACTCGCCGGTTGTCCGATACACCGTCACATGGTCCTCGATCACTTCTCCACCCTCTCAGGCGGACGACAGAACGCTTCTCCCCGGGTGGACCAGAGTAAGACTCACGACCCCCGGTGGTCAGAACGCCCCTCCGTGTTCTCGGCGACTCGTGGGGACGCTCCTCCGCCCCTGGCAGCGGCCCTACTGCTCCAGGCGGTCGGGGAGACACTTCCCTCCTCCCCTCACGGACGGCGGTCTTCCTTCGACCCTTCCGCGTTTCTGGGGGATGGCAGGGCTCTCCTCTGCCCCTGGCAGCGGCTCCATCGCTCCAGGCGGCCGGGGAGTCCAGTCCCCACTCACCTCGCGGACGGCGGCCGTTTACCGGGTTGTCAGTCTACTCCCTCCCCCGGTGGATGGCAGCGGCGCTCCCCTGGGTGGAAGGCAGTGTCAAGGACTCCGCGACAGGCATCCCTCCTCCTTCCTGGGCTTCGGCACCAGTGTAAAGCAGTTCAATGGAAAGGAGTAGGCAAGAACTGGCTTGAAGTTATAAATAATATTTTAATTATATAAGGGACCGGGTGTGTATAATCACAACCCGGCCCCGCCCTCCACCCTGCTATACACATAAAGGCAGCATAATAGTACTCCATATGACTCGAGTGGTTTAATCCATCTCTTCAGAACAGATACGATTGCTTTGGGTGAAAAACAGTTCTTTTTCACCTGTTCAGAGAACTTATTCTGCATGTCCTTTTGGAGCTTGAAAGTTTTAGACCCCATTGAAAATCTTAAATTGTGTTCAACAGAAGAATGAAAGTCATAAGAGTCTGAGATGAATGGCAAAGTAAGTGATGAGAAATTCATCATTTTTGAGTGTACTATCCCTTGAGTGTACTTTAAGTAGATTACACATAGCACAGTTACAATTCTTGGTGCATTTTGAATCGGACATGACGAAATAAAGGACTTGCAGTTCGGTATGTTTTTGATCCACTTAAAAAAATAAAAACATCTGAAAAGAGTCTTTCATTTAGGAGATAGGAGACTGTATGTTTAGCTGTTTAGATTTATAATTATTGAGAATCATTTAGTTCCTACATTTAAAAACTGCTGAAGCTTCTGCCACACATTCATTGCCATTATTCTACAACTGAAAAGGTCCCATCACAAACTCCTCTTGCAAAGCATAAAGGGTTGTGGACAGTAGTAGCCCAAAAGCCTGCAAAAGAATGTATTCTTCTTAAAAATCCATCCAGGCACCTTTGGCACACTATTTCAATGCATTACTATATAGTATGTATGGTGTTACAGCTTATACCTGTTTATCCTCTGTTTTCTCTCTCTCTTTTTTTGTAGATAATTCAGCGGGGGAAGCGGTCTGAGATTCAGGCTGAGTATGAGTTTGTATGGCCTCAAATTCAGAATAGTGATCTTCTGTCCCCTACCCCAACACAAAACACACAAGCAACACAACATTCACACACCTCCTCTCAGTACGGAGCAGTAGCCCAGCCCGACATAACCAGCTCCTATTCGCCGTGGGTAAGAGTACAGTAGCACTGTATTACGTGTTTGTATGTACATGATCTCTAGTGGTGAATGAAAGTGGCATTTTTGTGTTTTTCTCTAAAACTCCTAACTCCTAAAACGATACTGAAACAGTGCAGTGCAGTGCAATAAACATAAACAGTGCAGAAACTTATGTGCCAGCAATTCTGCTGATTGAACACAGTGCAACAACACCAAGTTCATGGGTTCAATTCCCAGGGAACTCACAAGCTGCTAAAATGTGTATGTTGAAGCACACTTGCAGTCTCTTATAAAAATCTATTAATCAGTTTGTTGCTGTTGTATGCAGTTCTCAAAAGGAAATCACAACAAATCGATATGCTATTCGTTAGAACATGATCTTCTCGTGCTCCCTGCTGGTGAAACGTTTTTACTGCAGCCTGTTTGTATTCCAATCATGTACCTCCTTTTTCTAAACAGTTGCCAAGGCCTGCATTACCATTTCTTTAATAAACATGTATATTTTATGGGTAATACTTGTATATTTTTTAACCGAATACAACTTATATAAGAGTAGTTATATAAGAGAGTAGTTTAGGTCAAACAAATCATTTATTGCTTGAATGGTGGCTGAAATGCTTGTGAAATTATATTTGTCAATAAAATACTGACATTTAATATGAGGTCGACTATGTTGAACTGGTATTTTTTGTAAGATACATTTTGCACTAGAAAATGTATTTATTTGCACATAAATGATCCTAAATATAATAAAGTCCTTAAATTTAAATCAAATTTGGTCCTAGATGTAATTAATGGAATATTTGCAATGGACGTGAATGGGACAATTCGTAAACATTAAAATAATCACTCTTTCTAAATTATAGCCACAAGACATAAACAATATGCATGTTACCATGACTTTAGTGCAATAAAATAACATACTAACCATTTCTGTGAAAAGACGATTTTACAAATCAATTGCCATGATGATGTGATGGCAACAAACCCTGAATCCCTAAAACAACATTACAGCTCAAATAATACATGAGTTTTAACAGAAGAATTAATGTAAGTGCTTTTATAACATTATAAGCTTCACATTTCTGCTTTTAAACCCTCCAAAAAATTGGCCCCATTCACTTCCATTGTAAGTACCTCACTATAACCTTGATTTCTGCTTCTTTCTTTCTTTTTTTACAAATGGAGGGATAGGTCGAAATTACTTTTTGTGGTAATCAACATAATGCCACAACTGCTGTTGATGAAGCTTGTATTGAACCCTGAATATTCCTTTAAGTCCCTAAATGTAAAAACGTGTGGTCCTAAGTGTAAAAATTACCCAAAATGTGATAGCATTGATGCAAATTGAATAAAGACCTTAACTGTAATAATTCGTACATTTTAAACCACTAATTTACCATTTACCATTTAAAGCTATAATTTATTTACAGCTCCAACTCACCATTTTTAGACTGACTACCAAGTGCATTCCTGCCCACCATTTACTTAGTAAATGTGAACAATGATTATTAATTTTAACTTTAATATATATAAATTTTATCCAAAACATACATATTAATACATATAAATATATGGAGTATACACATATCTCCACATATTAATTACAGTAAAATAGAATCAAGGAAATAAGTGTGAATAAACTTCTTTAGTAAAGTCTTTTGGCCAATAAACCATACTGAACTGTATGTAAAGTCAATAAAATCTTCTTCGTCAAAGAAGACAGGTAAAAAGTGTTACCTAAATTATACCAAGCACCCTACTGGCACATTTTTCCGGAAGAATAGAAAACTAAACATGCCATAGACTTCTTTTTTTGCAGTTGAGATCACATACTCTGCCCTTTAAACTTACTATAATAGTCTGTTGTAGCTGCATCATGACATGCATCAAGAATTATGGCATTTATTTATTTTTTTTATTATTAAAATAAGGATGAATAATAGCTTATTAAACATTATGTCATTTGAGTATCATTATTTTTCAAATATTGCCTGCCATTCGGCCTTATTATGACACATGTTATAACTGCATATCAGTGATTTCACTGTTGAGAGTTGTTACATTTGGAAATTAATTATTAGTAATAAAAAAACTATTTAGAATCCCTTAACAAAGGGAACTTTTAAGTGCAACTATTAATATTTTTAGGACCCAACGTTATTACATTAAGCACCAGTTAATGCCACAGTTTGTAAACTACTGCTATGGTGGTCTAGTTGGAATTAGTAGAATTACTAGCAGAAGTGTGTGAGAACGAATGTAATATGAACTTATAATGACAATTATTATTTTTTTGCTTCATTTTACAGTTGTTGTGTATTTGGTGTGTGTATCTGCATTTTTAGAGGTCAAGCTCAGCAATCTTGACAAGTGACGATTCTCCAGAGAAGGGCCCTGAGGTGGGTATGGCCCTGGGGGGCCCAGAGAGTGCAGAGGTCAAAACAGACGTTCAGAAATACTCTTCACTCAGGAGAGAGTCCAGAGCATTATCACTTCCGGGCTGGAAGAGTGTTGACCGCCTGGACAACTCTAGTAAGAACATGCATGCACACACAAACACAATCTCTAACTTTTGACTTGCTGTAACTGTTTTCCTTTTCCTATATATTAAATGTAATGTTTACATGATGTAGTTTTCTTGTAAAGCGAGCTTTGGTCATTTGTTATATGAATTACACATACACGTATCCTCTATATTTGTTTGTCCAGGTTTTTGACTCTCTCTCTCCACAGGTGCGTCCTCAGTACTGCAGTCCCCGGATGGTAACTGGATCGCCCTGCAGAGCTCCCAGCATTCCCGGCCCAGTCTACTAACCAAGCGCAAGAGCCTCGTTTTCAGCGTGCTTGAGAAGGAATCAGGCGTTGTGTCTGCATATGACGAGATGGGCTCCAATTCGGACCCCGAAGACCAAGGAAGCTGGGGAGCCGCCCTGTTACAGTTTCGTAGCCGTCTTTCAGACGAGACATACTATACTGACTCTCAACACGACCCTGAATGGACGTACACACAACACCTGCCTGTGACGTCACCATCCTCGGGTCAATACACCAACACTGAGACCCTCAACACAGACTCTGAGACGTCTTCCACCCCATCAACCAGAGCACGCAGGCCTGCCCATGTTACACCCCCAAGGAATAAAGGGCCACCTGAACCACACCTGTATCAACCCTACAGACATACGCCAAGCAGTGCTGCTTCCCCCCTGCTTAGACCGGAGGTGTTGGATGTGAACTTTAACCCCCGTTTGGGAGGGGACAGTAGTGATGGGGAGGACCAGAGTGAGCAGGTCAAAAGGTCACGGAGACGCAGAAAGAGCAAGCGCGAGACAACGGAGCACAGCCAAGCACAGAATGCGCTGTACAGCGCTGCCACCGCGGTGAGAAAAACAACAGCCTTCAAAATTGTTATACAGTATGTTATTGTTTTATTCTAATGGAGAAGTTCACTCTAAAATATTATTTTCCTAAAACTCTTTTACTTTAATTGTTTATTCTCATTGATATTATGGGACTGAAGACTTGGGTTGGGCATGCTGGTGTTTTTTTAAACTAGCGGATGGCCATGGGTTTTTTGATAGCCGATGCCAATGGCGATATTTAGAGAGCAAGGTGGCCGATGGCCAATATTATGCCTATAGGTACATATAATTATTATTTCCCATATAGAAATCTGATATATGTCAGTGATATTAAAAAGTCACATACTTTCTACTGTATATGCAACATATATTTCAAAATACTACAGAAATGGCCTTTTCATATATATAATACATCATTTCCCAAATACTAGTTGAATTTGAATATGTACATACAGTATATGTCTATATACAGTGTATGGCCAAAATAAGATTTCTGTATGGGTTACACATTTTTAAATAATATAAATCTTTAAAAGCATCATAAAATTCTTCAAAACAAAAGTAAAAAATAAAGTTTTTATTAATCAAAATGATAAAACATATTGATATAAAATGTATATAAACATAATTAAATAAATATTGTACATAAAATAAAATACATAATTTTAAATAAATCAAGTTATTATTTTAGATCAAATAAATAAACATTAAATAATATAAACATTTATGACAATGAAAACAAATTATAAATCAAAACTATCATGTATTTTATAAAGGCCTAGGCAAAACCATGCTTTTCCCATGTTAAATCAAACAGTATATCACAGTGTTAATTGTTGCATAGATATGATATGATATCATGCAATTTAATACTAGTAAATGACAAAATTGCAGAAACAATTTCACATGATATGTACTCAAATTCATAAAAAACTTGAACTTAAGTTACAGAGCTAAAAAAAGATCTTGTTTCTATGTAGCTATACCATTATAGTAATATTTTTACACATAAAGACATTAAAAAACATTAATTAAAAGGAAAAGCAAACAATGGTAACAACAATGCACACAGTAATCTGGTTAATCTGTGCACACTGGGAATCTCATGTTAATCTTGCACTGAATTTTGAATGTGCTTACATTTGCCTCCAGTAGATAGCAGTGCAGGACAATCTAAAACACCTTAGATCGTGTGGATTGTGTTTACAAAACTTAAAGCTATGGGAACTCTCACCAGATGGCATTATCAGTGCTCTGTCCCTTCCTCACAGCCTTAATCACTTTCATGTAGCCTAATTCTTCTTTTTTCATATGTCTTTCTACTCTTCACAACTCTCCCTCTCTCTTTGTCTCAGGAGAACAGTGCTCTCCTCCTCAATGCCATGATGATACGCCGACAGCAGAGTCAGGAGACTCCGGCCCCTCTCAGTTACCAGACTCTAGATACTGTGACTCCTCTTGAGCTTCTGACCTCTGGATCCATGACCCCTGAACCTGACTATCAAATCACAGTGGCTCACAACTCCAGTGCTGCCAGCCAACCAATGCTGAGCCAACCAGGAGCCAGCAAACAAGGGTTCAGCATTCATTTTAATGAAACATTGGAACAGGGACTGAGATCCAAACACTGTGAGTTGGTCAGCCAAGTCAGCGAGAGGGATGTGATGTCATCCGATCTTGAAACAGTCAGAGAAGCTGGCAACGAAAGTGAGAAACTGAGACCAAAGGAGAGGCGCGAAAGTAAACGACATAAGCAGACCGATAAGGAGATCGAGAAGCTGAGTGAACAGTGGCTGGAAAGACAAACAGTTCAAGAGATGGATACAAGTAAAGCAATAAGACAGATAAATGTCGAGCGAGAGATGAAGAGGGAGAGGGGACGACAGAAAGAGATAGAGAGGCAAGTAGAAAGAGAGCGAGGGAGGCAAAGGGAACTGGAGAAACAAATCGATAGAGACAGAGAAAAGCAAAGAGAAATGGAAACACAGGTTGAGAGGAAACAGGAAAGACAAAGAGAGATAGAGAAACAACTGGAAAAAGAGCGGGAGAGACAATCAGAGATCGATCGAGAGATTGAGAAGCAAAGGAAAAGCATAGGCATGGGAAGACATGTGCAAAAAGAACCTGTAGTGAGAGCAAAATCCAAAGAGGAAGAGAAACAGGAAGTGGCCAGTGCAACAGAGGAAATATCAGGTAGAGCAATGGAGCAAAACAAGAATTTGGTGGAAGACAATAATGAAACAGAGAAGTCCATTGCGGAAAAGGTGAGGAGAACATCACCACTGAGAAACAAATCAGAAACGGGGTTAGAAGAACAAGAAAAACCTGAGTCAAAGAGATCAATATCTACAAGCACATCTCCAGACACCACCCCCTGTGGTCTGGAGGAGCCAGCGTCTCCATCTGAGGTAAGCAAGAAACATCACTGGTTCCAACCCATTCCAATAAAAGTTCTTCTCTTGTACAATTCACCCAGGCTTTGTTTAAAACCCTAGTGAGTTGCCTAAAGTACTTTTCGGAATCATAGACAAAGCAAAGACTATTCCAAACAGTAAGCAGCAAAATTTTGTATGTAAAAATGAAATTTTTATGCTAATTAAAGTATCAAATGCTAATGCTAACATCAAATCAACCTGGTCTCATAGAATCACGTTCAAAATGATTTTTACATTGCTCGTTTTACATATCATGGCAGTTTCTTGGTGAAGTACACAACAGAGGTGCTATAATAACAATGATATGGATTAATTCACACAAATTACAGTTCATAAATACTCACCTTTCACCCTGTTCCTCACTCAATGCTATCTGTAAAGCAGTTCAAGGGACAGGAGGAGGCGAGAACCGGCTAGTTAATATAAATAATATTTTAATGGCAAACTTAAACAATAGACAAAACACACACATGACGGACATGTCCATAAATGATCTCTCTCTCTCGCACCATCCTCTGCAGTCGGCCTTTATCCCTCTCGGAGGCTTGATTAGCCTAATACGGGACCGGGTGTGTAGGATCACGACCCGGCCCCGCCCTCCGCCCTGCCACATTCCTCCCTGGTTCTCTCTGGCTGGGGAGCACCCGGCATGACGTGCCCTAAACCCCGTCTGCCAGCAGGTCATCCCCGTCTCCCTGGACGAGGGAGGGGACAAGGGGAGGGAAACAGAAATAATTAAAAATAGGGGGGGTACTTCCTGTAAGAGTGTAGTACCCCCCCAAAAAACACTGTACATTTTAAAAGAGAGGGAAAGGCCAACGCAGAGCGGCAGTGAGAGAGAGAGAGAGAGAGAGAAAGAGATGAGAGAGAGAGATGAAAAAATAAATAAATAAATTACTCGCCAGTTCTCCGATACGCCGTAGCTTGTTCCTCGGCCACTCCTCCACCCTCTAACAGATGACAGCCGCACCTCTCCGGGCAGATCGGAGGCAGTCCTCCAGCCCCTGGCAGAGGAAACGCCCCTCCGCGTTCTCGGGGAGCCGAAGGGGCCTCCCCCCGCCCCTGGCAGCGTTTTTCTCCCGCTACAGGCGGTCGGTCTCCGAGCCCGTCCCCACTCACGGTCGGTGGACTGAGAACCCGCCGCATTTCAGCGGCTGGAATGGGACTCCTCCGCCCCTGGCAGTGGCCCTGACCGCTCCAGGCAGTCGGCTAGGAGCCCCTTCTCCCCTCGCGGTCAGCGGCCATTCCTCCGCTTCCAGGCGACTGGGCTCCTTGTCGCCCGGCAGATGGCCACAGCTGCTCCGTTGGGGTGGACGGTAGTGGCGAGTACTCTACTACGGCGTATCCCTCCTTCCCAGATTTTGGCACCAGTGTAAAGCAGTTCAAGGGACAGGAGGAGGCGAGAACCAGCTTGACAATATAAATCATATTTTAATGATAAACTTAAACAAAAGACAAAACACACACATGACGGACATGTCCGTAAACAATTTCTCTCTTAACAAAGGACACAGGATCAGAGCTACACATTTGTTAGGGTATTTTTGGATGAATGGAACTCTTAAGGTAACTGGTATCAGGTTAATAATAGTTTTAAAAGCTCCTTATTGAATCTTTTCTCATTGTATAGCCTCCGAAGCTAGCTGTAAAGAAGTTCAAGGTCACGGGCAAGGAAGAGGCGAGAAACCGGCTTGACATATAAATAATAGGTTTAATGGAAAACTCAAAAGACAAACACATAGGATGACGGACATGTCCGTGAACGATCTCTCTCTCACGCACATCGTCCGCGTTCGGCCTTTATCCCTCTTGACGGCTTAATTAGCCTAATACGAGACCGGGCGTGCGTAATCACGCCCCGGTCCCGCCCTCCACCGTGCCACACTAGCCTTTTCCCATTTTCGGATGCAGCATGTGTCTTCAAGTTACAGTTTACTAGGCGTGTGAGCGGTGTGTGCGAGAGGAGAGACACATCGCCTCTCTTTCACACATGACACGCTGAACTCTGAGCTGACAACATGTTGAATATGCAATATAAACCTATTTATCAACACGATAATTTACAATAAAGGCTTTAATGACTCAATATACATTACTGTACTAAATTACTCTAAAAAAAGACGTCTTGGTGCAAATTTACCACACAGTGACAAGCACGCAATAATTTCCTCATAAAGATTTCATGACTGATTAGTTTATAATAGAGTTTAATTACCTACTCTTGATTAACATCTTATTATTTATATCCGTCATCCCAGAAAAAAATCGCTTTATTTTCTGTATAGTCACACAGTACAAACAGTATAGATGCGATAAAAACTCCAAATGTGTCTCTCAATTAAAGTCACACACACACACACACACATAAACATTTATGTGAAATGGGTGATTCTCTGTGGATACTTTGATTGTTATATGCTACTTCTGTTAAAGGTAAATTTATCACAATCCTCTGGGTAGCAGACTAGCAGCTAAACGTTTGTTTACAAATGACAGCTCCAAACTCCTTGCGTTTCTCAAAGCTATTTGTGCATCATAGGTTTTAGACCAATCACAGACTGCAGCACCTGCCACAGTCCCGCTATGCCTCAAAAGTACCTACCCCGGAGTAATGAGACTTTAATGAGACTTAATGTGATTTACACAAGTGGAACCAGTTGGAGGATCAGCATACAATTATGTTCCTAGAACAAAATTCCTATCAACCAATCTTACCCTGAACCTAAAAACTTAAATCAGAGGACAGTGATTGGTTGCATGTCCTTCCAGGAACAACAAAGGTGGTTGATCTAAGAACTTGTCCTACTTGTGTAAATCCCATTGTTGTAATGCTGTAATCCCATTTTAAATCACAAGCATTTTCCAAAAGTTTCTCATCTCAAAAAAGAATGTAGAAACTCTCTAGATGTTGTTAGAACATCTATATGATGCTGACCAGGGAATGCACACAATCTAGGAGGCCTCTTCACCTCTGGACAATGCATCTGGTCTTGTCCTTTAATTTTGAGCCTGTATTCAGTCAATTTTATAAAATTTTATTAAAGAATAGTTCTCCAAAAAAAAAATTATTCTGTCATTATTTATTTACACTCATGTCATGCCATGAATCATTCGCTATATTTGCACAAGATAGCTTCATGTGACAAACAGAGAAAACTAAGTCGTTCAGATCATTTTAATATGCCGCATTTGAGTTAAAATTTCAAAATTTTGTGTTCCACTTACAAAATAACAGCATACAGGAATGATATGAGGGTGAGGAAATTATGCTTGCATGATTGGAAGAACTGTACCTTTAATGTTTTTACTGTCTTTTGTCATCCTTCAACTTGTATTCTTCTTTCCATCTCCTTCTCATCTGTGTCTGCATTTTCCCCATGTTGTGCTACTCTCACTCACGTTTTTCACTTTGTCCAACCTGTCTCTCTCTGTCTCTCTCTGTCTCTCTCTCCACCCCTCCATGTTGGTTCATGGTGGTCTAAACGATTGTGCTTTACAGCAGAAGCTTCAGTTACTCTCATCTCTCTTACAACAGGTGAGATACATTCTGATTAGAGATGCAGTGGAGCTGGAAAGATGTTTAGTGTATCACACACTCTCTCAGCATGTAGTCCATTTATATACCTGCCTCAGAATCTTCTTATGACACTGCAGAGTCTATTAGCAGGATCCACACACAGTTATGTATATATTTATTACCACATATTTCCTGCGCACACACAAACCAACGCATCCACATACTATAGATTGGAGTCCAAAAAGAAAGCATATATTTCAGAGCTTAAATTTTATCTACAGTAGATTCTAGGTCCTATAGTGACATTGTTGTTGTGACTGTATGGTTCTGGTCTTACTGGCTCTTTCCATGACTGGAATTGAAAATATGACTTGAGACAGAAATAAAATGAAAGTTGCATCAGTGATGCTTCTTCTGAAATGTCCACCTCAGGAGGTCAAATAAAATATGTGTGCATTTCATTGCTATTAGCATATACTATATACTGTATGTTTGCCATCCTGTAACTTAAATATATGGGCATGTGTGAATAGAGGCATATTCCATACCTTGATTGATACTGGTGACAAAAAGAAGAAAAATTTCGGATTAATTAACTTTAACCCCTGTTCCCTTATTTTAGTGCTTTGGGAACAGCTTTAGGTGTGACCAGCTGTGAATATGTGTGCAACATGTCAATGAAATTGACTAGAATTTATAGCCTCTGCTGGTGACATCAATTGGATGCACCTGTAGCAGGGCTATAAATAGATGCATCACAGGTGCATCGTCAGGTATTTTGTTACACAGCGCGTAACCCTTACCAGCCTAGGAGATTGGGAGCGATAGGGACAGACCGTCTCTCGCTCCTCAGCCAGATCAATGCGAGAGCCCCACAATGAAAGTGTGGGTGCTGGCTCTTGGAAGTAAGCGAGATGAGGGCGAAGCATTTTGACTGTAAACAGATCGCAATGCTCGCACCCGTCCCAACACAAGAGCAGCTTGCTCTTCCCCCAAACACACAAAACAAAACTGGTGCGTGTCCGTTTCAGCCATATAGCGTAAACACAGGAACACACACTGCTTGCTTTGCTTCACACTCATTCTTGGAAAGGAGAAAAGGTTTTCTGTGCACTGCCTAACAAATTCTAACTCCTAACAGAGGAAAGAAAGTTCTGTCAGCTTGAGAAGCACAACACACACAGAGTGATCTGAAGACAAAATACCTGACGATGCAACTGTGATGCATCTATTTATAGCCCTGCTACAGTTGCATCCAATTGATGTCACCAGCAGAGGCTATAAATTGTAGTCAATTTAATTGACGTGTTGCACACATATTCACAGCTGGTCACACCTAAAGCTGTTTCCAAAGTGCTAAAATCAGCGCAGCATCAAAATGTAGCTTTTTGTGAGGGAACATATATGTGAATGTGGCGTTTTTGGCCTCTGAAGTGGAGTACTTCAGCAATAGGGTCTGGCTACTTTGAAACCATATTTTGGTTTATAGTTATTAATAAACTTATACTTCCTATGAATAAATGAAAAATAGTACATCAATAAGAAACTATATTTAGAATAGAGAAAATGTAATTTGAGTATTTTCTTCCTGCCATGCTGTAGAAAGTATTCAAATAGTGGGTGTCAATTAAATATTGACTGCTGTGCAAATTATTACTTCTTGAAAATAAGTAAATTAAAGTAATTTATCCTACTGTAAATTGTATATCACTAAATATACAATAGTTAGTTCTGGTTGTCAAATCTGACTGGACAAGAAGAGTTCCATGAGAGTTGATAGACAGTCAAACAGCACTGGGACAATTCACTATTTGTATCACTCTGCTTGTGTGCGTGATTTTGATTCATCATTCATTTTGATATTTCCCTGATTCATTCAGTGGCCATTATGATATTTTATAGGTTTGGGTTCAATGCTATTTTCACGTATCGATAATCTGAAGATTTTATAGATGATTATTGATATATATCGGGATCGTTTCAGATATACTATAAATACGGCTGCTCGTTGCACACTAGTCTTTGTCTTTTCAAACATAGTTCTCATCACAACTTTGGTAAAGCGTGGGCTGCAGGGTAAATTAAAGTGGGTCGTGCACCGGACATGACTTGGAGCTTTCTAAAATTAAAAAAGTTATTTTCTATGAAGGTGCGTATGCACACACCCCAGGCTTTCCATCACCGGAGGCTGTTAAAAATTCTTCAGTGCCACATAGCTCAACTCGCATAGTTTTCTATTAAATTCAACCCAAATCATTATCAAAGGACATCGATTATTTTCTCTAGTCATTACTGGATGATATATTGTTTATAAGTATCTTTATAGAGCCTGCATAATGTATATTTTATTACTAGTATGTCTTTTTGTGGTTTGACAGCTTGAATGAAAGACCTACTCAATGCTACATACAGAAAAACTGCATAATACATTTTGCCATTTCGAATCCTTTATTCTGCACAGTTACACCAATTTTTCAATGTCACTTTGTTCATTCTTGAAGAAGTATAAAAAACTTTGTAACTTTGGACTGCTATCCACTCGAAATGTGTGTGAGATATCTGTGTCGTGTTCATGCCGTGACTGGCTTCAGTAAATGTTATTTCGCCCCCTTGTGGTCTCCCAAAGCTATTTTGTAAGACTACATTAAATGCTTGGAACTGGCAGTGAATTGAAAGCACACAAAGTAGGCTTCTAATTTAAATGTAGGCTGATGTTTATATATCAATGCCTCAAGAAAATATATATATATATATATATATATATATATATATATATATATATATATATATACACCAGGGGTGGTAGTCAGCATCTATACTTGCTGAGCTACCCAGGCTCCTAACATCACGATTCTTGTCACATACATTGAGAGCTGACAGTCCATTTCAACATTATTACATTGTTGTCTCATTAAACCCGGTTCTTGAAAAGTGCTGATTAACACAAAATATGCATTGTACATGTAGATCTTTCTGTAGGTTTGCTTATGTGTTTGTATCTTTGCTTTTGGTTGCTAATGGGGTGTTTAATTTATTCAGTGTTGTACACCTACCCTATTTCTGCATGTTCCCTCACTGTACACATACATTTTTCACACACACAAGATCCCTTTCATAGCTAGAGCCACTCATGCCCTGAAGACTGAGTTTGGATCAATATTTCTGTGATCAAAGCATAAACCAACCCAACCATTAACTGATTCCTCAAGTATTCATTACTGAATCACGCTGCTCCTCTTTCTTCTTGTCCCTTTTATTCACTCAATGTCATCTTGAAAAGTAATGTTATGTCTTCATCATGATTTTTTTTACCCTCACATGTATCCTGACTGTCATAGTTACACACAAACACAACGACACGTATCAAAATGTACATCTAACATTGATGGCTTATTTGTAGTCTAGCTGAACTCTGATGCTCCTTACACTTTGAAAAACGTATTGACTAGAGAACTGATGTTTTTCCCCTCCCCATCCTTTCACTACCTTGCGATGACGTGTGTTCTATAGTGTCCACTCATGTGGATGTAAAACACGTTCTCAGTTTGTCGCATCCTGGTTCGCTATCTTTTATAGGAAAAGTTCACCCAAAAATTTAAATTCTGTAATTATTTACTCACTCTCATGTTCACAGATGTGTACAACTTACATTTTGCAGAACACAAACCAAGGTTTTTAGAGAAATATCTCAGCTCTGTTGGGCCATTCAATGCAAGTGAATGATGACCAGAACTTTGAAGATCTAAAAACCACAGAAAGGCAGCATAAAATTAATCCACACGACCCCAGTGGTTAAATCCATGTCTTCAGAAGCGCTATGATAGGTTATGGCTGTTCATAAGAAGATATTGTTTTTATAACTTTACTTAAATCAGGCAAAGACCATTTATAATATGATTACATCACAAAGCCTTTTGACTGTTTACACTATGCTGGTTTGGCATGACAGCACTTATACAATTAACTTTATTAACTTCTGCTGTGTTAAAAATTGATATTTCTTATGTTGTAATGCATTACACTCTAAAGTTTAACTATGAATAGGAGAAGCATTATAATGTATTAAAACTGTAGTTATTATTCATGAGAAGTTACTTAGTATAAGGGTTGTTATGATACAGTAAGAATGTAGTATGATGCAATTGTATAAATATGGGATTCATACAAATTGTTACCGACATTTTTTATAACATGTCTGTGTATGATGATGAGTGTGTATTACTCATTCACTTTAAGACACCCTCACTTTCAACTTGATGTGTAAGTGCATCTCTCAGACATGTACTATACTTGCATGTCACTTTCTGCTCCCATAATCCTCTTATCTTCTTCATTGATCTACCACTTTGAGCATGACACATAATGCATCCATGCTTACTTGTGGGTGGAGGGTTTTAGGAAGTGTAAAAGTCATTATCCACTCAACAGTAAAGATTTTCAGTAAAAAAAATATATATTTTTGTTTATAAATCTTTTATTAAACTGTTGAATAGTAATTTTGTTCCGAGAGCACTAAATACATCAGAATTCCTCTTTATTTTTGCATATCTACTTACTGTATCATTGGTTCCCTCTTTTCTATTCTGTGTGCTCACTCACGTTTGGAACAGAAGTACTCCGCCGCGTCTTTATGCAGCATTACCACAGAGGTTCTGAAGGTTTTAAATGCCACAGAGGAATTGCTTGGAGAGGCGGAAGGCAAAGTTCATGACCCTTCTCCGGCTAGCACGCCACTGTCACCTGGCCCAGGAAACAGGAAGTTGGACCAGCACCTCACAAAGATGGAGGAAAATGTGAGATTTTTGATAATGCTTTGGTAGTATCTGAATTGTGTTGTTGATCTGTACAAACCTTCTGCTGTTGCACCTAATAATAAATGTATTTTTCTGCTGTTTATTTGAATAACGAAAATGCTACTTAGAGAAATCCAAGATTCAGTTGTGTTTAAGTGTAAGACAGGACCTAGACTTATCCATGCCTACAGCTTTAATGTTTTGTCTATTAAGGCTTATTTATTCCAATTCCATAGTTTAATTGAGATCATTGGTTAAATAAATTATCTAACACAAGTTAAAGAGATCAGTGTTAAAACACTAATCAAATACATTGTTCTTAGAAGCAACTTTTTAGAACATTTATATCAGAACCTGGAAAGAAATACAAAAGAGAATATTTTTCATATTTTTCAATGTTGGACAATTAGAAAGCAACAATGTTGCTTTCTAATTACATTATACATGTATCCCTTAGTCTGCTGTTTTGAATTGAATCAACTGTCTTGTGTGCAGGTGTATTTGGCTGCTGGTGCTGTGTACAGCCTTGAGGGGGAGCTGAGTGACTTAGAAGAATGTGCTCGCAGCATCAGCAGCTCCACCACAGAAACTGAACTGGCTTTCCTGGAAGACCAGGTGGCCACTGCTGCTGCCCAGGTGCAGCAGTCTGAGCTCCAGGTGTGTGTGTGTGTGTGTGTGTGTGTGTGTGTGTGTGTGTGTGTGTGTGTGTGTGTGTGTGTGTGTGTGTGTGTGTGCGCGTGTGTGCGTGTGTGCGCGTGTGCGTGTATTTGTATTTGTGGCATAATGCAGTCCGATTACACCAAATTTTACTTTCACTCTGTATTATGATGCATTGTACGGGCACTAATGTAAATCTTGCCGTACTGAACTTGCAATTCTTGAGGTTTTCTAAAGCTAAATGTGACTCTTGAGTATATATTCAGGAGTTTGTATTTATTCTTTTCCCATTAGATCTCAGATATTGAGGCAAGAATATCAGCTCTCAAGTCTGCAGGTCTGAATGTATCTACATGCACACAGTTTTCCAAGAACAAGTCTAAACCTATGGTGAGTTTCATCCCAAGTTTCATGTTAGATTTATGACGAAACTTTAAAATCAAGAATATATATATATATATATATATATATATATATATACACTCACCTAAAGGATTATTAGGAACACCATACTAATACTGTGTTTGACCCCCTTTCGCCTTCAGAACTGCCTTAATTCTACGTGGCATTGATTCAAAAAGGTGCTGAAAGCATTCTTTAAAAATGTTGGCCCATATTGATAGGATAGCATCTTGCAGTTGATGGAGATTTGTGGGATGCACATCCAGGGCACGAAGCTCCCGTTCCACCACATCCCAAAGATGCTCTATTGGGTTGAGATCTGGTGACTGTGGGGGCCATTTTAGTACAGTGAACTCATTGTCATGTTCAAGAAACCAATTTGAAATGATTCGAGCTTTGTGACAAGGTGCATTATCCTGCTGGAAGTAGCCATCAGAGGATGGGTACATTGTGGCCATAAAGGGATGAACATGGTCAGAAACAATGCTCAGGTAGGCCGTGGCATTTAAACGATGCCCAATTGGCACTAAGGGGCCTAAAGTGTGCCAAGAAAACATCCCCACACCATTACACGAACACCACCAGCCTGCATAGTGGTAACAAGGCATGATGGATCCATGTTCTCATTCTGTTTACGCCAAATTCTGACTCTACCATCTGAATGTCTCAACAGAAATCGAGACTCATCAGACCAGGCAACATTTTTCCAGTCTTCAACTGTCCAATTTTGGTGAGCTATTGCAAATTGTAGCCTCTTTTTCCTATTTGTAGTGGAGATGAGTGGTACCCGGTGGGGTCTTCTGCTGTTGTAGCCCATCCGCCTCAAGGTTGTGCGTGTTGTGGCTTCACAAATGCTTTGCTGCATACCTCGGTTGTAACGAGTGGTTATTTCAGTCAAAGTTGCTCTTCTATCAGCTTGAATCAGTCGGCCCATTCTCCTCTGACCTCTAGCATCAACAAGGCATTTTCGCCCACAGGACTGCCGCATACTGGATGTTTTTCCCTTTTCACACCATTCTTTGTAAACCCTAGAAATGGTTGTGCGTGAAAATCCCAGTAACTGAGCAGATTGTGAAATACTCAGACCGGCCCGTCTGGCACCAACAACCATGCCACGCTCAAAATTGCTTAAATCACCTTTCTTTCCCATTCTGACATTCAGTTTGGAGTTCAGGAGATTGTCTTGACCAGGACCACACCCCTAAATGCATTGAAGCAACTGCCATGTGATTGGTTGATTAGATAATTGCATTAATGAGAAATTGAACAGGTGTTCCTAATAATCCTTTAGGTGAGTGTATATATATATATATATATATATATATATATATATATATATATATATATATATATACACACACACACATAATCCTTAATCTAGTTAAGGAAGTATATTTACAGTCATATTTCAGCACTTTTAAAATCTGCGATTAATCACGATTAACAACAAAAAAATTATGCTATTAATTAATTACAAATTTCAATCGACTGACAGCACTACTTTTATATTTTTTGTTGTTAATTGTGATTAATCGCAGATTTTAAAAGTGCTGAAATATGACTGTAAATATACTTATTTACCAGTCAAAATGCATTTGTTTCCATTATTTCGAAAGGAATGAAAACAAAACAATATGTAACTATACAATGCTTTATTAACATTTTCCAAACAAAGTCTTCCACAGTAAAAAGATAGAAATTAACTAAAGTAGCACTAATTTAACACCGTGAGCGTGGGGCTGGACTGGAACCCTCCATCCTCCCATCTACCCTCATGGCTAGACGATTGCTTACTCAGGCCAGGCCAGTTCCTTTCTTCCCAGAAGTGCTCATGCAAAAACATATTCTAACATGCGTTCGGCATTAAGATTGGTTTGCAGCGGTAGACTTGAAGGACACGTACTTCCACGTCTCGATTTTTGAGGCTGCCCTTTCCCCGTTAATGGAAGTGGGTATCTGCATACTCAACTACCTCGATGGCTGGCTAATCTTAGCTCACTCTTGAGATTCACTATGCGCACACAGGGATCAGGTGCTCAGGCACCTCAGCCGTTTAGGGCTTCAAGTCATCTGGGAAAAGAGCAAGCTTTCCCTAGTTCAGAGCATCTCTTTTCTTGGCATGGAGTTAGACTCAGTCTCAATGATAACATGCCTCATAAACGAGCATGTGCAGTCAGTGCTGAATTGCCTTTCATCATTCAAAATAGGCACCATGGTCCCTCTAGAACAATTCCAGAGACTCCTGGGCCATATGGCATCCTCAGCCATGGTCACGCCACTAAGGTTGATGCATATGAGACCACTTCAGCACTGGCTTCAGACTCGAGTTGCGAGATGGGCATGATGCTACGGCACATATCGTGTGATCTTCACCCCCCTCTGCCGTCAGTTATTCAACACTTGGACAGACCTCTGACTCAGGTCGCTGCATGCCACTCATATCCCGGGCAGCCTCAACAAGGCAGCGGACACACTGTCGCAACAGGCTTCGAGGAGTGGAGGCTCCACCCCCAGGTGGTTCAGCTGATTTGGCCCCGGGGGCTGCACAAGTATGCATTTCCCCCAGTGAACCTACTTGCACAGGTGCTGTGCAAGGTCAGGGAGGATGAGGAAAAAGTCACTCTAGTGGCCCCCTACTGGTCACTCGGTCTTGGCTCTCGGATCTCATGCTCCTCGCAACAGCACCCTCCAAATTGCCCTGAGGAAAGACCTTCTTTCTCAGGGATGGGGCACCCTCTGGAATCCGCGCCAAGACCTCTGGAACCTCCACGTCTGGCACCTGGACGTGATACGGAAGATCTAAGTGGTCTAACACCAGCTGTCGTAGACACGATGGTTGATCGCCTCAACCAAGCCAGAGCTCCCTCTACCAGGCAGCTTTACGCCCTAAAGTGGCGTCTGTTCGCAAATTGATGTTCTTCCCGATCTGAAGACCCGCAGAGGTGCGCAGTCGGGTCAGTGCTCTCATTTCTGCAAGAAAAGCTGGAGGGGCAGCTGTCCCCCTGGAGTTTGGTCCTGCAGATGCTCATGTCATCCTAAGACCTCGACTAGGCTGTGGTACCTATGTGCCCAAGGTTCCTATGACCCCTTTTAGGGACCAGTTAGTGAACCTGCAAGCACTGCCCCGAGAGGAGGCAGACCCAGCCTTATCGCCGCTGTGTCCGGTACGTGCTTTGCATACCTATTTGGACTGCACACAGAGCTTTAGACGCTCTGAGTAGCACTTTGTTTTCTTTGGAGGACAGCGGAAAGGGAACGCTGTCTCCAAACAGAGGCTTGCCCACTGGGTTGTCAATGCCATCGCATTGACCTACCGGACCCAGGCCATGCCCGCCCCGTTGCGGGTTTGAGCACACTCTACAAGGAGTGTGGCATCCTCGTGGGCACTGGCCAATAGCACCTCCCTTGCAGACATCTGTTGAGCAGCGGGCTGGGCAATACCCAATACCTCTGTGAGATTCTACAATCTCCAGGTTAAGTCGGTCTCGTCCCATGTTTTGTCAGGTCCGAGCATGTAGTACTCGGTAACACAGAACAGCTGACCGGGTTTCCCTCCACTAAGGCGAACACGTGCGCTTTTACTCCCAGATGAGCCCTCAAACTCAGCTCCCTGGATGTTCTTCCTCCCCAGCCCTCTGGCTTACTCTGTACCGGAATAGTAATACGTTCCCCCTGTCAGGCGGACCCGCGTCTCCCTTGGGCAGCGCCCCCTGCCCCGGTCGCCTTTTTGTAGAGCTCCTCCCTCATTAGGCAGGACCTACCACTGTGCCACTTCCATGTATGGCGTAACAGGCCCATGTGATGTATTTTGCCACATATTCACCTCCCCAGCCTGGGCAGGATGTGGTCTCCGCAGGGTCTTTTCCCCCTGAAAGAATAGGACTGGAAAAGAACACCTTCCCCGATGCGTGTTATAGCAAGTTGTTCCCAGCCGCATCTAACACTCTATGAGGAGGAACATAGAGAGAGAAGAGGCCGCAGCTAGCGTGGCCTGCTCCCATGCTTGTCACGTCGCTTGTTCCCACCCCTCAAGGAAAAACCTTTTTCAGATGCCGGGAACCTAATAAAAACAATATGACGTCCTAGTGGGTCGTTGGGGAAGGTTACGTGCTGTCTGATGCTCCTGCTTCTTTGGCACGCAACTGCTTGCTTGCATAGGCATCAGCAGTGGCATTATTGAAAGGGACCACTAGTGTCACTATAATAGACACAACGTGAAGTGAGTGACAGACGGGGAATGTCTAGGTTACTATTGTAACCCCTGTTTCTTCATGGAGGGAACGAGACGTTGTGTCCCCCCTTGCCACAACACTGTACCAAGCCACTGTAATGGCCGAACCTTATTCTCGGCTCTTCAGTGCAGAACCTGACTGAACAGATACAGCGCCTTTATACCCATATGTCCGGTGCGGGACATGCAAATTCTGTTTGCCAATTTTTCATTGGCCTTTTCTCATATTCAGAGGTAACCGATTCTCTCGAAAGAAGCCCCTACTACAATCGACACAATGTCTCGTTCCCTGGGGATTACAATAGTAACCTAGACGTTATGCTTTATTAATGGTAAATTTGTTAATCCTGATTAAGGTAAATTAACATGTTAAACTTTTTTAAATAGTTGCATATTAATTTTGCAGGTCTGTTAAAAAGCTTAATTTGGTAAATACTTAATTTTAAAATAAGACTCCTTTAATAAGTTAGTGTATTTCAGGCTTCTTTATTGGTAAAAGTCTCACTGTATACAATTTTATTTATTTACTGTGCCCATCATAGTTTGGAAAGTAAAATGTAAAAAAAAAAAAATCACATTCCATAAATCGATTTTAAAAAGTATCGGACAATTAATCTGTTATCAGCCTTTCCTACCACCTTATTTATCATTAGCAGCAAAAATGTATCTATCGATCGACCTCTAATATAGTTTAACTTATTGTTAGTTGTCTTCCCCCTGGATTTGAATTTCTAGAGCATTTTTTACTTTTATGAGGGAGTTTTTTTTTCTTCTTCTAAAAAAAAAAGAAAATATACTGTGTAATCAAGTTATTCAAATACTTAAAATTAAGCAATTAATTAACAAAAGTCCTCAATCTGAATATTTAGCCTCCTGTCCATAAAATTAAATCAACATCAAATCATATCATCATAGTATGAATAGCAAGCCTTAGAATAGAATATTAACACCTCTACCAGAGGTTATAAAATAATCATTACGAGTGCATTTTTTTACCCTTGTATTTTAGAGTCAGTTTTGTCACTTTTGGTGGCTTTTTCCCACCGTTAATTTCTGACCCTGGTCTGATGTAATGTTTTTCCTGTGTCAGCCCCAGACACTGGACTCTTCACGCCATCAGAGGAGAAAGCTGCCTGCTCCTCCCCTCAGAAATCTTTCATCAGGTATGAACATATTACATACATCACTAACATTTATCACTGTTTTAAAGGGTTAGTTGTTCCAAAGATTTTCTTCTGTGGAACACAATGTTCAGGGTGCTCTTTTCATAACAGGTACTGCGACTGTTGAGCTTCAAAATGGCACCATAAAAGGACCATCACTCTTGCGTTGAGTTCAAATAAGGCATGTCGTGCAGGCATGAGTTCAAATAAGGCATGTCGTGCCACAATCCCATTATTATTAAACATATTTATGATACATTATTATTTTATTCCTGGTCTTGTTTCATGTTTAGTATCTTATTTTATCTCTAGATTATCTTTAAAAATGCTGTAATATCCTCTGCTACAAATTCAGTCACATTTACAGAAATGCAAAAATGCATACATCCTTTGCTGTCACTTTTATTTGTCCATCATGTGCAGTAGAGTATATGTGTGACCACGTCTTATCAACCCACTTACATCTCAGAAGAAACAATTCCATCTGGTTCACTGAAAAGAGCAAATTTTTTCTTCCATTGATGTTGAGCAGAAGGAGGAAAGAAAAAAAAATCTGTTTTCACACCAAGTGACATTACACATTTTTATTTGAAAAGAAAGGTGAAATGGGCAACCAGTGAAAAGGTGCAAGACTACATGCAATGTGTAAAAAAACACATGGAGAAGAAAAGAGTAGAGGCTCCATTAGTGAAGAAACAGAGAGCCGGCTGGCTAATCTCTTTTTCATCAACTAAATATTCCAAATAATTAACTGGGTTTTAACTCAAGCCATTGATATGAACATGATTCATCTTGATTCCTTTATTTCACATTAGCTGAATCTTCAAAGGATGGCCAGCTTGTAAAACTCTAAAGTGATTCTTCAGTCAGTGCTGGTTGTGTAACAATGTTTGATAGGTTTTTTCTCCTTATACTATTTTGTGCTGAATCAGAATCCATGTGGTTACATCAACCTCACATGTTTGCAGTGTGTTGTTTACGGGCTCATAACATGACAAATCAAATGTTCTTGTATCTTTTGAAATACAAGTGTACAATGTGAAATGAAAGCGTGCTGCAACTTTCAGACATCAAAAATCCAAATTTGTTAAAAAACCCCAAAAATGACAATTCTGTCAATTACTCACCTTCATGGTTTTTTAAACCTGTATAACTTTATTTTTCCATGAAAGAGAAAAGGAGATGTGCCAGCAGGCAGAATGGTAGCCACAGAGTAAGCATCCAATTGGATACTTTTTATCAGGCATTCATAATTTATTTTTGGCACTTCTCAAATGTCTGTTATGTATAGATATAATTGTTTTACTCTTGTAATCACAGTGTATCAAATAGATTATCAATTCACTAGTGCAATCAAACTCACAAATTACCATATTACAAAATACAGATATAAAAATATATATATATATATTTTTAAAATTATAAATTTTTCAACACCAAACATAAAAACATTTGAAATCAACAACATAAGAACTATCATGATTAAAAATAAATATTGTAAAAATTCACTTTCTTTGAATGATCCATTGTAAGTTCCTCACTATAACCTCAATTTTTGCATTTTTTAAAGAAAAGGAGGGACGAGTCGAAATTATTTTTTGTTGTAACAGACATTATGCCACAAATGCTGTCGATTGAGCTTAACTTGAATTGAATCCGGAATATTCCTTTCAACACAGACAGAATTTGAGACGTGCTGGAAATGACACTGTGGGAAAATTCATGATTTTCATAAAAAGTGACAAAAATTACATAAATATCCTGTGATGCATGTACATACACTGTTAGACTTTGTTAGTAGACAACAACAAAAAATGTGAGGGTGTAAACACAATTACATGAGAGTGAATAAATAATGACAGGATTGTAATTTTTGGGCAAACTATCCCTTAAACACACGAGGGTCCATATTACACATCATTAACAGCTATTTGGTGTTCAGAATCTGATCTAGTGTAGTCACAGTGAACACACTGAAATATAGTATTCATGACTAATGTAGGTGAATGTTTATAACATTGAAATCTTTATACATTTGTATATAACTTATGGAGTAAAACTGAGCTGACCCTAGCTGTGTATAGCACCTGCCATTCCTCTTTATGTTTTTCCACATAATACCCCTGACAATTCTAAGAACAGCCCTCAAGGTAATTGATTCTTGTAATTAGATTTTGCAAACATGCTTACGTGAATTTACGTGCAGGTCTAAGAGACCCAAGTGTTAAAACACATCTGCGCAATATGGCAAAATAGGATTATGAAAATGTATTTCCATAACATCTCTATGCCTGTTTGCCTATTCTTGCCCTTGGATGAAATCTGTATTTATGAGTCAGAAACTACTTGAATATGTTCTCTAAGAGTGTGTTTTGAATTTCATCCATCAGAAAAGGAAGTCAAACCTGAGCCACAGGTGAGATCTATGAAGCCATTACAACAGTGAGTCGTTTCATGTCACAATCGTGACAAGTTTCTCAAATATGGCTCCATATCACTTCATCATTTGACTGCTAGGACCATCAGGCTGTTCCACCCCTGTGCCTTGATCCACTACTGGTCCTCCAATTCGATCAGCATTAAGGCTACTAGTCAACCCCAGGCCTGATCACAACCCATGTAGGGTTGACCTCACATCTGACCCTTTGAACTCTACCAAAACGTGGAGCTCTAAACCTCCAGGAATGGGGGGACTTCCCTCTCTGCCTTAATGGAGACTATATTCCTCCAATGAACCACCACAGAGGGTTGTAATTATAGATTTATACACATTTAATTACTGTTTGTGTAACATAGATGGACAACGGTAAACGTTAACAAGCTGGGACTTCACCTCTTAATCTTTTTCTAACTGTTTGCTGAGTGTTGTACATGTTTGAATTCTGTATGTTGGCAATGTGACAGGGAAAAAAAAACATGGGATGATCATGTGACCTGCAAAAAGAAACTGGAACTTATTTGGTAACAGGTTTAAATGTATGAAATGTCTCTGTGAAAGTAAGCAAAATACCTGCAGGACCTGTTTGATGTAAATTCATCAGTTTTGTCTCATATCTGGCACAAATAACTCAGGTTTCCTTTTCCGATGGTCCTTTTTTGAGTTGTTTCTTAAAGGCACTGTTTTGAGTGAATCAGTATTCAAAACAACTGTTGAAAATTATAATTTTGCAAATAATGTTTTGAGAAAAAAGTGTCAAGTACTACTGCAAGGTACTCAACCACATTGCCATATAATGAGTTTGTATGTGTACACTTGAATGTGTGTGCAGAATCGTAAACCCCCTGTGTATTCACACTTGTGTCCAAATCAACCCAGGCTATCCGGTGACCTCTTGAGTATGACTATCAAATCACTGCCTGTATCCCTTCTCAAATAGAAGGACTTCTTTAATTTGTCCACAAGTGTTGTGGATTTTGTTGACTTCTAATATTCTTTTATTAATTTAAAATGACTTGGAGTTACATGGTGTTCTCAGAGCACTGCATAAGTATTACAATTAAGCTAAAAAAAGAGGATGGGTTTGCATTTTTCAGACATGCCCAACCAAAAAACTAGTGTAATGTTTCAGTAGTGTAATTTTGTTTTGCAATTGATAATGATGCATAGGAATAGAATTTGTAACCATTAGAAAAATATAATAAGTATATTGTTATGTTGGTTTGACAAAGCCAACATATATTTTTTCTTCAGATTTGGTTTAGGTTATTTTTTTTTAAATCCTGGTCGACCAAAAATCCCCTAAAATCCCATAGACTTACATTTACAGAATGTTCAAACAGGCAAAGACTGTTCAAATTCCAATTGTCGAAAAAGTCACAAATTTAAATGCAAACAAACCCACACAAGGAATGTGCTTTTCCTGTATCTCTGGCTCTCTATTTATTTATTTATTTATCTATCTAACTATATATATATATATATATTTATACACTGATCAGCCACAACATTAAAACCACCTGCCTAATATTGTGTAGGTCCCACTTGTGAGGCCAAAACTGCAACAACCCACATTTCAGAATAGCAATCTGAGATGTAATTCTTCTCACAATTGTACGAGCGGTCATCTGAGTTACTGTAGACTTTGTCAGTTTGAACCAGTCTGGCCATTCGCTGTTGACCTCTCACATCAACAAGGCATTTCCATCCATCCACAGAACTGCTGCTCACTGGATGTTTTTTTGTTTGTTTGTTTTTGGCACCATTCGGTGTAAATTCTAGAGACTGTTGTGTGTGAACATCCCAGGAGATCAGCAATTACAGAAATACTCAAACCAGCCCATCTGGCACCAACAATCATGCTCCAGTCCAAATCATTGAGATCACATTTTTCCCCCATTCTGATGGTTGATGTGAACATTAACTGAAGCTCCTGAACCATATCTCCATGATTTTATACACTGCACTGTTGCCACACGATTGGCTGATTAGATAAACATGGATGGATGATTGTTGGTGCCAGACAGGGTGGTTTGAGTATTTCTGTAACTGCTGATCTCCTGGGATATACATATATACACACACTGGGGGCCAAACTTTTGGAAACATTTACAGATTTTGCTCTTATGGAATGAAATTGGTACTTTTACTCACCAAAGTGGCTTAAAACTGATCACAATGTATAGTCAGCACATTAATAACATGAAAAATTACTATTACTATTTGGAGAACAAATTCAGAACTTCTGAAACTACTTCAAAGAGTTCTCATTAAAAAAAATCCTCCATGTGCAGCAATGATAGCTTTGCAGATCCTTGACATTCTAGCTTTTAGTTTATCCAGATACTCAAGTGATATTTCACCCCACACTTCCTGTAGCACTTGCCATAGATGTGGCTGTCTTGTCGGGCACTGCTCACCCACCTTACAGTCTAGCTGATCCCACAAAAGAACAATGGGATTAAGATCCATAACACTGTTTTCCAATTATCTGTTGACCAATGTCTGTGTTTCTTTTCCCACTCTAACATTTTCTTTTTGATTTTCTGTTTAAAAAAAAAATTCTGTTTGCACCCCTGAGTCTTCTCTTTACTGTTGTACATGAAACTGGTGTTGAGCAGGTAGAATTCAATGAAGCTGTCAGCTGAGGACATGTGAGGTGTTTATTTCTCAAACTAAAGACTCTGATGTAATTATCCTCTTGTTTCCACATCTCTTTCTCTCTTTGTTAGAGCCAGTTGTCCTTTGTCTTTGACTGTAGTGTACACATTTGTATGAAATCTTCATTTTTTTGGCAATTTCAAGCATTTTATAGCCTTCATTCCTCAAAACAGTGATTGACTGATGGGTTTCTAGAGAAAGCAGTTTATTTTTTGCCATTTCTGACCTAATATTGGCCTTAAGACATGCCAGTCTATTGCATACTGTGGCAACACAAAAATAAACACAAAGACAATGTTAAGTTTCATTTAAAAAAACAAATATCTTTCAACTGTGTTTGATATAATGGCAAGTGATTTTCTAGTACCAAATTAGCAATTTAGCATCATTACTGAAGGATAATTTGTTGAAGTAATTAATGGTTGCTAGAAATGGGGCTCTGTCTAGATTTGATCAAAAGTTACTTGTTTCAAATAGTGATGGAGTTGTTGTTTACATCAGTAATGTCCTGACTATACATTGTGATCAGTTGAATGCCACTTTGGTGAATTAAAGTACCAATTTCATTCCGAAACAGCAAAATCTGTAAATTATTCCAAAATTTTGACCCCTAGTGTGTATACACATATATCTTTCTATCTTTAATTTTTTAAACTAACTTTCAGACATACTTTGTCAAGCCAACATTAGAATTAGTTATAGTATTATGATACATAGCAAAACAAATATAACTTTATTAAAGTATTCTACAGAGGCATTATTTATTTTTATTTTATTAAAATATTTTTTGCATCAAAGCATTCAAAACCCCTTGTGTATATTTCCTTGAGCCAATGATAATAATCTAATAATATACAGTATGAAATAGTATTTTCACCATTTGGGTACTTTGCCTTCCCCATTATACTCTCTATAGAGGAGCTGTTCTGTTTTCACTGTTTCAAACGGGTCCTGCTCCTTGTTGTTGTCTATGGCAATGTTTGTGTATAATAGCATGTATCACGTTTCTAATAGATGTAAAAAAAAAAAAATCCCATGAACAGCACATCAAGAAATTGAAATGTTCTACAGTGTCATGTATTTTTCTATTTTAACAATTACAGAAATGAAAAATTGATTGCAAAAAAGAGATGCAATTTTGTAATACTGTAGGTTCAAGTGTAATTTGAGTTTGTTGATAGACTGAAACAACATGATCCTTGTGTATTTTAACCATTAAGTGTTAACAGGATGAAAAAGAAACTATTCTGAAACAAAAAGAAAGAAGCCAATGAATTCTCATGTGCCAAATTTGTTCTTTCAAAAACAGTGTTCAGTTATACATGAATAAAATTTGCATTCCTAAAGAAACTCAGAACTGCTCCTGTTTCTTGTGGTGGAATAGTTAAAAGCGGCTGCAAATTTATTCTCAAGGCCCAATTACTTTACCAGGCTACTACTTTGGTCTACTCTAGAATATTGTTGCCTCCTTTATAACAAATTGCCTGTGTTTTTCATCATTTGCAGGTTACTTTGGATAAAAATGTGTGCCAAATTAATCAATGTAAACATGCTAATAAGAGAAAGGGGGTCAAGCGTACATTCATTTGTTGATTTATTTATTAATATAGACTGCATTTGAAATATGTACAGATATTTTCATTTGCCAGTTAGATTATTGGAAATAAATATTGAATAAATATTGACACATAGACAGAGAGAGTACAGTGTGGGAAAATGGTAATTATACACACTAATGCACTTGAATAACTACAGGCAGCTGTGTGCATGAGGATGTCACGGTAACCAGTCTGAATCCTCCTGTGCCTGTGTGCTCCGCAAGCTCTCTTTATTCCTGAGAGTGTTCAAGAGGAGCTCCAGAGATCTGACCACCGGCTGCAGCCCACCTCCACTCTGTCTCTTCCCAAACCGCCCGATGGGTCTCACGCCGCGCCCCACATACCAGAACGGGTCAATTTCTGGACCTGATTGAGACAGATTTAAAAGATGGTTATATAAAAATGCGTATTTGATGTTTGTTGGTAAGCAAAACCAGCCTCAGAAACACCTTGGGAACACTTTCTTTGAAGCCCGTCTACACTGTAGGCAATGTTTTGTTGGGTTTCTTAAAATGTGTTACAGGATGTAACAAACTAATCAGTTTAGTCAAGTCTGGCTGACTCAATCGGACTACATGAGGGCACACCTACAAATTACATTTATAAGGATCAGATCAGGTACAGCTCCCATATATAACTCCTTAATGTAACAGCTGTGCAGTTTCACTTGTGTGAACAGTATGCTGTATATGTTTTGCATTATAAAGCTATTTTAAAGCTTTATATTGCACAAAGTTAAACATAATGCATTATATTGAGAGGCTTAAAAATGAGCTTATAAATGTGGGTTCTGTTATTTATGGAAAAGAAGAGATTTAGAATACCTTTATGAAGCAAAAACTTCAGCACATGAGTAAAACTCTTAACAGCTGCTCCACTATCTCGCCATTGCTCAGTGCTCTATTTTCAATTAACGCCCAATTTTCAATTATTTAATTTTAAATAACGTGTATTAAACGGCTAAATAAGTTCGATGAAAGTTACACTTACTTCTGTTATCGACGATGTGGAGGTCGTGCTCTACTGTGGTTCCGTGTGCATAGGTCGCAGTCGTGGACAAAACGAGCAGCAGCAGGAACGCGACCGTCCCCAACCGCGACCGAATCAGGCACTTCGTCACCGGCTGAGCGAAAGCGTCAGGCAGCATGCTGGGTCTGGATACAGGGCACCTGGAGGAAACAGAGCATGTGCAGGAAAGTAAGCGCAATTTTAAACACTTTAAAATAATTTTTAATGTAGGGCCTAAGCTATATAATAATGTGCTATTATTTATAGTGGGCCTATATCAATCATTATTAATTCTAATGGTTTGATATTGCCAGAATTTGCCATTCATTTGTTTCTAATAATTTGTAATATTAAAATAGCCAATAATAGGCATGTTTAGGTAAAGAACTAATAATGTAAGAATGTTTGTTTGGTAATTAATGACCTCTCTGCTGCTATTCTCAAGTTTAACGAGTTAGCGTATGCGGGCGTTCATACAGGACACGTTATTGCATTAAAAAACAACCAGTAACAGCTTTGTGTTTTTAAAAGTTTGAGAGGAAAAACATGTGTGACGCGACGAAACGATCAAATAACTTACTAGGAGTGCCTTTAGGTTGAGTTTTTGCATCCGGCTGCACAGTTTTTCAATTGTTTTCATATGTAAATGCGATAGATGGACGTCTTTGACCGTTGTGCTGCGTCTCGTTTGCGCCGTTTCAACTTAAAAAAAAAAAAAAACTTAAACGGTTAAAAATTCGTCTCGAGACACCTGTGTTCGCGGCGTTGCTTCTAGCTTTTTTAACACAACACATGTCCTATGTGAACGCCCCTTACTAGCTCTGAAGTAGTTAGCAATAATAACTACAATCCAAAATGTCCTCACGTATTTTGTAGTCAACATATTTGACTTCAAAATAATTTATTAATTCATTATTATTAGTAGTAGTAGTATCACATTAGTTTATAACGTTTCACTTCACATATCACCAAAAGCTGTTGAAATCGATGAGAGTTTTTAGACTTACGTGTGTATTTGGACGCGTTCTCTTCAGCAGGTGTTTCAGTGGCGAGTCAATTCTTCAGTCGAAGTAATTTAGAAATGTGAAGATGTCGCGCTTATATATTGCAAGGAGTGTCACTAAATGGATTAGATTGCGTCAATCTCACAGGACATCCCTCCACACACACACACAAACACACCATCAGCAGCATCCTCTCTGTACTTATTTGATCCTTTGACTCGGATCCATCACTGTGAAAGAGAATCACACACGCCCTGACACACTCCATCAGCGTGTCTCTAACACACACAACATTCATTTATTTAAGAAACACCAGCGTGCCCAAGTGTTTAGTCCCATGAGATCACTGAGAATGCACAATTAAGGCTTACTGAAAATGAATGATATATAGGTCTATAGCAATGCAATTTGTGATGAATGTACACTGTAAAAGTGATGCCTTCTCCTCATTAAAGGGTTACATAATGGTTGTAATAACTTTAATTAACATTAACCAACAGATCATTATTTAAAGTTAATTTAAAGAAAATGTTTCACCGAAAAGTAAATGATGGTATTCTCCCTCATGTCATTCCAAACCAGTATGACTTTCATGGAACACAATAGGTGGTATTGTGATGAATGGTCAAGTTGCTCTTTTCCAAACGATAAACGCATATAAGGGGCTCTCAAGGCCTACCATAGGGGCCTACCATAAAAGTAGTCCATACAAATTGTGCAGTGTATTTCAAGTCTTCTGAAGACATACAGTAATATCAAAGCTTAAGTCCTTATTTACTGAAAATCTTGCAATCCGCCATAGCTCTTTAAAATATCATTCGCAATTAAGCATATTCAAATTTGGCACATCACCGGTGACATTTGGCAACGTCAAATCTGGTGCCAGCCGTTTTTGCTTGAGAGGTTTAATTATGTGCAAGGATGAATAAGATTTGAGAGCTTTTGCAAAGGGCAATCACAAGTTACAAAGTAGTATTGCCAAATTTTCACAGCAAGTCGTATAACACTAAAATAAGTGGGCTGCATGCTATAAAAGCATGTTTGTTTGTTATCTTTTTTCAATTCTGAGTTAATTTACTGTACGTAAGCATATTATCACTGCATACTTCTTTATAAGTAGATTTTTATTATTTTACTGTGTTACTTATATCTCTTTGCATATACATGTTATCAGGGGCACCTGCAGGAGTTCATTTGTGGCTACGCACAGGAACCTAACCAATAATAGAAGTACACCGTTACTGTCTAGAGAGTTCTGGGGGCATGCACTCTCGTGAGAAATTGTTTGCAAAAACATCAAAGTGTTCAATTCTGGTGACTTTGAGAGAAGCATTTTTATATCTTCTTCCTTATTTGTATTTACATTTATGTAACTATTAGCTAAAAAGCATTTCTTGTTAAAAAGACTTCACGTAACACAGCACCAGTTGAAGTTTCTGTATGTAGATTAATATCCACTTCATTCTGTTTGTTCAATGTTTCTATATGCAGAAACTGTTTCACTGTGTGAGAAACAATCTTAATCTCACAGGGGTCTACTTTTCTTTATTCTTACCTTTAGTTTTTTTCAGATGGAATAATTTTTTAAGTATATAGTCTACATTGTGGCCTTTCTTAATTCACTTTTGTTTCCCAGCAAGACTTGATGAAGATATGTGCTCACTTTAAATTATAATATTTTTATTTTTATTTTTTAAATAGGTAATTAAATATATAGTTCAGCCAAAATGTTTATTTCTGTCATCATTAATCAACCTCATGTTGTTCCCCACTTGAATTACTCTCTCTCTTCTGTGTAGGCAGAATGTCAGTCTTAGTCACCATTCACTTTCACTGCATCTTTTTTTTCCCATACAATGAAAGTGAATACTGAGACTAACATTCAGCCTACCATTTTCATTTCCAAAGAAGAAAGAAAGTCATACAAGTTTGCAAAAACATGAAAATGTGACGTAAGCATTGACTGTTAAAGGGATAGTTCACCCAAAATGAAAATTCTGTCATCACAAGTCAAATGCACTGAACATGTTAACAGATGAATTCCTAAAAGAGGGGACCTTGTTGCTAAATCAGTTTTGATGCTTACTGAAAGACAATAACATGTATATTAAAGATAGGTAATTAAATTATATTTTGAATATTCTGCATGTATATTATGAGTATTAATATTATAGTATGTACACTCACCTAAAGGATTATTAGCAACACCTGTTCAATTTCTCATTAATGCAATTATCTAATCAACCAATCACATGGCAGTTGCTTCAATGCATTTAGGGGTGTGGTCCCGGTCAAGACAATCTCCTGAACTCCAAACTGAATGTCATAATGGGAAAGAAAGGTGATTTAAGCAATTTGGAGCGTGGCATGGTTGTTGGTGCCAGACGGGCCGGTCTGAGTATTTCACAATCTGCTCAGTTACTGGGATTTTCACGCACAACCATTTCTAGGGTTTACAAAGAATGGTGTGAAAAGGGAAAAACATCCAGTATGCGGCAGTCCTGTGGGCGAAAATGCCTTGTTGATGCTAGAGGTCAGAGGAGAATGGGCCGACTGATTCAAGCTGATAGAAGAGCAACTTTGACTGAAATAACCACTCGTTACAACCGAGGTATGCAGCAAAGCATTTGTGAAGCCACAACACGCACAACCTTGAGGCGGATGGGCTACAACAGCAGAAGACACCACCGGGTACCACTCATCTCCACTACAAATAGGAAAAAGAGGCTACAATTTGCAATAGCTCACCAAAATTGGACAGTTGAAGACTGGAAAAATGTTGCCTGGTCTGATGAGTCTCGATTTCTGTTGAGACATTCAGATGGTAGAGTAAGAATTTGGCGTAAACAGAATGAGAACATGGATCCATCATGCCTTGTTACCACTGTGCAGGCTGGTGGTGGTGGTGTAATGGTGTGGGGGATGTTTTCTTGGCACACTTTAGGCCCCTTAGTGCCAATTGGGCATCGTTTAAATGCCACGGCCTACCTGAGCATTGTTTCTGACCATGTCCATCCCTTTATGGCCACCATGTACCCATCCTCTGATGGCTACTTCCAGCAGGATAATGCACCATGTCACAAAGCTCAAATCATTTCAAATTGGTTTCTTGAACATGACAATGAGTTCACTGTACTAAAGTGGCCCCCACAGTCACCAGATCTCAACCCAATAGAGCATCTTTGGGATGTGGTGGAACGGGAGCTTCGTGCCCTGGATGTGCATCCCACAAATCTCCATCAACTGCAAGATGCTATCCTATCAATATGGGCCAACATTTCTAAAGAATGCTTTCAGCACCTTGTTGAATCAATGCCACGTAGAATTAAGGCAGTTCTGAAGGCGAAAGGGGGTCAAACACAGTATTAGTATGGTGTTCCTAATAATCCTTTAGGTGAGTGTATATTATTAACATGTATAATATTACTGTCTTATATTCAGATGTGTAGTTTTTGCCAGCAGGGTTGTGGTAGAATGCATAAACTTCATAAAAACAGCATACGGAACATTTCAAGATACCCAAAAACTTTTCTAATTTATTATCAAGAATAGAATGTTAATTTAGATAATATTTATAATATTCATAATAATTACAATATACAAGGCTTTCGAAAAAATCGGAGAGGACACACTAAAGATGGTGGACTAAATAAAATGTTTATTAAAGAAAATATTATTTCATAAAATAATAATAAAAAGAAGAAGATTCAGTTGTTGCAGATCCATTGTAGACTGTAATCTGGTCACTTTTATTTGAATAAACTGATCTCCCAGAATATTCTGTGGAATAGATAGAAGCCAAATATGTTCCTCCAAAACGACATTATTACGTTAGTCTAAAAGAGTTTTACACACGGGAGAGATTCAATTATATTTCAGATGAAAGTGGTAGCTAACATGGCCAAGCAAGTAGCTACATAATTGTAATTTGGTAAACTATGTAGGATTATCCATGAACAAAGCCGTCAAATGAACACAACATCACATTCCACAGATCAGAGAGATCCCCCACCGAGCCATTAGCAAGTCATAAAAACTAATCCATGGCACCTAAATTGCTGAAGGAGGCCATCTCTCCCATGCCTGCTTAATCTCAAACTAGGGTTTGTAATGACAGAGCTGACCAATAAAGAAGATCCTTCTTTGTTCCACAAACTTAAACCCTCAGCCTGACCTTCTGAACTACCACACAGAGCTAAAGCAGGTTTTCTTTGAAAGGTTTCCTTGTGAGATCCTCATGAGATCCTCATCTCAGTCCCAGTACTTGTGATTTAACCCTATAAAATGTACACCATGCCTAGCCTTGCTAGATAATTCTGAAAATGACCGTAATCACTTGTTTTACTTACAAATTAATGATTAAAATCTTTAATCTGGTATGATTAATCACATTCTACTAAGAATGGTAACTATTCAACTGGATATTATACCCTGACAATCAGGTTTCTCATAATATAGGGGTATTATGTACTATCCATGTTGTAAAACCAATGAATTAACCAGTGTGATTTGTAACAAGGGATTTTCATGTTTTGTAACATACACGTATAAAATTCATGAAATAATGTCATATTTAGTATGTAAATGCTTGCTTGTTTACGCAGAGAATGTTGATGACAACGAAAGCCATGTCTCTTGCACCGTTTTTAAGATATAAAGTTCATGATTAATCTATTTTGAGCGGGAGTTGAAACACAACTTCCACACAAAGGATTTTAACTCAACTTTGGGAAATTGACAGACCAGTCGACCAAGTGACTCTGAAAAGCCACTTCTGATTGGCTCAGGACACCTTTGGGGTGTGCCCAATTTCAGTTCAAATGTTTCCAAAACAGGAAGAAAGCTCTTCTGTTTTTTCTTCTCTGTTGCAACTCTCTCATGGAGCCGTCGCTTGGTCTCCTCTCTTTGGCTCTCTTGCCATGTAGAGTCCAAGGAAAACTTGGGACACAAGTCCCGAGGAAGCCTCTCAATCTCTGCTCTACATTTCACATGTGAGTCTTCTTGCAGAAGGCCTCGCTTGAACCAGACAATAACTATCCACTATCATATCAGAGTCCAAGACATTGACAGAACGAACTTTCGACAAAGAGCCAAAGAACCAAGCAACACAAGGATATGCAACACATTGAATCGCAATGACACGCAAGTATATCTCCACACTTTTGCTCAAAGTGCTGGTGTATTAGTTGAATACTTTGGATAATTTGATTACAAATCAATTTAGACTCAAAGAAGGATAAATGTTTCTTAAGTTATTGTCAACAGACTCCGTAAAGTTCATTTTCACTGCACTGATCATTTATTTCACATTCTGTCACTTTTTACCAACCTGTCTCATGTATATATGTATTAGATTAGATTTATGTTTAGAATAGTAATAAAGTTTGTCTGTGTTCAAAGACAACTTGACTGTGGTATATTTTGATAAATAATCTCATCCCTGTTTCTAAAAGACTTCGCTTCAAAGCTGTTCCTAAATACATGTGATATTGTTTTCAATAAGCCATGAGAATAATATCACTCCAATATTTGAATTAATCATAATTCCCTTATTAAAGCTAATTCCTTACAGTAGAAATGTGAGCGGATACAACGAGACATCGTATTACGATTTTAATGGTAAATATGATTTAAATAATCTAGTTATTTGTCATTAATATTTCTTATAATGGTTGTCAAACGCAACTAATTCCATTATAAATTTCCTTACACAATAATGATGTAGAATAAGCTCACACATACTGTTTCCCTACATATAATGGTGGAGGTACGCGGGCACTTTAACCCATCCCATGTACATTTATAATACCAAATGTGTTACACATAGATAACCAAATACTAGCCAGGAGAACCATATACTAATGTAGACAGAACTAAGAGAGCTAGACAGAAAGTTAGCTAGCTAGTAAGCCTATTGCCAGTGTACAGACAAAAAAATATATTTCATAAAGGTTAAATAAAAACAGTAAAGTCTTTTGAAATGTATTCCACTACAGATTGCAGAATACATGCTGTAAAATGTCATTTGTAACATTCTGTTAGATTACTCAAGGTCAGTAACGTATTCTAAATACTTTGGATTACTTCTTCATCACTGGAAGATTTTTTCACTTCTTTTGACCATAAAAACTATAAAACTATAAAAAGTACAGTAAGACAAAATACACACGTTAAAAATACATTCTCTGAAAAACCTAAATATCTTATGCAGTGTTGTTTCTAACACAAGATAAATCAAATTTCCTTTCTTGAAAAAAATCTATCCCCTTCTCATCTTCCTCTTGTTTTTATTAGCAGTATGATCTGTGATCTAGCTAGCTAATAAAAACGTACCACATCATCACTGATTGGCTGAAATGATGGCACATTATAATGGTGTGACCTTGTTGAACAGACAAGCAATGAGCGTGTGCAAATTCTTATTCAAATGAACTTCATTCAATTGCAGAATTGATTTTTGTTTGCTCAAATTGAATTAATCTTTGCAAGAAGACACAGTATATTGCATTCAAAATATAATCTTGCGCTCACAGTACATTTTTGTGTGCTCAAAATAAAAACTTGCAAGCTCAAATTATAATTTTGCATACAAAGAAAATGTTTGTGCTCTAAAAATATCATATTGCGCACTCAAAATATAATTTTGCATGCACCGAATTGTGGCACACATATAACTCCATACAGATCTGTGTAGTCCCACCACTGCATGACTTTTCACAAACCATGCTGGTAAACCCTAAATCCATTGGCATGTATTACCACTTTTGATATTTGATATTACAAATATGAGTTGACTCTAATCTAAACAGATGCAATAGAATGGATCCTCTCTCCTGCAACAACCATCCAATGAGATAGAAAAGATTGTGAGACATACGTAGATGCTTTGTTGGTGGTGCAGTTTTTGCTGTTGCAATAATCTTTCATTACAGGTTCAAGCATTGAAGCTACTGGAATTCTGTTGTGTTTGTTCTGATTGTCTTTTTCTATATTGTTATTTTCTAATCTTAAACTGCCTGGATATCAGAGATCATAAAGTCCAGAGACAACAAACTTGGTAAATTGGTCCAAAAATCCCCCTTCCACGTAGGCGAGCATCCATGTTTTTCCAATTATGTAAATATGGAACCAATGGATTGCTTGCACAACTGCTTCCGTGTTCTACCTAGTGCGTCTCAGGCATTTCTGGTTACAGTGTTCAGCGCACATACATGCAGAGATTTATTCATGGGAAGGCAGATTATTTTTTTTAGTTGATAAAAACAATAAATCATGCCACTAATTATATTTTTTCCTTTCCAAATATAGCAACACTCAGCTCCTGATTGATAAATCAAGCATATATAACCAGCAAGAGTATGGCCGTATCTTTAGCACATTTCATTCAATGATAATATTCCATACCTGTTGAGCTTCTATAATAATTCCAACATACAATGATTGCAGATTACTTTACTTTGGTGAAATGTCCCAGATGGATTGATTTAGGGACCCTGCATGTGCCCTCCAACTCACATCCACATACACCTCCCCCCCGGTCGGCCAATATTATACCCACCCCCCATCAGATATGCTGTATAAATTCATTAAGTCACTGTCATTCTTTTCAGCACAGACACTCATTATTAATCCAAATAATCTACATGTTTTAAATTGAATGAGTGAATTCATTCTTTGGGTTTCATTGAGACTGCTTGTTTGACAGATTTATTAACAGGCTTTACCCCAAAGAGACAGCAGCTTCAATCATTCCAATTCATCCTGTGCTGTTTTGGGGAGGTTTGGGGTGTAAATCTAAGCCTACACAGAGAGTGGGTTGATACAAGCATTGATCAACTGTAGTTTTCTGTGCACTAAATTCCAGATTACCAGCCTTCCTCGCAAACTGTTCAAAGGACAATTACTGCGTCTAACTAGTGTGGGTGTGTATGTGTGTGTGAGCAAGCATGCCTTTTGGAGCAAATTATAGTGAAGGTCAACATCACCATGCAGTTAAAACAGCACACAAACTTTTGATTCTTTGTCTTAACTTATATAATATACAGCCGATCCTAGATACTAAGGACATTTTTGTGTGAATAATTTTTCATCTTGACACAAGTTACAATACATACACGTGTTTAATGTGGACACAGATATTTAGACAGGTTGGTGCAATCTCAATAGCCATCCACAAGCAGAAGTTCAGCACATTAAAGGTAGTGTTTGCTAAATTAAAATAGTAGTCCCACCTCAAACTCACACCATTAGATGGGCCAATCATAGTTGCAACAGGGACATTGTCATGCTCCTTCTCTAAACTGTTGAGACAAAGTTGGAAGAATACAATTTGCAGGAATGACATTGTATGGCATAACGTTCTCAGATAAACAAACCCGTTATTTAGAAAGGAGCGTCATCTTACTTTTGGCCATATTGTTTCCTCAGCAACAGTTATGTTTATCCTCTTCTTTGCTGTTGATATAGATGATTCTTGTTTTGTCATGGGCAAGACAATTTTGAATTAAATTGTTTTTATAAAGTATGCTCTTTAGTTATATACAATACACTGATCAGACACAACATTAAAACTACCTTCTTAATATTGTGTAGGTCCCCCTCGTGCCGCCAAAACTACAACAACCCACATCTCAGAATAGTAATCTGAGATGATATTCTTCTCATCACAGTTGTACAGAGTGGTTATCTGAGTTACCATAGACATAGTCAGTCTGGCCATTCTATGTTGACCTCTCTCATCAACAGGGTATTTCTGTCCACAGAACTGCTGCTCACTGGATGTTTTTTGTTTTTTGGCACCATTCGGAGTAAATTCTAGAAACTGTTGTGTGTGAAAATCCCAGGAGTTCAGCAGTTACAGAAATACTCAAACCAGCCCGTTTGGCACCAACAAGTATCCATGCGATTATCTAATCAGCCAATCTTGTGGCAACAGTGCAGTGCATATAATCATGCTGATATGGGTCAGGAGCTTCAGTTAATGTTCACATCAACCATCAGAATGGGGAAAAATTTGATCTCAGTGATTTGGAGCATGGTATGATTGTTGGTGCCAGATGGGCTGGTTTGAGTGTTTTTGTAACTGCTGATCTCCTGGGATTTTCACACAAGGAATATAAGGAGAAACATCCACATGGAAATAGAGAGGCCATACATTCTAGGACATTTACTTTTATTGTTTTATAGAGGAAAGACAGTTATACAGGTTTGTGATGACATGATGGTAAGTAAAGTATGACTTCATTTTATTTATAGATGAGCTATTATTTTAAAGATCATTGGACTAATGCTGTTGTGTGCTAAAAGTTTAAATTAGTGATGCATGATAAGGCAAGCATTACTACATTTACTATTGTTTATGTACTTAGGATTAGGGTTTACACAAACCTCTAATGTATTATACTATAAAATGTACTATGTTTTAAACTATTAAAAAATATGGTAACAATATTACACATAATATAAGAACTTTTTAAGCCTTGTTTTTAAAATAAATACTGTAATTAAATCATGTGAAGTGACCAAAATTAGTTTGTATTTAAGCCTGATGTTTTTTTATTTACATTTTTTTATGAAATCTCCTTAATAATGAGAAGTAACTCAAATGAGTTAGTATATTTGACACATGATGACAAATGTTTATTCTACTAAAAATATTAGGCTAATGAACTGATTTTTGTAAGGCTTAAAAATTATAAAAGTGCCATTTTTATCACTAATATATTTTTCAATGATTAATCTTAATGCCTTGTGAATGCATTTATCATCATTTTAAAAAGTATTTCTAGCTTTGCATGCTTGAATTGAAAGCCAAGAAAGACAATGACAGAGTAATAGCCTGCACCATGAATACATATTTTTATCACATTAGTTTAATGACTTCAAATTAAAGATGACTTAAAATGAGTAATTTAAAAATCAAACAGTTAGGCATAGTTATGATTTCTATACAAACCATGATCTCTATCCAATAGCCAATTAGTGTAATCATGTTACCCCTTTTCATCTTGGTTTGTTGGAAAGTTAGTTGGAAATGTTTATCCAAATATTGCATACAGGCCAGCTTGCCAGATTTAATCTTGAAAAGGTCAAATTCTTCAAATAGTTGAGTTTGTTGCATCTCCCACTAACAGGTTGTTACATCATAGCACGTCATCACGAAAGGATTCAGCATAAAATTAGTGTAACGTTTGAGCAGTCTTCCGTCTGCCAGAGGGAGACCTCACCTGAATTTTGAACTCTGTCACTTCCTTTTCCTGCCACATCAGTTCCTGTCTTGTCATTTCCTGTTCACCATGTATATATGTCATGTGTTTACATGAACACATTGTGAAGTAATGCCAGTTAATCTGCCTTACCAAGCGGTTCTACCATGCCATTGCTTACATTTGCTGGATTCACGTCTTTGGATTACTGTTGGACCGATTTGTCTGTTTCGACCAAAGTCTGTGACCAGACTAGAATTGATGACTACTGTTTGGAATATTTGTTCAGATCCTTTAATAAAGATCTGCGAATGGATTCCTCTCAGCCTACCTCATCATTACACTGAGAATATAAAATGAGGGAGACATCCAAATTGTGCAATGTTGGTTATGCTCCAGAACTGGATTGAACACACAATTTAAGAATTAAAAGAAAATTCTTTTTTTTAAATGATTAAGGTTTACCTTTTGGCATTTTTATGTGTCGGCCAGCCGGCCAAAATGTCGTCAAATCAGCAGTTGTTCACTTTCAAATGAAGTGGTGTCCGTAAGTCAAACCACAAAATAAAACACATTTTCCTAAAGTAATTAGGTTGTTTTCTCTTAAAGGTACCCAATATTTTTTATACAATGCTTATCCATAATTTCAAAAATGAAATATCTTAAAGTGTACAATGGCATGCAACCTCAAACCTCATAATACCTAAAACCGTGTGGCTTATTGAAGAGAGGTGTGCTATTGCTTTTATATTTCCACATGGTGGATGATAAAACTGATGAAAAAATCCAAAATATTTACAATAAAGGACAGACCCAAGTCATTAATGGACAAGAATACTGGGCTCTTTTGTGTTGTGCCAGTATGCAACCAACCAGAAATATAATAAGGTCAAATGTTGAGAGCGCATTTGGGTGAAAATCCTAGAAAACACCAAGAACACCCTAGAAATGCCCCAGGAACCATACGGAACACATAAGCAACATTGGCTTATCAAATACTGGGAAAATTGTGTTTAATAAAGTATTAGAATACAGAGAAGCTCATTCAAGGAATTTGATTGCCAAGTAGTTTGTATTATCATGTTTACTTCACTGCTTATATAGATGAGAGCAAATTAAGTTTCCCATCTTAAAATTTAGTCTTCAAATTATCTCTACAAATCTATAAGGTCTTTTAGTCATTTCAGTGAACATTCAGAACATTTTCTCATGGCAATTTTAAAATGCTTTACATGAAAGTATATGAGATTCGGCATATGAAATTATAAACTTTTATTGTTTTATTTTTTGTCCACAAATTGGCATGTCTCATATTCTGAGTCATACCTGTCCTTTCAACATTATCGTTAGCTTTACAGCTCCAACTCAAACAAGCAATGTGTGTGTGTTTCTGAAATGTCAAAAAATGTTGCAACAAACAGAACAAAGGTCAGTCTTGGCCTGCCTGCAGCCATTTGAAGCAATTAGGGAATTCATCAATGTGCCAAATCATGCTGAATGGGTCTGTAATGGTGAGGATACATAAGTTCTGCAATGTAACCACTTGTCAGTGTTTTGAAATAAAATAATAGTTCCTAGTCATGCACTTTTGCATTTGTGATTATTAGAATCATGCATTTATTCTAAAAACATACATTTGCTACTTTTGCTCAATTGGGAGTTCACAACCATCTGCCTGTACAACAGGCAAATCAAATTATTACATAGTAATGAGTCATAGTAATGGGTTTATAAATCATATTTATTAAAAGTATCACTGAATGTATTTATAATTACTTTTCAAAACTTAAAAATGTATAAATCCTTGTAAGCATTATTTTAGCTCATGTTGTCAGCGAGCTAGTCTCTATTTGACTTAATTTAGCAAACAACAGCATGAATCCAATGATCTTTAAACAACAATCCTTTGTTTCACACTTTATTATAAATCTCTTCTAAAACAAAATTGAGAAATCTTTTATCAGGAGGAAGGAATGTACGCAGTGACATCATCCAGTCCAGTGCTTTCATTCTCTAGGTACTCCAGAATGACGTTGCCTCCGTTGTGGAGAGGACACTCTGCGTGGGAGAGCAGTGACTGTAGGCTTTCATCCATCTTAAAGGCCTCCCCCGTTTCAGGATGACACAAACGCAGTTTCTGTGCAGATCATGCAATGATAAAAGAACCACATATTAGCTGTTAATATATAAAAACCATCAATATCAAAGTAGCTAATTTTACTAGTAATTTAAAAGGGATCATATCATACATTTATTTAATATGTAGTTTCTCTGAGGTACACTTATAAAGTTGAGAATTTTATATACACTGGCGGCCAAAAGTTTGGAATAATGTACAGATTTTGCTCTTAAGGAAAGAAATGGTTACTTTTATTCACCAAAGTGGCATAAAACTGATCACAATGTATGGTCAGAATATTAATAACACGAAAAATAACTATTACAATTTGAAAAAAAAAAATCAGAACATCTTGAACTACTTCAGAGTTCTCATAAAAAAATCCTCCATGTGCGGCAATGATAGCTTTGCAGATCCTTGACATTCTAGCTTTCAGTTTGTCCAGGTACTCAGGTGACATTTCACCACACATTTCCTGTAGCACTTGCCATAGATGTGGCTGTCTTGTCGGATACTTCTCACACACCTTATAGTCTAGCTGATCCCACAAATGCTCAATGGGGTTAAGATCCATAACACTCTATTCCAATTATCTGTTGTCCAATGTCTGTATTTCTTTGCCCAATCTAACCTTTTCTTTTTGATTTTCTGTTTCAAAAGTGGCTTTTTCTTTGCAATTCTTCTCATAAGTCCTGCACCCTTGAGTCTTCTCTTTACTGTTATACATGAAATTGGTGTTGAGCAGGTAGAATTCAATGAAGCTGTCAGCGGAGGACATGTGAGGCGTCTATTTCTCAAACTAGAGACTCTGATGTAATTATCCTCTTGTATAGTTGTACATCTGGCCTTCCACATCTCTTTCTGTCCTTGTTAGAGCCAGTTGTCCTTTCTCTTTGAAAACTGCAGTGTACACCTTTGTATGAAAACAATGATTGACTGACGAGTTTCTAGAGAAAGCAGTTTCTTTTTTTGGCATTTCTGACCTAATATTGAACTTTAGACATGCCAGTCTATTGCATGCTGTGGCAACTCAAAAACAAACACAAAGACAATGTTAAGCTTCATTTAAAAAAACAAATAGCTTTCAGCTGTGTTTGATATAATGGCAAGTGATTTTCTAGTACCAAATTAGCAATTTAGCATCATTACTGAAGGATAAGGAGTTGAGTGATGACTGCTGGAAATGGGGCCTGTCTAGATTTGATAAAAAAATGACTTTTTCAAATAGTGATGGTGCTGTTGTTTACATCAGTAATGTCCTGACTGTTCATTGTAATCAGTTGAATGCCACTTTGGTGAATTAAAGTACCAATTTCCTCCCAAAACAGCTAAATCCAGAGTGTATGTATGTGTGTGTGTTTGTGTGTGTGTATATATATATATATATATATATATATATATATATATTTATATATATATACACATATATACATACACACACACACACACACACACACACAAATGTTTTGAAACACTGAAATGTTTCTCATGATTTAAAAAATCTTTTGATCTGAAGGCGTATTCTTAAATGTTTCAAATGAGTCTTGTAGACAAAAATATAATTATGCCACCATATTAATTTATTTCATTATAAAACAAAAATTTCATTAAAATAATATGAGTTTTTGAAATTGATGGACCAAATAATAAAGAAAAGCAGCCATTAAGTGCCCAACATAGATGGAAACTCCTTCAATACGGTTTATAAAGCATCCCAGGGTGATACCTCAAGAAGTTGTTTGAGAAAATGTCAAGAGTGCATGTCTGCAAATTCTATGCAAAGGGTGACTACTGTGAAGATAATAATAATAATAATAATAATAATAATAATTAGTTACATTTATATAGCGCTTTATCAGTAACCTCAAAGCGCTTTACAAGGAAGGGGGGAATCTCCTCAACCACCACCAATGTGCAGCATCCACTTGGATGATGCGACGGCAGCCATATTGCGCCAGTACGCCCACCACACACCAGCTTACTGGTGGAGAGGAGACAGAGTGATGAAGCCAATCAGTATACAGGGATGATTAGGAGGCCATGATGGACAGAGGCCAAGGGGCAAATTTGTCCAGGACACCGGGGTTACACCCCTACTCTTTTTCGAAGGACATCCTGGGATTTTTAATGACCACAGAGAGTCAGGACCTCGGTTTAACGTCTCATCCGAAAGACGGAGCTCTTTTACAGTATAGTGTCCCTGTCACTATACTGGGGCGTTACGACCCACACAGACCACAGGGAGAGCACCCCCTGCAGGTCTCACAACACCATGCTACAATAGATGCTACAATACAACACAGATTTGATTTATTTTGGATTTTGTTTATGTTTTGTCGCAACATAATTCCCATAGTTCCATTTATGTTAGTTTTGATGACTTTACTATTATTCTAAAATGTGAAGAAAAAAAAAAAATTATAAGAAGAATGAGTCTGTTTCAAATGTTTTGACCGGTAGTGCGTGTATATATATATATATATATATATATATATATATATATATATATATATATATATATATATATGTATGTTTATTTTTTATTTATTTTATTTTTTTCTTTCACAACCACTTTACACCTTCTCTCTACTCGATTGAACAGCTTTGTCTCAGTAAAAGCTCTTTTGGGTCTGAGGAGGAATTTTTGAGTTCTTTTGAAGGAAAAAGTTATTCCTCATATCACAAGCCCTTTAAAGCTACAAGAATTTCAATGTAAAAATAATGTTAAGAGTGAATATAATACACCAAATAACACATAGGGATACATAAAAAAAAAAAAAATTATGTAATGCTTTGTTGACTGACCTTAGCTGTGAGGACATTATTGTTGTTCTTCAGACTGGCCTGTGACCCAGCAAAGTCCACCACTTTGCCGACACTCCATTTGGAACAGAAGAACATTGGTAAACAAGAGTCTTTAGCCTCTTTAGGCAGAAAAACCTGGAAATAAGTCCGCTCAGTCTGAAGGGAAGTTCAAAACAGGAATTCTAAAGGTTAAATCTTCTTCTAATTACTAATACATGTAGGTCACTTCAATGAAAGATGCATTATTCTTTCGGTTTTGCTCCAATACCTGTGGCAGGCCTTTGTCTCCAGATGCGTGCAACTTAAGCTTCATCAGAGCAACTTTCGCAGCAGTCGCAGCATTTTTCGCTCCTTTTCTGCCTTTACTTGCAGGTGTGTTCTTCTTTGACTCTGTTTGAAATATCCTGGAAATTATTCTCTGACTTTATAAGAATTTCAGTGGCCACAAGCCTCCAAGTCTGGTATTATACAAGTCTCTTCTGCCCTCATGTGGACCAGAGGAGTATTAACACCACACAGATTATCACCTGATTTGTGATACCAGCAACAGATTTAGTAATCCAAATGATTTAGTCAACTTGAAACAGCATTTGCAACCAATTTTACTACCATAATGTGGTATGGATAATGGGTATTTCACAACAGAATGGAGCCAGACCTGAAGATGAATGTCAAGTTCACCCTTGAGAGTATTTTGACATATTCAAAGAAAGCAGTAATGTGTGAGAGAGAGATTTTTGCTTATTTTAAGAAGAGGGAAGTCTAAATAAATGTTTGTGGTAATTAACATTATGCCACAGGGGCCTGGGTAGCACTGCGAGTCTTAAATCTGACTACCACCCCTGGAGTCGTGAGTTAAAATCCAGGGTGTGCTGAGTGACTCCAGCCAGGTCTCCTAAGCAACCAAATTGGCCCGGTTGCTGGGGAGTGTAGAGTCACATGGGGTAATCTCCTCGTGGTCGCAATTAGTGGTTCTTGCTCCCAATGGGGCGTGTGGTAAGTTCTGCATGGATCGCGGAGAGTAGCATGAGCCTCCACATACTGGGAATCTGTGCGGTGTCATGCAGAATGAGCCACGTGATAAGATGTGTGGGTTGATGGTCTCAGGCAATTGAGACATCTCCTCCACCACCTGGATTGAGGTGAGTAACCGCACCACCACGAGGATCCACTAAGTAGTGGCAATTGGGCATTCCAAATTGGGAGAAAAGGGGATACATTTTTTTAATTAAAAAGCCCTTATGCCTAAACTGCTGTTGATTGAGTTAACTTGTATTGAATCCAGAATATTCCTCTAACTAGGTGACATCAGCCAGAAAGTAAAGAGGTTTCAAAGGCGGAGAAAGTTATGACATTTTGATGAAATATTATTTTAGGAATAACATCTACTGATAAATTGTGCACAGTAAGATTAGAAACATGTATTATGAAAGTAAACAGGGTCAATTTTGATGCCATGTTGCCTTTAAAGGAAATAAAAAAATAAGCCCTATGAACTGACCCACTATCTTCTGCACCAGTTCTTGCGTTGCTGCCATTCGAGGCTTCGGTGTCTCCAGCTTTTCACACTTATGGTCATCTTGATGACGATGCCTGAGAACAGAGGAAAACAGTCAGGTATGTAGAGGAGGAAACATGTAATAGACTAAAACACACCCTCAAGTATTCCCACTTTTGACATTAATGTTTACAGAACATGTATATGAGCAGATGGGAGCTAATTTGTGAAATAATTTGAATAATGTCTATTTCTCTTTCTAACATACGACTAATATTGTCACATAAGATTTGGATTTGATTCACTAATACAGAGGATATGAAAAATAATGTTTGTAAGAGGTTTTGTACGCAAGGCAGAAGAGTTTTTCACAGTGTGGGCAGATGACGGGCAGCAATTCTCTCCCTTTGCATTCCTCAAAGCTGCATGGATATGATGTTGTACCCCCGGAGCCAGAGATCTCTTTCTTCACTGGCACCTGAAAATACATAAAGTGAAACCACTGATCTGAAGAGTCAAGAGAATGATTTATGTAATCACCAATAAAAGAACAGTACATACAGCTGCCAAAACAACGTTGACCAGTTTACATGTGATTCTATCACAATCTAAATCTTTAACAATTGTTAGTAAAACTCTTTTTAATTAAAAAATGGTTCAGGGATATAAATGTCTGCATTTGATTGTCCTCTCCACAATGATCACATCTGATTCTCCACAATATCTCCATCATCATATAGGGGAGTAACAGTACTGTACCAATTACTTTTAACTGTAGCATCTAAAGTAAAACTGGCAGACAGACTTGAACTGAGCAGATCCTCAAAATGATCATCTCATAATGGGACAGGCACACCTGCTGGTGTTTCTCACCTCTGGACAAGAGTGGGAGTCCCTGCTTCTGTGCTCCAAACTTTAAACAGTAGAAGAGACAGTGTTTTACATCACTTGAAAAAATACTAATGAATGAATAAGTGAAATGTCTCAAATCTGATCACCTATTATCTCAGTCTAACATCTTACTCAGTCTAACATATTACAATGGATGAATTATTATATTTCTGCACAAATGCCTTCAGGTGCTTTTTTATTTATATTGTTTGTTCAAACTATGTTATCAGTAATGCTGAGCGCACTGTCACATATTCAATCTTTTACCCTAGCAGAAGATCTTACCAAAAGACTCCAGAACATCTGTTACACACGAACGGTAGAAAATCTGCATGGAAATAGAATAAAATGTACAAATGAATTCGTTTTAGACTCACGTCACTTGATGCTACCTAACAGTTTATTTATGTTGCTTTAGAATAACGATAACTGATATTTTGTATTATAGTATAGTTATTATTTAGCTTTGATCTACTAAAAATATCCTAAATTATTTGAATTACATAATTAATACGGTTCAATATACCTTTTTGATTGCATGATTCAATACCACAATGTTTTCCAATATCCAGTTCCGCCATGTTTAATTGACGTCATGAACACGTTTCAAAATAAAAGTGCCGTCGAAAGAGAGATCGTATTTAGATGGAATAAGTAGATTTAACAAGAAGTGTAATAATAAACATATTCTCCCAATTTTTCCAACATAAAACCCGCATTGTCCCTAAAGGTAAATTCCATTGGGCATATTTTATTGAGTGTTTAGTCTGGAAGAGAGCATGGTTGTTGCCTCATAACTGCAACTGCATTCACAATAAGACCACAATAAGATTTTGCATAAGATATATCCTGTGAATCGTACCGTGTCTACATCTTGTGGATGTGAGATGAAACGTTCATCTATTTATTTTTTCTGTGTAAATAACCAGTTATATTCTCATATAGTTACGCCCTCTGAAATGCCCAATCTTGTAACTTACAAGTACTATTTTAAACTAAAGCAACACTTCCAACTATTCAATGGAATAAATTATTAACTTTTTTATTTTTGTATAGAAAATTCTTCATCCATAAGCAAAAGATTTCTAACTCACTGTGTACTGTCCCACATTTTTTAATTGAAGTTGAGGCATTACATCACAACAATTGACTAAAAACTAGAAAAGTGTCAGATTCCTGAATCACTATGAGAATTGTTTTGGTAGCACCATTGATGATGTAAAGAATTAAGAACCTCTTTAATTATTTTAGCAAAAACCAGGACTTCAATTTTATAATCATTATTTAGAAAGGTCATTGGCCTCATACTTGGCAGAAGTGCTTCCATCTCTATTCTCTCACAAAAACCTTGAGCAAGAAAGAGGACAAATTTTCAGCAAACATCTTATACAACTCAGAGATTGACCCATCACAGCCTTGACTTTTATTATTCTGTAGATTTTAATAGCTTGCAAGATGTCCATTTGAGAGATGCTGTAATAGCTAGCAAGTTTAACTTCTGGTTAAAAAAAACCTTGTTTTTATTCATCGAGTCCAAAAAAGACTCAGTTTTATATATATATATATATAGTTTTTTTAACTATATACAAAATGTATACAAATCACTTGACATAAATACAAATCAAGAACAAAACGTTGCTATGTCTTCAAGATCTAACCAGTTCAGAATTTTAACAAAGTTTAAGGCTATTGATTGTCACATTCCATGCATGAGCTTTTTCAGATCTAAACTAGACTGAATTTTGTTCCCCTTCCAAGATCTGAAATAGGTTTTAACTTTCATGAAAACTTCTTACCAGCTGCTAAACACCTTTTTACTACCATTGGTCAACATCATCGGTAGGTGTGGCCTGGAGCTCCACCTACTTTGAGGCCAAATTCCCATTCAGAAAGTTAAAATAATTCAACAGGAACACACTGATGAGTATTTTCCAAGAATGTTTTTTGTTTAGTTAGTCTACATAAGGAATCAAATCAACTCAAATAATCTTAAGTGCCCATTCACTCATGTACCATCTGCAGGGAAAGCCATTCACACATTAGCCCAAAGTAAGATATGCCTAGCATCATTCTTTTGTTTATACTCTGCCCATTAACACTGCTTTATTTTTTTATTTTTTATTTGCCCATTAACACTGCTTTTTCCGGAGTCCTTCATTTGGAATGATAAGCGTCCCAGACTACATTTCAACAAATTACGTTAGCCAATTTGCAAAGGTGGGCCAAGATTTAGTTTTATTATTATGTGTTCGGTCTCAGGCATTTGGCTCATTCCACCTGAAAGAGCCCCTCCCTGGTTTTCTATTGAACTGGATGTCCTTGCCCCTATTTCACCATTGCAAAGCCTTTCATCAAACTAACCTCACACCCCGTTATTTCACATATGAACGTGATTTGGACAAGAGTGGCAAGAGTATTCAATTCAGACATTTATTTAAATGTTGCGTCAAGCATATGACTGAACCCCAAATTATGTATTAATAAGTCCCCTTTCTGTTGGTCAGAGTGGATTGTGAAGGGGTTGCTACACACGGTGACCTTGCTGAGAATGGAGTGTTGAGATCTTTTGAGAATTTGGGTCATCATTTTGGGATTCTCAGATCTCTGCATCATATGCTCTGTACGTTTTTTTTGGGAGTAGCATACACCCCCCTAAGGCGGCAGATGGGAGAGGTGATAACTGCTTTTGGAAAAGGTCACGAGGCATCACTGTATTACTCCCTGCTAATTTTGAGTCTGGAGGATGGAGCTTTAACTTCAATCAAGAGATTATGGGAGAAAGATTTAAACTTGGTATTGGAGGAGGGAGTGTGGACTAGGATTCTAAAAAATGTCAAGTCTGCATCTAGAGAAGCAAGGGTTCACCTTATGCGATTTAAGATTTTACATAGATTTTACTGTACACCCTATAGATTATATAGGCTTGGTCTTAAAGACACATCCACCTGCTGGCGTTGCCAATCAGAAGTTGGAGACACAACTCATGTCTTTTGGGGGTGGGTTATTTGTGTGACATTTTTAGTAATAGTAGTAGTAATTGAGGGGGATGAGTATCGATTCTTTTTGTTAATGTTATTGCGTATATTTGTCAATATATGACTCAATAAAAAAAATTTGATCTGAAAGAATACTAAATTGAAATATAGGGTAACTCAAATTACTTAAGTTACTTAGGACTGTGAGCAAAAATTAACATTAGTAAAACAATGGTGTACATGTTTTCTCTTATTCTAATGAGAAAATTATGATGTAAGCTCTTTACTAAGTCACTGACTCCACATTAATGGTAGCTATTAACAATTAGATTAAGTTAAAGGTGCGGGCCTCCTTTAGAGTTTTACATCCTAGTGTATTATAGGGTGTGAGTGGATGATGAAATGAAGAGGAAACTGGCTGTTGCATTTGAAATTGCTCTGGATCAGCTCTTTATTTAAGGAACATTGTTAGGAACAGTCCTGCCATTTAACAACCCATTCCCCAACTAATCAAAAAACCCACTATTCTCAATCATGGCAACCCCATGTGTCATAATTTTACAATATCTTTGTTATTTATACTTTTGTTAAAAAAGCATTGTAACCAATAAAACTGAGGTTTTAAGGTTGCAAATAGCCTCCTGATGTTTGATTTCAAGTTTGAGTCCTTTTGGATTGAAGAACTACACAGAGGGGTTCTCTATTCAGATTATAAGTAACAAGGCCTAGTTGCTTATAATTTAGGGTAGTTTGACTATCTTTATCTGCTGTGATTAAGCAACAGGATAGAAGGTGTGTGTTCCAAGCTACACTCCTTTTACTTAGTTTGCTGTAAGCAAGCCTGAAATAGAACACAGTATTTTCAGTCTTTTCCCATGAGAAAATTATGGTGTTAACACATCACATATTAGGAATGTTCCCAGTTCAAAATAATTTAAGCTCAATTAACAGTATTTTTGACTATGATGATTACCAAAAATTGCATTTTGACAAAAAAAAAAAAACAATCAAAAGAAATTTCCTTCCTGTGTTTTGGTTAAATGAGGACTCAACAGTGAAACTGTGTCATCTAACAGCATAAATGTAGCATGATTCTAAAAGTAATCCTGTCATATCACACATATGACCAAACCAGTAACAATGAGATGTTAATGGAGTCTTTGCTAATTAATATTACTGTTAAATCTCTTTAATGAAATAGCATATCTTGTATCATTTTACATCATGAATCTATATCAATCTAACAAAGTTTGTGATGTAAGGGTGAAGTAACAATGCATTTTTAACAATTATTTTTGTAACAACTGTTGAGTTACATTAACAAATACATAATAACAGTAACATTGTGTGTTTATGTAAATAATATTCAATAAAATAAATATCACATTTGCATCATACTGGGTTGATGGAAGATTTAAAATGCTGTCGCACATTAATATTGTTATTTTTTTGAATAGCTTCAACCAAGACTGGTCAATTGCAGTTTTCAGAGGTCAAATATTTTGGAATATTGACAGCTGCACTGGATAACTAACCGCTCATCCAGGGAATGTTTCTACAACAGTTTTGCTTGTGTTCTCTCTCAGGTGTCACTCCGCTGTCTAAAAAAGAAAAATAATAAAATAAATACAACACAAATCAATATTTTATGCAAGTAGCCATGTTAAAAGCAGGATAACACTTAGCCGGCCATTTTTGCAAAAGAAAACCCCTTCAGGGTGATAAAAGGTCAACATAGCAGATATATGAAAGTCATTGTAAATGCAAAATCACATTCACATTTATTTCTAAATCTGAGTGCAAAGCATTTGTGAGAGGTTTTGAAAATCTTAATGCACATAAAGCTGGTGTAATGTCTCCCCTCTCCCTCCTCAGAGCAGCATTCAACACATGAATAAGAGATACTAAACCTTACTTGAGAAAAGGACAAAACTAATATGATAGCTGCAACTCTAGTAACTTTATCTGTGCAGTAATGTATTTCTGATTCATGTATTAAAAAAAAAGGTTGATGCATTTCTGAACAAAGTTGCCTGTATGAATTTTCTATTTAGCCATAAAGGTGAAAAACCTGTGTTATGTAATCTGTACAGAAATCTGGACAACTTGTACAAATGACACATTTATAGAGATATTATTAGAAATAGTTGTGCAAATGACATTCCATACTTTTGCACAAGGCTCTCAAACACAGAACCAGGAAACCAGAAAACTCTTCATCTGAGAGACACTAAATTTAAGTACTGTTGAGGTCATAACACGGAGCAGGAACAGCAGTTTGAAGTCCAGTCTTCTTCAGTTTCTCCAACATTTCAGCAACCAAGATGTTATTTTCTATAGCAGGTCTTGGAGTGAGCTATCATAAGGTCATAAGTGAAGGAGGGTTGAGATCATCTTTGTGTGAAAGCTGCTCCAGCTCGGCTTGTCTCATCCTCAGGTCATCAATCTCCTGCTCCAGTTGCTCCAAGAGTCCTTCGGCTTTACTCACTGCAGCCTTTTCATACACAGTAGAGTAGGAGAAGGCTTCCTGGCGTTACTGGAGCTAGCGATGTTCAGGTTTCTACTAATAGCAATCATGACCGAAAACATGTCATTCAAAGTTAGCTACATTCAAAGATACATTTCTGTATATTTACACAATCAGACATTAAGGATTTAACAAGTTTTTACACATTTGTTGTTTAAATTTAGGTTTGAAGATGTACAAATGTCTATAGGCCTACTTACTGCAAAATACATCCCCAAGTAATTCATACTAACTGCAGATCTCTATTTACACTATTCAGCTTTCATTTTGAAAATGTCCAAATGCTCAAGAACTCAAAGTACATCACAAGTTGCTTTTGAAAGCAAATCTCTTCACATTTACTCCGTTCAACTAATATTTAAGGGATTTACAACAGCAATCCACAGTCTTTACACATTACAATGCAAGTATAACAGTTTTACAAATGTATAAAAACTAAATAGTAAAATTATAGTACAGTTGACTACTTGAAAAAAGTATTTTCTGCATTATTTTAGTTCATGCATAACCACACATCACATATGTCAGAGGGTTTAAACTCAGGTGGTTATTTAAATGTATTCCATGTCATAGTGGTGAGGCACTTTAGAGGACAAGGCCAGTGTGCAAAACCTATTTCCAGAAAAGTTGGGACATTTTGTAAAATGGAAAAAAAAATAAAAATCTGTGGTTCTCTTGAACTTTTATTTAACTGACAAAAGGACAAAGAAAATTATTTTCATGTTTTGGCTGACCAACTTGATTGCATTTTGTAATTTTTAATTATTAATTTGTATAACATTTTTAATCTGATGCCTGCAACACACTTTAAAACAGGGGCAAAATAAGAGTGAAAAGTTGATAGAAAATTCAATTTACACTATTTTGAAATATACCACAAAAAGCAGGTGAATTGTAACAGGTGAGGGTATCATGATTGGTATAAAAGGAGCATCCACCAAAGGCTTAATCTTTGCATGCAGTGATGGGATGTGGCTCACCAATTTGTGCCAAAATTCATGAGAGAATTGTCAAAGTGTTAAAAAAAAAAAAAAAACATTCTCAATGCTAGATAACAAAAAATTTAGGTCTTTCACCATCTACTGTACATAATATTGTAGTGTTGTCTGCACTGCCACTTCTGTTTTAATAAGAAGCACCATAAAAGACGAGGAAAGCACGGAGGCTGTTTGGCGAGGAAGGTGAGAAATGCACGCACCATCGGCTCTGACTGGGGTATATATTCTTCGCTTCAGTGAACATGGCTTTTACCTGTACAGTGCATCCGGAAAGTACTCACATCACTTCACTTTTTCCACATTTTGTTATGTTACAGCCTTATTCCAAAATGTATTACATTTATAATTCCTCAAAATTCTACAAACAATACCCCATAATGTCAACATGAAAGAAATTTGTTTGCAATCTTCAGTAAAATTTTGTAAAAATAAAAAACATATGTATTCACAGCCTTTGCCATGACACTCAGAATTGAGCTCAGGTGCATCCTGTTTCCACTGATCATCCTTGAGATGTTTCTACAACTTGATTGGAGTCCACCTGTGGTAATTGAACCAGATTGAACATCTCTGGAGAGGACTCAAAATGTCTGTGCACCGACGCTCCCCATCCAACCTGATGGAGCTTGAGAGGTTCTGCAAAGAAGAATGGGAGAAACTGCCCAAAAATGGGTGTGCCAAGCTTGTAGCATCACTCAAAAAGACTTGAGGCTGTAATTAGTGCCAAATGTGCTTCAACAAAGCAATGAGCAAAGGCTGTGAATACTTATGTACATGTGATTTTTTATTTTTATTTTTTTTACTAAATTTGCAAAGATTTTAAACAAACGTCTTTCATGTTGTCATTATGGGGTATTGTTTGTAGAATTTTGACAAAAATAATGAATTTAATCCATTTTGGAATAAGGCTGTAACAAAACAAAATGTGGAAAAAGTGAAGCGCTGTGAATACTAATTTTGGTCCATTCCTCCAGACAGAACTGGTGAAACTGAGTCAGGTTTGTAGGCCTCCTTTCTCGCACACGCTTTTTCAGATCTGCCCAAAAATTTTCAAGCAGATTGAGGTCAGGGCTTTGTGATGGCCACTCCAATACCTTGACTTAGTTGTCCTTAAGCCATTTTGCTACAACTTCGGAGATATGCTTGGGGTCATTGTCCATTTGGAAGACCCATATGTGACCAAGCTTTAACTTCTTGGCTTATGTCTTGAGATGATGCATCCATATATCCACGTAATTTTCTAATCACATTATTATCTATTGTGTGAAGTGCACCAGTCCCTCCTACAGCAAAGCACCCCCACAACATGATGCTGCCACCCCCATGCTTCACAGTTGGGATGGTGTTCTTCAGCTTGTAAACCTCACTCAGCCATTTCCCTCTAAACATAACAGAGGTCATTATGGCCAAACAGTTAAATTTTTATTAATCGGTACTTTATTTTATTAAATACTTTTAAGCTGCATTTAGATCCTGCTCCTCTGATCTCCCTCAGAGCAGGATCTAAATGCAGCTTAAAAGTATTTAATAAAATGAACAAAGTACAGATTAACGGGGTAAACACAGGAACAAAAGAAACATCCACAATGGGAACGGGTCAAGAACAGGAGGTCATAACACATACAACAACTGACAAGGACTGAACAGAAATAAGGGCATTATATACAAACTGACTAATGAGGGAATGGAACACCTATGAGAACAATAGGGAACCACTGGAAGTGATCAGAGCAGGGGATTATGGGAAGTGTAGTCGGGAAGGAACAGATGGCAGAGGCAAACACAGGGCAGACAACAGAGAATCATGACAGAGGGATGCGAGGGGATGCCATCCCCCTTGTTGCAAGAAATACTAAAAGACCCCCCCTTGTAAAACCACCATCCCCTTTAGATCCATTGTGTCATGTATTAATTCTAATTAATCATGCAAGTAAAATATTTCATATTTAATTTAAATACGTTTGATAAATAACAGACTTTAAATAAGGGCGATTAGCCGGTCATAATTCAGATCTGGACACTTGTACAGTTTGGATATGTTCTGCCTGGTGAGATACTTTAACACAATCTGGCAACCATGAGCGCAAGCTCCCACTGCACTGCGAAAAAACGTGTTTTTCTGAAAACAGGTATGTCGGAGTTTGCATGGGTTGATTTGTCCTCTCTAGTGTTCACATGAAAGTTTTCAAATGTTTCACACACTTTCAAACATGGTCAAATAGTAGATTGGTGTAGGCAAAATGCATGGGCGAGCCATCAAAAAACATTTCATTATCATGATGAAGATTCATCATAAAATACAACAACAGAGGGTAACAGGTGCATATTATGGACATTTGTCCTAAGGGTCAATGAAGCGATGCTCATTTTTGTCCAGATCTATTCAATTTAAAATACATTTAAAAAAAATGCAATTCACACAAACCATTTACTTGAATATACCTCTTCTATGATGAACATTTTTCAGTAGCTGAGTTGTAAGTTATATTGATATTTTTTGGGGGCTTAAAGTAAAAAAAATTGTATGTGTCCAGAGACAGTCAAAAAATTAATTTAAAAAAATCCTGAAAATTCCTGAAAAAGAAATGTGGCAAAAAAAAAAGTCAGTGAAACAATTGTTTTAAAAATGCTTTTGTCCACCAAATCAAAGTCATTGGGTGTAACCAACATGTAGGTAGTCATTTTGTTTTTTATGTTGATCATAAAAACCATAAAACAGAGCTGACACCTTTAGACCCTCAAGATGAGCGTGACGTTTTTAAAAACATTGGATATTTATTTTGACATTTTTATGAAATGCCATATTTTGTTCATGTGGTGTAACCATGAGAAAACTTCTTGATATTTTTGTCTCAAATTCATTATATTTATAAAAATAAAAAATGTATCTTGAAAACTGTGTTTGAAAATTATTGGAAATTAATGATTAAGTTGTTTATACTCATGTATTCAAGGTGCAAAGAAAGTCTTAGAATACTTTTTACTTAATGGTTACACATGACAAGTTTTAAGTGTTTTTTTTTTTTTTTTTATTTAGTTGAAAATGCAGATGTTTGCAGGTGAATAGAGAGGGAAGTAGAGTGGATAGTTTTTCTGTAATGCTAAAGTTTGAAGATGGGATATTACCAGATCGGGTTAAAATAGGTTATATTAGTTATCCAGTAAGAGAATATGTGAAAGCACCATTAAGATGTTATAATTGCCAGAGATATGGACACATAGATAATGTCTGTAAGGCAAAAAAGAGATGTGCTCATTGTGGAGGTGAGCATGATCATGGTAGGTGTGAAGCAGGTGCTGAGGTTAGGTGCTGCAATTGTGGTGGAGCACATAATGTTGCATATGGGGGCTGTGAAGTTAGGAAAAAAGCAGTGGAGGTACAGAAAGAGCGGGAGAAAAGTAGGTTGAGGCAGTGAAAGTAGTAGAATTAAGGAGCAATGAGAAGTCAGAAGATGGTAATGATAGAGGGCAGATCATAAAAGCAACAAGAGAACCAATAAGAGCGAGAGAAGAAGGTAGGATCAGAGAAGATGAGTTAAGAGTAAGAAAAACGTTGTGCTGTTTATGGTGGAAGTTATTAATTGCACAGCTCAGATGGAAAAGAGAACTGAGAGGATACAAATGATTGTGAGGGCAGCTGAGAGATTTTTAGATGTGAAAGGAATGACATGGGAGATAGTTAAGGATTGCCTAACAACAAAATTACAGCCAAGTCAAGAAATATGTTCTGTCATTAATTATGATGATAATAATATTACAGTGGAATGCCAGGTGTCTTTTTGCAAATGGATTTGAGTTCAAAGGGTATGTAAATCAAATAAAAGATAAACCACATGTGATATGCATACAAGAATCGTGGCTTAAACCAAGATTTGAATTTGTTTTGAAGGGATATTCAGTAGTAAGAAGGGATAGAGTAGAGGGTAATGGAGGGGGATGTATTACTTTCATAAGATCAGGAATTCCGTATAGATGGGTGGGAATAGGGATATCAATGGAGTATGTAGTAGTTGAGATATTGGAACAAAGTAAAAAATATGTTAGAATACATTTTTATAATCCATGTAAGAGACTGGAGTTAAGTGAATTAGAAGCTATAGAAGGTCAAGGAGATGAGAGGATTATTTGGTGTGGGGACTTTAACGCACATAGTACTCTTTGGGGTGGGGCAAAAGTAGATAGAAATGGTCAGATAATTGAAGAATTGATAGATGGAAAGAATTTAGTATGTCTCAATGATGGAGGGTGCACAAGGATTTAGATTTGACATTGGTGTCAAGATTGTTAGGAGGAATATCTGAGTGGGAAATATTAAGTAAATGAATGGTGGGAAGTGATCATTATCCTATATTAATTTTTATTATGAGTAATGGAGAGGAAAGTGGAAAACATTGGGGAGGTATAGGGAAGTGGATATATGAAAAGGCCAACTGGGCAGAGTTTATGAGAGAGAGTGAAGAAGGATTGAATCGGATGGAGAATATAAATAGGGGTAGTATTGAGGAAATAAATAGTGAGATTATTTATGTTATAAAGGAAGCAGCAGGAAAATATATTCCAAAAAGTAAAGGAAGTAGGAAGATGAAAATAGTCCCATGGTGGAATAAAAAAATGTGATGAAGCTATTAGAAATAAAAGGAAGGCATTTAGAAGAGTAAGAAGAACACATAATTTTCAACATTTGATTGAATATAAAAAGGCCCAAGCAGAAGTTAGAAAGGTGGTAAGAAATGCTAAACGATCTTTTTGGAGATCTTTTTGTAGTGAAATAGGGAAATACACTCCAACTGAAGAGGTATGGAGTATGATCAAAAGGATGAAGGGTTTATGAAAGGAGTTTTGAATATCCAGTTTTAAAGATGAGAGAAGAATTAGCTGTAACAGATGAAGAAAAGGCAACAATGTTTCGAGAGGCATTTGTAAAGGTGAACTGCTCTAAAAATTTGTCAGATGAGAGTAGGAGAGTAAGGGTAGAGACTCTTAAAAAACATCCGCAGTTAAAGGATAGAAGGGACAATTTGACAATTTGATGGATGTACCTTTTGAAATTAATGAATTTAAGCGAAAATTAAGTAGAATGAATGAATCAGCAACTGGAGAAGATGGAGTAAGCTGTAGTATGTTGAAACATTTGAGTGAAAATGCATTGGGTGTGGTTTTAGAATTTCTAAATATTTGGATAGAAGGGATTTTGCCTAAAAGCTGGAAAGAAGTGATGGTACTGCCTATAAAGAAACCAGGGAAGGATCCAAGTGTTCCATTAAACAATAGGCCAATAGCTCTTACATCTCATCTATGTAAGGTAATGGAAAAAATTATAACTGACAGATTAATATATTATTTGGAAAAAGGGAAGAGTGGGGTAGAGGAACAATGGATCCAGTATTATGTATAGAGTCGGACATAAGGAAGGTGGCAGTATTTTTTGATATAGAGAAAACTTATGATTTCTTATGGAAAGAATTGCTGGTGAAATTGGGACAATTGGGAATAGGAGGGCGAATGTTTAATTGGAGTACAAAGTTCCTGGTAGAAATGAAGAATGTAAATCAACTAATGGAGCTCCACAGGGAAGTGTTATTAGCCCATTGCTCTTTATAATCATGACCAATGATGTGTTCTCAGGGGTGGATAAAAGTATTTGCAGATCATTGTTTATGGATGATGGAGCTCTATGGTATAGGGGTGCCAATATAAAGTTAATAGAAAAGAATAGATAACAAATTAAAATTAAATTTGTACAATCAGACATTAGGAAGGGTAAATAAGGTAAGGTTTTTTGGAATATGGTTAGACAGCAGACTCACATGGAAGGGGCATTTAGAAAAGATGGAAGATAAATGTAAAAGAGTTTTAAATATAATGTGATGTGTGTCCGGTCAAGACTGGGTGATGGACAGATTGGCTTTAAAAACCATATACATAACACTAATTAGATCAGTGATGGATTATGGAAGTATTGTTTATGGATCTACAGCTAAAACTCATTTAGCTAAATTAGATCAAATTCAGGCAGAAGCATTAAGGATTTGTTGTGGAGCATATCCATCATCTCCAGTTTCAGCATTACAGGTAGAAGTAGGTGAAATGCCTCTTCAAATAAGAAGACAACAGTTGATAGTGGTCTACTGGGCAAATCTTAAGGGACATGACAAATCACATCCCACCTTAAAATATTAGATCAGTGTTGAGAGTATGGGAAGAAAAAAATTAATAGTTTCGGATGGGTGGTAGGGGATCTAGTAAAGGAGATGGGTATAAAGGATTTTAGAATTACACCAAGAGTGATCCTGCCAGCTGTTCCATTGTGGATTTTGCCTCAACCTCTAGTAGATTTGACACTACTGGAATGCAGACAAAAAGAAGGTCAGAGTGAGCATCAGGTAATCCAAGTAAAGGAGTATTTGGGTAGAAAGTATGGACACATTACTCAAATATTTACAGATGCCTCAAATAATCCAAGTAGCGGACAAGTAGTTATAGCATTTGTTATACCAAAATTGCAAATCTCAAGGAAGGTAAGGATATCAGATATGCTACCAGTGTTCATTGGGAAATTATGGCAATTGTGATTGCTTTAAGATGGATTAAAGAAACAGGAGTGAAGGATGTATTAGTATGTTCAGATTCCAATGCAGCCCTCAAGTATCGATGCCCAACAGTCTGACACAAGACAAGATTTAGTAATGGAGATTTTCCATGAATTATATTTGTTGCAACAAATAAAAGCGAGGGTACAGTTTTTGTGGGTTCCAGCACATGTGGGTGTGAAAGGGAATGAGGTAGCAGATAAGCTGGCAAAACAAGCAGTACAGGATATAAAAGTGGTAATAAATATATCATAGAGTAGTTCAAAAATCAAAGCAATAGTTATAAAGGAAATGCATCAAAGATGGCAGCGGTATTGGGATACTGAAACTAAAGGAAGACATATGCATTCAGTACAGCCAAAAGTAGGGAAAGGAAGGCATTCTAGTAGAAATAGAAGAGAGGAAAATATTTTATCAAGACTCAGACTGGGGCATACAGGGCTAAATAAGACAATGTAATTAATATCCAAGCATCCAACAGGGCTTTGTGAATGGTGTGGAATTAGTGAAACAGTAGAACACGTCATTATGCATTGTGGAAGAAACACAGAGGAGAGAGTAATTCTAGTGGAGGATATAAGGAGAAATGGGGAACAAGATATTTCATTAAAAAAATATTTTCAATCCGAAGATAGGAGGGAATGTAATAACAATAGTTTTTGGAGTGTACAGGCCTAATTGATAGGATATAGGTAGTTAAGGATATGAGAGTTTTAAAACCCTATTAAAAATATAGGTGTGTGTGTGTGTGTGTGTGTGTGTGTGTGTGTGTGTGTATATATATAATTCTCCTTCCCCTCTCCCGCATCCCTCTGGTCTAGGAATGGTTACGAGCGAAAGCTAGAGGAGCTGAACACGACTCTTGTTGGGCTGATTGTATTAATAACAAAGTGTATGAAATATACTTTAAAATTATACATAAAATTTACCCAACAAATGAGTTCCTAAAAAGATATAAAAATGACCTTTCTGAATCCTGTACATTTTGTAAAAAGGATACTGAAACTGTCTTACATCTTTTCTTTGAATGTATATATGTGACGTTTTTCTGGATTGATGTGGAATATGTATTTAATATGTTGAGTGGAATTATAATTTGCATAGAGAAAAGGGATGTTTTTTTTATTATGAAAAAAAAAGATATAGACAAGAGTCACGTTTTTTTGTTAAATCTGATCTTATTACTTGGTAAGTTTTACATACATAAATGTAAATGGTCTGAAAGGATACCTAACATCTCCCATTTTAAAGCTGACTTGAAGATTTACTTTGAAACACTGAAAGGACTCTCAAACCGCAAAGCAATCAGAACGATGGACATCTTCAAAGAATTAAATTCCTCTTCTTTATTTTAATTATACACGTATACCTCCTTTCCGTTATGTTATGTTTTCTTTTTTTTCTTTTCTTTAATATGTAATTTGAATGTTCTTTAATTTCATTGATATGAAGGTTATCTTTATTGCTCTTTATATCTAATGATGCTTTGGAATAATTTAGAACAGTATATGTGAAACATTTGTATCTATTGTATTGTCATATATAATTTATGGAAATAAAAAAAAAGACTCTTGTTGGGCTGAAGGATGGGGGGAGGGGAGGTAGTGGTTAGAGTCTCTGGTTCATGATCACAGAGGGTGGCAGTAATGCACGAGCTTTGTTGCGATCTGCCATAAAAACGACGACGAAGAAGATATGTCACGCCCCTTTTGATACACACGCTGCGATGACGTGTTTCCGCATTATTTAGCAGCGTAAATCTTGCAAAACATTTTCTAACACAAACATGTTATATTACCCATACATTTTAAAAAATTTAAATTTGAAGTACCATAGCTAGTGACAGTACGTTTACTTCCGCGTTTCAAACGGCGAATGAAAACCCTCTTGCTCAGTTTTTATGGGCGTGTCTTACAGACACATACTGAGCAATTTACCTGCGCACACAGGTGTTGAGTTTCAGGAAGAGAGGGGTTGGCGTATCGGTGTTTTGAGTTGAATCTGAAAAGTAGATTTTCAAGAGGTGTCACTTTCCTCGGAATCCTGAATCTATATGGTATTTTGAGCCAGCAGCATCTGCAACTGTGATTTAAATCAAAACCTTCAAAAATGAGTAAAATTTCAAAGATTTTTAAAGTGAGTTCTTCAAGCTCGTCCAGACCCAGTTCTAGTTCTGGATCTAGTTCAAGCTCTAGATCTCGGCACCACCGGTCCCGTTCTGGGCCATCACCCCAGGAGGCCATCCACAGACTGAGAGAGACTGAGGCAATGTTAACTAAAAAACAGCAATACCTGGAGAGCAGAATCGAGCAGGAGCTCATGATTGCCAAGAAGAATGGCACCAAAAACAAAAGAGGTACAGTAGGAATAATAATAATAATGATGATGATCCAACATGTTTGTGTGTGTGTGTATATATATATATATATATATATATATATATATATATATATATATATATATATATATATATATATATGCCTACCAGTCTTGAGATATATTTTTCCTACACCAAATAAATTTTATATCTGTTGTAGGCTAAATGCAAGACACATTGAGATAACAAGCTGTTACATAATCTGTCTTTAAAAGTGAAATTATCTTCATCCGGAAAGTGTAACAACACCCAATTGAAACATGTCAGTGAAACATGGCTTTTGTTTATATGGAGTGACACCCAATTACACCAAAAACATGTTGCTCTGCTGGCCACTCCTCATTTCAAATCTTTCTTTTGTACACATACCAACATGTGGTTTACACCCAAGTTCTAACATTAAATTATCTTCCTCTAAAGAAAGAAAATGTATCAATTTAAATACTGCAGATATAGAGAAGATCTATTTTAACAGCACATATTTTTGTGCTTCCTGCCTGACCTTTCATTAGTTTTTCTTTTCGATTTGTCATTTGTTGATTTTCAAAAGTGTGACTATATATATATATATATATATATATATATATATATATATATATATATATATATATATATGTATATGTATGTGTGTGTGTGTGTATGTGTATATATATATATATGTATATATATATGTATGTGTGTGTGTGTGTGTGTGTGTGTGTGTGTGTTTTAAATGTCATATCTTCAGAATGGCTAATGTTTGACTTTTCTTGTTCACAAGCTATGTTGATGCTTGTTGTCTTATTTAGTGAAAATTATCAGATAAGAAAATAAAAATGATCTAAAAGGTACATAGAATCCAAAATAAATTACTTAAATTGCAGCTGATCACATTTCATATGATCAACACCATTTATCCTTATATATATATATATATATATATATATATATATATATATATATATATATATATATATATATATATATATATATATATATATATAAATATATAAATATAAAAGTTATATTTTTCTTCATTATATATAAGTCAACTGTTTTTAATTTTTACATTGAAATGTTTGATGTTGATAATAATAACAACAATACGATACACTACTGTTGAGATGAGAAAGGAATATTCTGGGTTCAATACAATCAAATTTGTGGCATAATGTTGATTACCACAAAATATTTTTTCCCAAAAAAGCAAAAATCGAAGTTACATTGAGGCAGTGGAAGTGAATGGGGCCAAGTTCTGGAGGGTTTAAAAGCAGAAATGTGATGCTTATAATTTCATAAAAACACAGTAATTCTTCTGTTAACTTTTTTAGCTGTAAAGTTGTTAAATCGTAATTTCTACAGTCATGTAGACATTACATCGTCATGGCAACAAAGTTGTAAAATTAACTCTAAATTCATACAGAATAGGTAAGTGATTTTATCACACTAAAATCATGTTAACACGAATATTGTTTATGTCTTGTGGCTATACTTTTGTAATAGTAGGTCTTTTATCTTTACATATTGGCCCATTCAATTCCAACTTGTTTTGAAACTGGAATATTCCTTAAGAATATTGCATTGCTTTGACAGTGTTGGTGTTAACATTGGCTATAATGGTGATCATCTCGCCTCTTTCTCAGCTGCACTTCAGGCTCTTAAGAGGAAGAAACGCTTCGAGCAGCAGTTAACGCAGATCGATGGGACCCTGTCCACCATTGAGTTCCAGCGAGAGGCCCTGGAGAACTCCACCACAAACACGGAGGTTCTGAAGAACATGGGTTACGCTGCCAAAGCCATCAAAGGGGTACACCAGAACATGTGAGTGTCATCATTTCTGTTCTTCACACTATCATTCATTACTATAAACTCCTCATTGCTTATCCTGATAGTGCTATGATTGTTGAACTTTTACAGTCCTATATAATATTGCATAGTGCTTGATTTATATCTTGTCTTTGTACTTTTATCTTTACTTGCTGAATTCACTAAACAATATGTGTACTCTCTTAAAGGTTACCTTGGTAAGATAGAATATGCCATTAAAATTAATGCAATTGCAAAAATGGTCATTATCATATTAATATCATACTTTAACAGTTTCCTTTGGGCCAAGATGATTGGACATTTCTATTCTATTAGTATTTTTCAAAGTATGCTCTTTTTAGGCAGGCTTATCAGTAGTATTTAGTTTTACTTATAGGTAGCATTGTGCTGTGCTAACTGTTTCACTGGATCAGCAAATCTCACTCTATCTAGAGATCTGGATAAGATTGACTCCCTCATGCAGGACATTACAGAACAGCAGGAAGTAGCTCAGGAGATCAGTGATGCCATCTCACGACCTTTTGGTGACCAGTTTGATGAGGTATATTGTCAGCATTTACATCAGCACAGAGATGACTTCTAATAGATCTTTCACCCATTAGGGTTTAGGGTTTTTTCAAAATCCCTAAACCAAGGCCAAAAGCTACTAACATCAAATTTGGCACATACCTTCAGACTGTTCTGACTTGGGTTGCATTGGCAGAATGTTCAGATGAGTCAACAGAATGTTCATGAATTCAAACTCCAACTGTCAAAAATTAAAATGTAAACAAACCCACACAATGCCTTTAATCTGCTTTATCCATCCGTCCATTCATACATGCATGCATACATATCCTTAAAATTTTTGTTTTTAAAAAATATTTTAAATTTCCAGACAAGGCTTTTTCAAACCAATATCAAAGTCTGTCTTGAAACTTAACCTATCTAGTTAAAAAATAATCTCTCTCATTCTTAAAAGGATGAATTGTTGGCAGAACTGGCAGAGTTGGAACAGGAAGAACTGGAAGAAAGTATGAAAAATATGGGCAGATTACCAAGTGTCCCAACTACCAAACTACCCAGCACAAGACCAAGCCACCGTGCAAGTATGTACTTGAAGTACTCGTACCCATGGAAACTCTTAAAAGGGCAATTTTTTACTGCACAAATTTAAACTATTGTTTATTTGTTTTATTTTAAATTATTCTTCTGATTTTTTTTTTTAGCATCCAAGAAGAGAGTGGAGGATGATCATGGTATGAAGAGGTTGGCTTCCTGGGCTTCCTAGACAGCAGCAAACACATACTTTCTCTCTTTTCACTTTTCTACTTTTTATTCTCTTGCACATATATATGCATTCTCAAATTCATAGACATGCACTGCCAAGAATTTGTGTCACACTGTTAGAACTTTTTAAACAAAATTGAGAAATTATGTTGAGACATGAAGCTGAGAATTTATATTGTTATATCTGTGAGTTAATCTTTAATATGAAGGATTATTTTTCTGGAGGCAACTTTGTGTAAATACGTGTAGCAGCATTTGATGAGTGAAGGATCATAAACTGTTTATTTTTAATAAAATGTAAATGTCGAATAGTGGGGTTTGGGTGAAAATAAACTGGTATTAACTACATATCACTGGATGATTGAATTACTTGCTTACCAGAAAAGTACAAAAACTAGAATGTGGAGAGTGCTTACAGTAATGTAAAGTGTTTACAGTATGTTAAAGGTTTTGACATACACACAGGCATGTAATATGTACATGGTTCTAGTTACCTGTGTCTTTTAGACTTTTGCCAGTAACAGCAATTATAAAAATATTTATTTAAAAATGGTATTTAAACCCTCGTGCGACCCACATGTACACATGCGTGGACATTGTATTTTGGCTTTGCAATATGCAATGCATAATAATAAATTTAAACCGACAGATCTCAGTACAGAAGATTCTGGGCTGTCAGTAAAGGCTTTTGAATGCATCATCAATGGATGCTTCTAAAAGCAGAACAATTTTTCTTTCAGAGGATTTATATGGTGTTATAAGGTGCATTTTGATAAAGGAATGCTCCATGTTTAATTCAAATTCAGCTCAATTAACATAATTTGTGTCATATTTACACACACACACACACACACACACACACAATTTGAGTTACTGCAAGGCACTTATTATGAAATTGAACGGGGCCAGTACATGAACACTAAAATATGCATTTTAAAATTATAGCAACAAGATGTAAATGATATTAACATTTTATAGTTATAAAATCACCTATTAACCCTGTCTGTATATAGTTATATCCAAACTGTTGTCATGAAATTCTGTAATCCCAGTATTGGATATAATATTACACAGATAAGGTTCTTTGTTATAATTTTGAAACCATGTGTATTTTATTATTTATCGACTGGCCCTAATCACTTCCAGTAAGTTCCTTACTGCTAATAAAGGAGGAACAAGTCGGAATAATTTTTTGCAGTAATCAACATTGTCACAAATGCTGTTGATTGAGCACATGTTTTGAAGCTGGAATATTCTTTTTATAAATTATTTCTCTCACTAGTTTAAAAAAAACATAGTTGTAGTTTTTAAGGAATAGACAATGTGTTGAAAGTGTTTGTCATCCCTAATAAATAAATAAAATATTTGTTGTAGTATAATTGTGCAGTGATTTATTTTACTTTGATTGTACACGTGATTTTTCAGTACTATGTTATTTTAAGGTACTTCAATGAATTCAATGTTAGTACTACACGAAAAGATGGCGTCATTGTAATTTTTGCTAGTCGAGGAAAAGGTTAATGTTGAAAGTCACCCTCTAGGTGGCGTCGTGAGCTCTCTGTGAACGCGCGCGCATAAACCTCCCGCCCTACAAGCAGGAAATGCCTCTCTTTTGACTTTCCCTCCTATATCACCTGACTCGAGTAAAAGTCACAGATACAGCTCCGACATGAACTCAGACAGACCATCACATTCAACCGGTAAGTGGTATACTTATGTATATTTCTTAAAAAGGCAGCTGTTGTACTTTTATTTATCTCTAGCCGGTGCGTGCGTGTGTGCGCGCGCGCGCGCGTGTGTGTGTGTTTGGTCAATGTGACACGTCTGCTTTAAAAGGACAGGTACCACGCTTAAAGGTGGAATAAAGTGACAACAGACACTCTCACATACTATAAAACCTCACAAATGAATTATTATAAAACACTGACTCTGACATTTTTAGATAAACATAAGCTGATGTTATTCACGTGTGTATTTTACATTGAAACGCATTTAGTCAAATAGTCAAAAATGGGTCGCTCAAATAGTGTTCTTTAAGGTTAAAGGCCTGTTTAAAGTTAAATGAAGTCTCTAAACTAATACGAACAAAGAAACTGCTTTCAGTTCTAATGGGGCTTGGCAGTTAAAGATAATGTATATATTGTATTAAAAAGCTCTTGGTCATCTATTTCCTCCTAGTTGGAAGTTGCTCAAGCCTTAAGGAGAAACTAGAGATGTGTCGTAAGATCACATTTCAGATTGAGAAACCCAATACTTTCAGAGATTACATCATTAGGAAAAAAACATTCTAGCTCTAAATCCAAATCCAGTCTAGCTATCAATATCTAGGCTACTGTATATAAGAGTATGTGTACATTTTAATGTCGGCAACTTAAAAAAAAAAAAGTAAAAAAAGAAACCTTTCCATGTATTGTATTAACATATTTTAAGTAGAATAAATAACTTGTTTTAATTGTATAAAAATTCTTATCAAATTACTTATGCTATAACACAGTAAAATTAAGCTCATCAAATCAACATATTACATTATATTATTAGTTGTTTATTGATATAGATTTTACAATGGCCGATGGCGATATCTACAGAGAAGGGTGCCATAACCAATATGCACATAATACAAATTAATTATGATGTATGAAATGTTCACAGAACATTTTTATAATTCATTGACGAGGCTCTAAAGTTTGGAAATGAATAAATATCTTTCATTTCTATTGATCATCTAAGTGAGCATGGTTTGTGCCTGATGCAGATAATGTCAGATAGGATAAATGGGCCTAATAATTATTAAAATCCATATAAATAATTGAACACATAATTTGGCTGTTGGCATATGGATTATTCTGACAATTCTGACTCTTGGTTGTGTACTGTAAGATGTAACATTCATAGAAACAACTTAGTGATGCCCTTAATAATGTAATTGTGCAGGGCCTAAGTTGAGGGAATTGGGCATTCCAAATTGGGAGAAAAGGTGATTAAAAAAAAAAAAATGTAATTGTGTCCTCCAGCCGTTTACCAGATCGATCCTGAAGATGAGAAGCGGTTGGCGGCGGCCGCCCGAGAGGCAATCCGTCTACCTGAGCTCCGTCTCATCCTGCTGGGCTGGAGATGGCCAGGTAAGAGCCTGACTGGCAACACCATCCTTGGACGTGAGGAGTTCCGTTTGGAACGTGCTGCTGAATTCTGTGTGAAACGTGAAACCGAGGTGGATCGGCGCAAGTTAATGGTTGTAGACACACCTGGCTGGTTCTCAGCCCAGACCACACCAGGGGATTACCAACAGGAGATGGTCCGAAGTGTAAGTATGTGCCCACCAGGACCCCACGCGTTCCTGCTAGTTATACCTGTGGGCATGTTCACCGAAACGGACCGGGCTCGTATCGAGGAGAACTTGGTGCTGTTTGGGGAGGACATATGGAAGCACACCTTGGTGGTGTTCACCTGGGCGGAGGTTTTGAAGGACAGGTCCATAGAAAGGCATATACGAAGGGAAGGTCGTGACCTTCAGTGGGTTGTGGACAAGTGTAAAAAAAGGTACCATGTCATCAATAACTATATTTTTGGAGAGCACCCGCAGCTGCCCCAGCTAATGGAGAAGATCGAGAAGATAGTGGCTGAAGAAGGTGGTTATTTCACCCTTAAGACAGATGAAACTAAAACACAATGTCAAGCTCCGAGTCCATTGCAGGATGAGAATCAGAAGACCAATGCTGTGAAAGAGAACCGAGAGCTGGGTGCGAGACCCAAACAGAATGGTTCCTGCAACTCACTACGCACCATGGACGTTGATCCTTCACCGAGTGAGTTAATGTCCAATCACTGTTTTGTCACACATTAAATGTACACATACATTTTCATACGTTGAATAGAAACTGTAATGTACAATATCAACATGTTGAGCGTGTTTACATGCACTGATTATGCCTAATAAACCGACATTGTGTAAGGTCATGCAAACGCCTTAAACGGTTTTCTTTTATTGGGGTAAGGTCATAATTGGTTTAAGCAAAAATAAGACTGGCACGCATCGTTTTTTGCCCACTATCCTGATTTTGAATTGCAAACACCTTTATCGACGTTCTTACCAGCTTAGCCAATGTGCACAAGTGTTGTGCATATTCCTGTTTACGTTTTGACGTCAAAAGTAGAGAATAATGTAATGACTTCAAATCTCATGTAAATGTCAGCTTTTTTAAATAAGTTGATTTTTGATAGTAATCAGCATATTGCTGTGCATGTAAATACACTCATTGAGAGCATCTACTTCCTTACTATGTACTGTATATCCAACTTCAGCGACGTACAAATCAATGTTTTGGTTTAACTTGGCCTGTTGCGATAATTAAATAATGTCTGATCGTGGTAATGCTTTTTAAATTCCAGTCATATTTTAGTGCCAAATAAGGGAATTTGAAGCGAATATACAGTATAAATGCCATGAATGGTGCGTTTGTGTGTCATTGAGTTGAACTGTGAGCATCACTGAGCCGCACTGCGGACATCAACCAGAGGAGCAGCTCCTGTCCGCATGTGAAATTTTCAGGGCTCTGATGTACAATTTGTCAGCCGAGGCTCGTGCCAAACTTCAGCTAAAGTATAAATTAACAAATATAAAGTTTGATAGTGAACACGAACCACTCCGGTTTCACTTTTAATTTAATTTGGCGATCATGTGATGAAACATGTTCCTGGACATATAGGTTCATACACGCAGTGTTAGTGACACACAGTGACACAGAGACTGTTGTGCATGAAAATCACATAAGATCAGCAGTTACAGAAATACTCTATTATACTATACTATATAATACTCTATTAATACTCTAAAGACCAGATCATCTGGCACCAACAATCATACCATGCTCCAAATCAAAGAGATCACATTTTTCCCCATTTTGATGGTTGATGTGAACATTAATTGAAGCTCCTGACCCATATCTGCATGATATTATGCACTGCACTGCTGCCACACGATTGGCTGATTATATAATCGTTTGGATGATTGTTGGTGCCAGATGGGCTGGTTTGAGTATTAATGTTAAGTACCCCAAAATCACTGAAAACCTTAAAAATAATAATAATAATCCTTAGAAGAACAATAGGGCCTCCGCACTTTCAGTGCTTGGGCCCTGATAATGGCATGCACGTAAAACCTTGTATCACAATTCAACTAAATTTAACCAAATAAACTAAACACATGAATGAAAAATCATTAAAAATAATCATACAATATCATGCAGACCAAAGAAATACCTTAATTACCTAAAAACAAACTGGCCAGCTATAGCATCTACCAGAGAGTAACAACTTTATGTAGTGTATGTGATGATTCTCATAGTATCTTTTGGGCTTGCATGAGAAATTACTGGTTTACAAGATCTCATGGGACTTGTATTCTTTCCCCCCATAATCATCTTGTCATAAATTGTTTCAATGTATTACATACGTAAAATTGCTGTGTACGTAGAATATATTTAAAAGCAAGTGGAAATTTTCTATCAAAATCTGTTTTTTTAAATGGTTCAGAACAGCACTGTAACAAAGCTTTTTTATAATCTCACGTCTTTTTTTTTTCTCTGCAGGTTTGGTTGAAGGAGTGAGAGACTAATAATGTACAGACAGTTCCAGTGCTGCTGTGTGTATCTCAATTCATTTGAACTTAATAGTGCCTAAATTATTGGTAAAATAATTTATATATCCACATATCTTTGACTTCAGTCCACCAATCCAAGCAGCTTCTAGTGGTAGGGTTTAAAGTTGGGTTTACAGTATCCCTGTAGGCTAATTATTCTTAACCTAAAAATTTAACATACTGTAACATAACTAGGAATTAATTAATAAATTAATTAATAAATTAAAGTTACAATAGTGTTTGTAAATCAGTAGAACAACCTTATATACTAATTGAAAGCATTTGTATTGATGGTATTTCATACAAATATCATTACTACTGTGTACTAGAAACACAGTGAGTCAAAGGGAGGTTAGCTAATCAGGATTTACATGGTATTGACGCAGTCTCTTGAGAAAATTCTTGAGGTAATGGAGTCATCAGTTTGAGAAAAACACTCCCCACTTATCAGTTATTTGCACTAATGAATTTAAAACAACATGATAGCCTGTAAAAATGCCTAAACTAATGCACTAATAACTTTTAGAGATTCTGTAAGGGGGGAATTCACTATGAATTAATTGACCCTTCACTAAGCCCCGCCTGAACAGTGATTCTGACCAATCCTGTCTTGGCAAATGTTGCTCTGCTGCCATTACTCATGACACGGGTTTGCTTTTTTCCAATGACAGTCTATAAAAGTAATGTGTGTTTGAGTACTTTTAAGGGGGGTTTTATCAAAATAACCCCCCAAAATTTTAAACGTGTTGTTGCCGGGTCATTTGTAATAGTGACACGAGATACACACAAATGCAGCAGAACGACGCAATCTACCATGCCCTGCTGCGACTGTACAGAATCACTGTGATCCAGACACCTGAATCATCTCTTATTAAACAATAAACATGCCTAAAGTGCGATTGACTACACTGCGCATCTGGATGTATGCAGGTTATTATGCTCTTCTCCATCATTTGATAATTATTTTATGAATTACTGCTAAAATGATCTAAAATGTACACATGCATCTCTTTTAAATAACATTCATCTTACTGCCAGATGAAAGCAGATAATAGCATGTTGTAAATTGCACAGGGCAATTTTTTGGGAATGAAGCACAACTTATAATGAGCCAGATTTACATAGAAATGAGGCGTGGCTGCACAAAAAAGAATGACAATGATAATCTATTTAAATAGTCAAGACGCAGGGCAATTTTAGCGTTGATTGCCTCTGCTTAAGCTAGATTGCGGGTGAATAAGATGCAGCTTTTTATGCTAAAATACTATGCACAAAAGTGGTGCAACTGTTTATTGAATTCACCCCTAAGTGTCTTGCATTTGTAATGACTGAATTTGTTACATTGTTGACTTATTGGTCACAGTGGTAGTTGGCATTATAAATGGGCCAAAATCATACTGAACAAGAATTTCCAGTTTGTCTCATCACTGTTTTCTGATGATTCAGATGTCCCTAGTTGTTTTTGTCGAAAGCATATTTATAAATGTTTATTGATGTTTTTGTAAAAATATTATTTCTGCATTATCCAATAAGAACATGAAGTTTTTATGCCTTGATTTATGCTTGTTTTAGTATTGACATTTTGTGATGTTTTCTTTTTTATCTCATTCTGTACTGTTACTTTTCAACAAAGCGCTCTCCAGTCAATACACAGTAAATTGTTACAAATTGTTTTCTTACTCCGAGACTACATAGCTGTCCTTGTTTTAGCACTCTAGGTGTCATCACTGTATTTATTTTTAATTGCATATTTCATGCTTGAAAGAAACCAATTGCATGTAAAACTCAAATGTGTATTCTGCTATTAATTTTATTTGACTTGACATGATTGCTTTCCTTTTTAGATGTGTTGAAAATTCCGAAAGCCATAAAATCTCTACCAGATGTCTGTGTGATCTTTGCTTATAATTTATTAAGTTTTCCAGTTAGTCTAAGTGACTGTATAAATGCTGTGTCTTGGATTGTAATGCAGTCAAATACCTTTTGGAGGACTTTTCACCTCAACACATAAAAGAATGGGTCATTCAGGGAACGTTTTCCCAAATTATTTCCTTTATGTAGCATGATAATATCTAGCACCACCAATTGTTATGATATAAATATAATATTAATAATTATTTAATGTGTTATTAATAACACATGTTTAGAAAATGTATTGTAACATTTATTTACAGTAATATCAATATTTCTATTTAGCATCAAGTAATGCTCCTAAATCTTGCTGTACAGATTGTATTTGTTAAGTAATATACAGTCAGCTGAATGTTATTGCAAAATAAACCCTGAAAGGGTGATCAGGTCTTGTGTCACCCTAAAGGAGTTTATTTGGCATTAACTGGCTTACTACATAACCTGCTTATTACATGGTTACTAACCAAATTAATAAATAAATGGCATTAAATAATGGTATGCATTGAAATAATGTTGTTATGTGAAAAGAAAATAATCGATGAACAACTGAATTCCACCTCTGCTTTAAGTCAGAGTTCTGGTGTTTATTTTGTGTAATGACTGACTGTTCATTATCCAGCGAATTACAAGACTACTAGCCAACTAAATAAATAAAAGGACATGATATGAGTTTAAATTACTTTATTAGCTTACTTGTAGCGATTGCAGAGTGATATGGGAAGTAGGATTTGCTCAGATGCACGGTTGTTACTCAGATGTATCAGACCACTAGATGGCACCATTGAACAATCAGAATTGAGTATTCCAGAGACCCATGTAATAACATAAGTTAACTACATTAGTTAACAAGAGCCACAACATTGAACAATACTTTTACAGAATTTATTAGTCTTGGTTACTGTTACTCAACATATACTTGTAAAAATTTTTACATTAACAGTTGTATTTGTTTAGTTAAAGCATTGTGAACTATGGAAGCCCTGAACCGCACTGTGACATTTTTCTAGCTGCCTTCGTGCAAATTTTTGTTTTGCTCTACAATAGTTTTTTTTAGCTAACAATTAGCATGCAGTACCAGCCTGGAGCACCAGGTGCCACTATCAGTCAGAATGAAATCTTAGGTGACAGATGACAGCTGTGGTACTTCATCTGTTTATTTTATTGTTGTAAAATACATCAGTAATGTTTTGCAAATCTTAATCAAGGAAAGACACAATGTTTGAGAATCTACTAATACATGAGATCCCCCAATTAAAAGAATGTACCTCAGGTTACAATGTTTCATATGGCATTTATTGTGAAGTGTGAAAATGGGAGTTCTTTCTGGTTGTTTGATGACCTTAACCACCGGGAATATCAATGCTGCTATTGATATTGTGCTTCTTTTAATTTGTCGGCCCATGTAAACATGCGTTATATAGACATCTTTGACCGTTGTGACACCTACTCGATTAAAGGGATGACTCGTGTTAAGAGTTGCCCAGATCAATGAACTCTTTGGAGCAATGCATCTGCTTCAACCACTGCACCGTATCAAGTTAAAGGAAGATGCAGAGCTGCAGCATTTCTTGAGGGAATGGTGCACGTTTCATGTTCAAATATCATCTGGCCTACTGGTTGTCCTTGGTCTGTTAAGTGAGGGGACGCACTGAGAACTTTGCATCTCTTAAATATTGCAACGTAGGCAATGCCTGTCTATAAAAATTAAATAATTGTATTTAGAACCACTGTGAGGAAGCTGAAGGTAACTGGTAAGGAATGGTTTAAAATTATTAAACTAAGTAAGTGTTAATGGACAGTGTTTAAAAAAATATTTTGTATGAACTGTAAGATTAATGACCAATGTCTTTGAAGTCCATCCTGTATTAACTGCAGAAGTTCACATAGATGCAATTGTCCTTGTTAATTGGCTGATGAAGGCTTTTGTTGGCAATTGTTAGTCTATTTATTCAATTTCAAGATCATAGTCCATCAATAGACAAAAGTGAAGCAGGCAGAGATCAATGAGGTGCATTACAGTTCACCAGCAGGTCATTTCGGTGAGGTTTGGTGGGGTCTATCCTAAATCCAAGGTTCAGGCAATGGCATATGAAGAATCTGTTGTTCTACAGTAGGAGCTGGCATTATTTCATCCTCTGAAGTCCATCATAAAAGACTAAAGTGATGTCTGGCTAGCACTGGCTGTAGTTTGTCATCATCACTCAGAGACAAATAGGAGTGGAGTCCGACACCAAGCAGGAACGGAGCTGGATAAACTCGGGATATGAATCCCAAGTTTGAGACATGGAAACAAATAGAATAATATTAGCATAGATGCCATTCAATTTTATGCAGGTTTATAGATTATGATAGATGTTCCTGGTTCTGGCAGACCTGACTGAAGCAGCCTAATTGTGAGCTGATGGATAATTTAGGTGTATGCCTGGCTAAATACTGTAGATGAGTCTTTAGTCTAGACTTAAACTGAGTGAGTGTGTCTGAACCCCAACAGTGTTAGGGAGACTATTCCATAGTTTAGTAGCCAAAAAGGAAAAGGATCTACCTCATTTTGTGGGTTTTGATATTCTAGGAACTATTAACAAGCCAGAATTTTGTGATCGTAATGAACGTGATGGAATATAGCGTGTCAGAAGGTCACTTAGGTACTGCGTAGCTAGAGCATTCAAAGCTTTGTATGTATTTAACAGAATTTTAAAATGAATACGAAATTTAACAGGTAGCCAATGTAAAGATGATAAAATTGGGCTAGTATGATCATATTTCTTGGTTCTAGTGAGCACTCTGGCAACTGCAGTTTGAACCAATTGAAGTTTATTTATTGATCTTGCTGGACATGCTCCCAGTAATGCATTATAATAATCTAGTCTTGAGGTCATGAACGCATGAATTAGTTTTTCGGCATCAGCAACAGAGAGCATGTGTCGTAACTTGGCAATATTTCTGAGGTGGAAGAATGCTGTTCTACAAACATCCATCCATCGAGAGTGAAATATTTTAGTGGCTTTTGTGAAAAACAAGCTTTCATCACACAGAGAAACTATAGCATTGCAGAGAATCATTTTGAGTGTATTAGATATAATTTAATTGGCCTCGGCAGTCCTATATTTCCTTTGGGCGCCCGCTGAAAATGTTTCAATGGGGGAACCATGGCCAGGGTTGGGGAGTAACAGAATACATGTAACGGGATTACGTATTCCACTACAGTAACAGTTTAAATTATTGGTAATCAGAATACAGTTACATTCAAAAAGTATTTTGATTACTGAAGCGATTCATACTGTTGTGAGTGAAAAGGTGGATATGACGTCATTGAGGAATTATCCCTTGGGAGATTAATAGAGGAGCTACATCACCTTTCTACAGCTTAACAAGAAAACAGTTTGAAATGCTTTGACAGATGAAAAATAAATCCAGTAACTACACAATTAAACACCTTGTAAATGTTTTTTATGAGGTTAGTGTATTTTTACAGGAATTGCTAACCAATGTAGCATTTAACATTGTGTAGAACGCTACAACAAATATACCTATGACTAAACTTTTTTTCTCTAGTCAGACCATTGATATTAGAGCAAAGATGTACTGCAAAAATCATATTCTTAATGATAATTTCAATATTGTTTTGCTGTAAAAATATTTTAAAATCCTTAAATGAAGATAAATTTAAGTGAATTTTCTTACTTTATTTACTAGTTGATGGTCAAAACAAGTGAACAAATCAACCAGTGCTGAAGAAGTAATCCAAAGTATTTAGAATACGTTACTGACTTTGAGTAATCTAATGGAATACGTTACAAATTACATTTTACTGCATGTATAGTGTAATCTGTATCGGAATACTTTTTAAAAGTAACCTGCCCAACCCTGACGATGGCATGTTCTTTCCCTGCTGTCTGCGACCCAGTCCGAATAAACCTGCGACCCACCAGTTGAGAAACAATGTTCAAGCCGAATCTACGCCCTTGTATGTAATAATAAATTAATATACTGTATACAGTCCTCAATTTCAAGCTAATTAAATGCTGATAAGGTTTAGGAGTAAATGCTGTCACATTTAATTCAAACACCTTTGTTCTCAGAATACTGCTAATTTCACCCTCATGAACTTTGTCATTTAAACAGAAATACATTTCTGTTTTAATACCGAATCATATTATAATGTAGCAGCCTATTATACACACCTTTGTTATTCATAAAATATCTAATTTATATAATTATCATCACTTATGATTAGACTTTTTTCTGTATTTACTAACAGCTGTGTGGATATTCCTGTCAATGGTACCTCCGATGGGTGGTGTTTTGGAAAGAGTGGGCGTGGCTAGTGAAAGTTAGAACTGCCAGAGATTATTTAGCAGAGATGAGTCACTTCTATTAAAATGAAAGGGAGAAACTGGAATGCCCAACCAAGAATCTCTGAGTGCCCAATGTAGAAAAGAAGTTCCGTCTTACAGTTAAAAGAGCCAATCACCTTTTAGATACAGACATCACTTGTCAGTCAACTCTAAATTGCATTTTTAGCGTAATATGAGGTAAAGAATCACAAATTATGATACCAGTGTTGTCAGATTTTATTGTTGATTTGAAATATGACCATCGTAATCTTGACCATCCATTTTTGAGATTTTGGCCTTTCTCCATTCAAGTAGTATAGGTGCTGCACTGGTGTGAATGGAAATAGCCTCCCGAGAGTGTTCCAAAGATGGCCGACAGTGAACTGACTCGCTAGAAAGGCTAAGGCTAAAATCTCTTACAACACCTTTAACGGGATTGTTCATTCAAAAATGTTTATTCTCTCAACATTTACTCACCCTCATGCCATCCCAGATGTATGGCTTTCTTTCTTCTGTAGAATACAAACAAAGATTTTAAGAAGACTATCTCAGCTCTGTAGGTCCATACAATGCAAGTGAATGGTGACCAAAAATGTCAAGATCCAAAATTCAAATAAAGGCAGCATAAATGTAATCCATACGACATTACTTAAATGTTAAGTGATTGCATCGCTTCAGAAGACATATATTAAATCTATCTATCTATCTATCTATCTATCTATCTATCTATCTGTAAGGCCTGTATAAATTTAAAACCTTAAAAACTATTTAAAGTTTCAGACAAGTTTCGGACAAACCAACAACAACATTTGTCTTGAGACACTTCACATACCGTTTGATGGTACTTACATCACATCATCTTACATCTCAAATGGCATTGACTTCTATTGAAGTCAGCTGAGCCAGTCTTTTTGAAATAATCTCGAGTGGTGTTTAACCATATTGTGTTGATCAATTCCAAATCAATACTTGCTCCTCGGATGTCGCAACATAGCTGTTACTGCATCAAACCAAAAGGAGGTGACGTTTCTTATCAAATTTGTTTTTATCCAATCAGGGTAGTAGGGAAACCTAAAAAAGGTACCAAAATTGCCAATAATCACATAGAACTGTTAATTTAGCTGGTTAGTTAAGATGAACATTATCATTATATATCTCTTAAGGTAATATGTGATATTATTTAAAATTATTCTGCTCTTACCTGAATAAATTCAATTTGCAGTATTAAGATGCTAAATGCATGTCATTTCTAACCCTTTTAAGAGTTAAAAATAGTGAAAAACTAATACTAATCTTTTTGATTGGTTTTTGGTCAAATGATTTTGGATTCTTAAGATTAATTTCTTAAGATTCTTAAGATAACATTTTTATGATACATGTTGTTTACAATATATATGTGTGTGTGTGTGTGTCACGAATGCCGGTGAAGACGCCTCCTCCTCCTGATTCACCCGAGTATTGACTGTTAGACTACGTTTCCCATAAGCCCGCATACCTGGCCCGATTACACCACAGCTGTTTCTGATCACAGTCACTCTATTAAAACCACCTCTGATTGTTCATTCATTGCGAAGTCTTGTTTTGCCCCGGCTACATTACTGAGCGTTTCCTTCTATGTTTACTGGCCCACTGTGTATTGACCTTGCCTTGTATCTTCGTTTACGTCTGTTATCCGCCTGCCCTTCTTGAATTAACACCTGTCTCTGAACTGTTTGCCGTTTGCTGCCTGCCCTGATCTTTTGCCTGTTTGACTACGATTCTGCCTATCTGTGATATCCCTGTTTGCTTTACTATTGAACCACGCCTGTGTTTACCTGAGACTTCTTACTCCAATAAACCGCTTATGGATCCCAACCAGCCTGAGTGTTCGTTACAATATATCAATGTCAGGGTATATTGGGTGGTCACAAGGGTGTTGCTAGGTGGTTGGTAGGGCATTACAAAAAGATTGAAAGATCTTTTTATAAATACTTATACTAGCCCAAGTCAAAAGAGTAATTTCTCAGTCTCTATGACATTCTGTTCCATAGATTTGTGTGGATGTTATATTTTTCTTCACCAGGCAGATGTTTGTATTCTGAAATATATAAAAAGTCAAATGAAATCCACAATTCTGTATTTGTTTGTGTAAAACATTTTTTGTAAGTTCAATTTTCATATTATTTTCTTTTCTCAAAATGAAAAGATTACTGTATATCTACTGTAAAAGATAAAGGCTACCACAACTGTAAAAAAAAGTACTACAATTAATATATGTGGTGCTCTTTCCAGAAAAAAGCCTGTGCTTAATGTGGAAAAAAAGCCAATGCAATGTTTTTATATTCAAAAGGGAGGTCATGTATATCTATTACATTAACAGTTGTTTTACATTTTTACCAAAACAAAAGGGTTAAAAGAAGCTAGAATTAATATAGAATATAAAACATAATATAATCTGAATAAAAACTGAAGGACAAATGTTACAAAGAAAATACCAATCTGCGACAGACATCAAACTGTACTGTACTCAGCATGTGCTGTAAATGCAGATCAGTTATAAACCAGAGCTGTAGAACAGAAGGGGAAATCTATAGTCCATTAGGACTTCTAAAAATACAGAAATATGTATCCACTCCACTGTTCAATATGCCGGCATATTGAAATCAATGCATGAGCACTCTACTCGTAAACCCTTTCAATGTACTGATTATAAAAACCTCTAACACAGCATTACTTGGTGGTGTTATCAGTGATTTGCTCTTCACCTTGCTTCACTTCAAACTAGTCTAGTTGCTATATGTTGACTTTCTATATGATCACATACAGTTTCTATAGATAGCATGGATGACAATTGTATGAGGATTCCACAGCACCTTCAACATTCCAGTAGAGTTCCTAATAGCTTAGAGATTTTACATTGCATACCCTGAAAACCTTGAGATAAGCGATTGAACAGTTGGCAAATGGAACTGAATTCCCATAGGACGGTAGGGATTGCCGGGAGGCCCATTCAGTGTGCTCCTTTAGAACCATTTGTGAGTTATAGATATCAACATAAATTGTCACATTTTGTAGGGCAAAGATGGCATACCTTTATTAAAAAGAAAGCTGAATCTACAAGAAATTAGACCAGTGTTCAGTAGTTTAATAAGAATAGATATTGTAAACACCAGATTGCTTCTCAGTGGCATTGGCTGTATAATGTAATGAAATGCCATTGCTTTCACTGATATGTCAAATGGTTTATCATGCAGTGTAGTCTGAGTCAGCACAGACAAAACATTTACTTATAAATACGGTACTTCCTAATAAAACAGTCAGAAATGTCCAGGTTCCAGGAACCCTCTGCCTCAGCAATTCCTTTTCTGATGACAATGTGTTATCATCATGTTTAGATAAATACTCCTCTCTTTCCATTCAAACTAAAAAAATTCAACAAAAGGAAAATGACACATAACCACTGTAGAATGGAAAAGAGACAAAATAACCATGCATATGAGTGCCTTAATTTGATAACTGGATCAAATAGGAACTAAATGTAACGTAATAGTCTGTGATTGTGTTATGAATCACTAAATGATTCAACTTAACGTTTGTCATGAAAGAACAAAAACATCAAGGCCTAAGCAAGTGTATATAATGCGTAATGTAAAGCTCAGTTTGTAAAAATGCTTTAAACAATATGTTCATGTAACTCACATGATAGTCAACATCAAAGTCATGGGTTTGACACCCAGGGAACACACCTACTGATCAAATGCAAAGCTAAAATGCATTGTAAGGCACTTTGGATAAAAGTAAAATTTGAGTTCACTTTTATGTACATTGAGCAACAGAAATATAATACCTGTTTGTAATCCACAGGCCTGTTAAGAGTTATTTTACCCATAGGGTCAAGTATGACTCCATATTCCCCGTCCATTGCACAGGTGTGTGTGGTATATCACTCTTTCTGAGCTGCAGAATATATATGTGAGGGTATTCCACTTGAGCAGGCACATGTTTACATAGATCTCACATTTCCTGTCCCATGTCTCCTGGATTTCCGTAGTTCCTGAGCCGTTAGGTTGTGGATCCTGTAGCCATTGTAACAGGCTATTTTTCAGCACACATTCCTCCCCAAGCGAGGAAGGGACCCACACGCAGATAGTAACCCAACACCCATTAAACACACCAAAGAGAGTATGGCAGAGAGACTCAGGTTAATATGAAAACCACAGGGAGACAAATACTGGAATATATTTACTTTACAAGCGTGTGTTGCACTAATCTTGGTGAGTAGCCGAGTTTGTAGTTGTGTAATATAATGGCATATTTATTATTGTTAATGTATTACATTACTGTGTATTTATTTTACTTTTCATTTCTTTGTAAAGCACTTTGAGCTGTTTCTTGTATGAGAAGTGCTCAATTAATTATGTTTATTATTCTTATACTAAAAGTAGTAGTTCCTAACTATAGCTCTCACAAATAATGGCAATGTGAAGAACAGTAGCTACTTAATCACTTGTCAGTAGCTTGACAGTGTCTACATGTGATTTGTATGTTTTTGTTTAAAATCAATAGGCTAGGTAAAAGTCAATGATATGCATTGGTAATGTTGCTACATTAAACAATAAAATGGTAGGAAGAAAAAGATGTATGTAAGGCAAGAGCTCATCCATTGTGATCTGCATTTATTCCTTTTAAGCCACGACTTCAAGTCATGAGATCCTCATCTTCCCGCCTAAGCTTTTCCTCTAAGGAATCTATATTGAACCGGTAAGAAATTTAGCTTTTTTGAAGATACATCAGATGTACTGTATGCAAACCAAGAACATTGATAAATGTAATGTAATAATAATTCTGTAGTAATAATTTATACAATAAATAATAAAATAACGATATATATATATATATATATATATATATATATATATATATATATGCAGTACTGTGCAAAAGTCTTAGGCACATAAGATGTTTCACAAAAGCATTTGTTTTAAGATTATTGGTTATTCTATTTTCAGCTTTAGTTTGTAAATAGTAAATATACATTTTAGACTCTCAAAAATTACTTTTGCAAATAGAAAAGAATGGAAGAACAGGGAGCCCTGCAACAGATGTCTTAACCCCCATACAGCCCCCCACTGAACATCGTGTCTGTCTGAGCGTACATAAAGAGAGCGAAGTAATTGAAACAGATTAAATAGATAAAAGAACTGTGGCGAATTCTCCAAAAAGCTTGCAACATCATATCTGCCAACAAACAAGAAAAACAGTGTCCAGGTGTAAGTAGGAGAATTGGGGCGTTTTAAATGCAAAGGTGGTCACACCAAATATTGATGTAGCTTTTTTTATGTTTACTGGAATATGTATGACATTTATTGATAAATTAAAACTATTTATCTATTTATCATTATTTTTGAAGACATCCTCACTCTGCAACATTTTTCACAAGTGCCTACAATTTTTGTACATTTTGTACAGTACATACAAATAAGAGCAGAACAAGCATAAGCAACATGTCAATAAAATAACATAAGTAATAATAATCAATGCAAATTAATACAAGTAATAAGTAACATCACAAAACGTTTAAAAGATTATCATTGATTGAGAGAATGAGTGGAATGAGTGTCAAATATATAAATAGATCGACTGATCTGTAAGTGCATTTCTCTATTTCACCTGTAGAAGTCGCAGTTGTAACAACCATACTGACACTCAGTTGTGCTGAGTATCTCTTTACAGTAACTCACCTTAGTGATAAACTGATTTACTACTTCTAATAATTTTTTATTACACAAATACCTTTCTTATCGTCAAGAAAATGCATGTATAATAATTATACAAGAATTAGAAAACTTTTATATTGTAGCATTTACAAGTATGTGACAAGTATAGCATGTCACAATTAAATCTACTGACTGTAATAATAATCACAATAATATAATAATAACAATATAAATAATACCCCCTTTTAACTTACATAAACATACATAAACTTGACTTGAAGTGATTAAAGACATTATTAAGTGATTTAATGAACCACTTTTCCTTTCTTCCCTCTATTTTTTTTTTTAGATTTAGCCAGAAACATGCATGCATTTATTACGTTTCACAAAGACATACCAAACCTTGGCCTGCTGCCCACAGAGCCAGTGTGAGTGGGTTTAGCAGTGTAGAGGCATGCGCAGAGAGGTGGGTGGGTGAATGTGGAGCGCGCGCGCGCGTGTGTGTGTGCGCACGGATATGTCACACTTTGCGTTTCGCATTTCAAACGATCTGAGTGCAGGGAGCTTGTATAGGCGTTTGATAAACAGTTAGCTGAGTATGCATGCACGTATAAACATACATTCACGGTAATCTCATTCGTCAAGTCACTAGCAGACTCATTGTCGTAAACATCAGGCGGATAAACGTAATGTGGGCAAATTGGGCATCATTTCACGGCGCGTGCTACTGGAATCGCAACTAAACAACTCGAATAAACTGAGCTGCACATCCACGGAGCTCAAGGGTTTGAGGGGTGAAAACAGCGTGTCCAGTACTCAGGGGAACGGCTGAACCCAAAAATAAAAGGTCGCTGAATTTTCTGGGGATATAATCGTTTAGCGCGTGCTGCTGCAGCAGGCATCTCGCGCTCCGTTAGCTCAACATCTCTCCGGTCTCGGAAGTTTATTTTTCCCCCTCTTCTTTTTAATGCTTTTGGTCGTCTGAACAAAATTTTAATCTACTCTCTGGGCGAATTCACGCTTTAGGATGCCAGATCAAATATCGGTGTCGGAGTTTCTGTCGGAAACAACAGAGGATTACAATTCTCCCACCACATCCAGTTTTACCACCCGTCTGCAAAGCTGCAGGAATTCAGTCAGCGTGTTAGAGGAGGTAAGAAACTGCTGGCTTTTCCCATGCAATATTGTATTAGTGTATTGCACTAGTATGATGCATCTGTTTACACAGGTACTTAGCATTAGTTCACTGCATCTGTTTATAGTGGTTTTTGAATCAGTACATTTTTTTACTGCTACTTTGCATTAGTGTCTGTTTTTATAGAACATTGCACCTGTTTATATTTGCAAGTTGCATTGGTACAATGCATTTATTTACAGAGCTTCATTGTACCAGTACATTGCTTCTCTTTACATTTGCACGTTGTATCTCTTAAGTTCATCTGAAAGTCTAGAAGCAGCATTCTGCTGTGTGGGCTGCAGTTCTGTTCAGCCAGCTGGTCTGGCTTCTGATTCCACTGATGAATCATTGGGTGTATGGCTTATTGAAAGTCTACGCCAGCTTTGAGACCCATATCTTGGATGGATCTGAGTGTTATTAAGACCTAAAACAATATAGATGTGTATTTTGGTTGATTGGAGTTGAATTTATGGTAAAATGCACACTGCCATTCATTCATTTATGAATGTACCACTTTTAAATGCTAATTGGCACAGGCACTTGCCAGTGTTCAAGAGCTGCTTTGTGGCATTTACCTTAAAGACAATAAGGGGGTCATTTGTAATATTCCTGCACAACCCTTGTATACTCTAGACCAATTTTCTAATTGTGAAAGTTCACACAGAATCACACAATAACCACAGTTCAATTCTCTGCCTATCAACTAGACCTTCAAGAAAATTTGGGTGATGTACACCATCTAAACCTTGAGAAGAAGGTGGATAAATTTAGGCTTTCAATACTTGTACCACTAGTAGGGCATTTTTATAGTGTTTAGTACCACACTATTGCACCACTTCTGCTCATATTTTGAAGACAGGAAGCTGTTTTTGCAATGATTTTAACAAAATGTTGAAATGCCACTTTGCTTAAGCTTCACTTGCCTTTTAATGCAAGTAGAGATGGTCATCTTCAACACATATTGGTCAGTAGATTGAATTTGCACGCTTTCTTGGAAATTTACCCCATACAGTATGTCAAATATGGATCAAATGACAAAAGAAATGAGGAACATGATTAAGTTTCATTGGATCAGACTTTGATAAGATCATGTATTAGAATATCCAAAAAGTCTCAAGTTTTGTCCAAGGTGCAAAGCCATGCTATTCTTATTATGTCAACATGTATCCCAAGCCCTTGATGTTGATATTGGAGATTCTAGATGAAACCAAATAGCTAGTTGGGTTAGTCACGTTATTTGGGCCACATTCCAGAGCTGAACTGTTTTTATGCCAAAGACCACAGATGGGTTTAAACTTCTCTCTAAACAATCAGTGACATTGTGTGATAAATTAACTCATCTCCTAGTAGGATTGCCAGAATGTTACTATAAAATACATATACTGTCAGGGTGAACCTCTCATGTTTCACAGTTTGTAAAATGTTTGTCATATAGGAATTGTCTAGTCAAAAATGAAAGTTCTTTCTTAAACAACTTACCCTCAACCGGTATGGTGTTATTTTGTCTACAGAACACAAGGATAATCTTTTCAGAACTTTTTTTTTCCTGTACAACAACCGTTTATAGTGATTGTCTGTCAAGCTCCAAAAAGAAAGGGGGAACAAAAACATTAAAACATTACAAAAGTATTTCATTAGACTCTGTACTACTATCAGTACCACCACTCCCAATAAGCAGACTGCATAAGGCACCAACTCCTTAGGGGGGCACCATCTTAGCCTGGGAGGGCACCAGAAAGTCCACCGGCTGCGCTTACTCACACGTTATATGTTATTCAAGCACCCGAAAGCAGTTTCGGAACACAGATGATCGTTCCGTGCTCATATCACACGAAAAATTCCCATTCCATGTATGATCTGAAACTTGAATGTTTTGGGTTGAATGGATCACATGAATACGTCACATGACAATACGTCATCATTTTCAGAAATCTCCATTTCCTATGTCCACATTAAAATAGGAAGACTGCTGTAAAACAGTTCATTTTCACGGGCAAAGAAGAGGCGAGAAACCGGCTTGACATATAAAATAATAGGTTTAGTGAGAAACTCAAAAGACAAACACATAAGACAACGGACATGTCCGTGAACGATCTCTCTCTCCCGCCCATCTTCCGCAGTCGGCCTTTAACCCTCTCGGAGGCTTGATTAGCCTAATTTGGGACCGGGCGTGTTGAGTCACGACCCGGCCCCGCCCTCCACCTTGCCACAACTGCGTTTTAAAATGTATCCACTTAGCTCAGTTTACGTTTTCAAAAACACCTAAAATGTGACAAAAATCTAATTTAGCCTATGTCAAACCTAACCGGACACACTTAATGCCGCTTGGCTTGGAACATAGAATTTGTTTAGTCAGAGATGTACCACTTCAATTAAAATGAATGGTAGGAATTGGAAAACCCAATTCAGCGTTTTGCATGCTGATGTTACAGACACAGAGAGGGGGGGGGGGGGGGATGTTATGCTGAAAGCTTCCAGCTTGGTCTGATGCTCTTCGCTCTATTACGTAATACATAACCCTCATGGCAATGTGCTGTTCTGTGCCACTCAACCCAGAGCCAGAGAGAGAAAACAACAGAAACACACACAAAAAAAACAAGAGATGGACAAATTGACATGGACTGTTAGAGATTGGTGGAGAATTGTCTTTTCAACATTTTCTCATGCAGACTAATGTGGGGCATGATAGATGTATTTACATATTGTAGTGAATCCCATCAATTTTTGTTCCATGTCTGTATGGATTACAGGAGTCGCAGGAGTTATATTGCGATGACTGACATCACAATAACCATAGCAGTGTTTTGGCATCTCACAGCTGGAAACAAAAAAACTGAGAACAGTTTAACCAATTTGGTGTCGGCTGTTTTTGGCCAAAGTAATATTACAGACCAGGGACATATAACAACTTCTACCAGTTAGTAAACAGTCATTCACTGAGCCACCATTAGGCCAGAAACATGCTTTACACAAGTACACGTACGCAGATGCGAGCGCTTGGCCAACGCTTAGCCAGTGCGCACTCCAGTTGAATACAAATAACATGCTTTCTTGCATTACTGTGGTGGTAACAAACCTTAGTACTCAAGAGGTACCTTCAAAAGTCTGTGCCATTAAACTAGATTTGTATTATTCAGGTAAGATGATATAAATATTGACTTTACTTTATGTGCTCAGCAATGTTCTCTTCAAACGATTGCTCTGCCAAGATTGTAATCTACTTGAAAGAGAAAAATCACAGTAGAAATGGACAGTTCACACTAATGTCCACTATAGTGCCCCTTGTGGCAACATTGAGAATGCAATGGGTACTTGCGCTGTGTTATAAATTGCGGTCTGACACATGTTGGATGTGACTACACATAAAATCGAGCTTGCTTAGCTAAAACCATCTATGTTCACAGACTTGTGTTGAGTATGTTTCAGCCTTAAAGCTGCTGATTAGAACTGCTTGTTCTCACAGTATTGTACTTCCAAATGTGTTGTTCATTTCAACACAGATTTAATAAATTCTTTCTCACTATCTAATTTTTTCAGAAGTGGATTTGGTTGTAAAATGCAGTTGTTACTCCCATAAATAACCAATGTCTGTATGCATAGAACTGGGCTAAAATCACTCAGAAAAGGAGTGAAAACCGTATTTAGCTGCAGTGCGTATGTGGACTAAGAGAAATTGAGTGAGAGGAAAGAAAGAGAGAGAGAGAGAGAGAGAGAGAGAGTGTGTGGGGGAGGATGTATGAAAGGTCTGGCAGCTCCAGATTAAGCCTGCATGCCCAGCGACGCACCAGCATAAACACCGCTTCGCTCCAGTGTAACGTTATATCAAATGTCCTAATGGTTTCTATCAGCCAGTGCAGATAGACTTACATTTGAATGACTAACACAATTATGTCAGTTTCTTTGAGTTTGTGTGCGACCTTGTTTTATGGGATACACACTAAATATAGACCGTTAATTGATTTGACAATGTTTTTACAGATATTTTCACTTTTCTAATTAATCAGCTATTTGTTCTTTAATTTTAGGTCTTCAATAAATCACACTATTAAATGGGTCTCCAAAGAATAGAACCCATCAGCATTAGACTGCTGTGCGATCAACAGGAAACAACGGTGTTCACAAGTGAAGTAACATATGCCACTTATTTTTGAATAATTACTCAATTTTAAGTTTAACAGATATATGTAACCCTAAACAATAATACATTTGTGACATCCTATAATAATATTAATATTTATAACTCCTCTTTTATTGTTGTACTCTTAACTGTTTAGTTATTGTAGTGGTAATCAAGTTATTTAGCAGAATGGTCATTGGCAAAAAAGGTTGTCGGAGGTGGAAAAAAAAATCACATGACAACAAAGTAGCTACCTACATGTTGGTTACATACATGAGTTTTATTCAGTGGCTGCTGGCGCAGTTTTTAAAATATTAATCATATATTAAAATAAAATTATTTCACTGTTTATTTTTTTGAGAAAAAGATTATTCTGCACTGCTCATGCCAAAATTAATGTAAGAATTTCAGCTTTTATATGATTTTTACTGTCTCCGGACGGTTACACCACGTGACATTGACTTAAGGTCCTTGAGAAATCTTAAAATGACTTTGAACTCATTTTGAAAGCATGTTCATCATAGAAGAGTTGTATTCTAGTTACTTTTTTTGTGTAAATTTAATTTAGAATGAATAATTTAATAGATCTGGACAAAGAAATTAGAGTCAAGTTGTTCAGCCACAAATAAAACAACATCATCTGCAAAATTTCTAGAACTAAAAATAACTAGAAATGAAAATTTTACATAATCTTGAATATCAGTCATAAAAAAACTAGGCCTATTTCATTCAATTTCTAACACGCACGCACTCACACAGATACAGGTCACACGTTGTTTATCTCACGATGTGGGGTAGGGGGCTGCTGGACACTAATCGACACAGACAGTCCTGCACTATGGGAGGCCTATCAGCCTCATGCCATCATTGTCTCTTCCCATCAGGTGTCAAAGTGTCACAGCAAAAGACAACAGTTGGATTATAGAATTGTATGAGTTGTTTGCTAAGTTTCCTGTCGCCATTGTTTAACCAACTCTCTAAATTGAACGTAAGTCTCAGCAGCCAATGAGAATGTCTTATTCCATGTTCCAGTTGGCCTGAAGTTCACACTGCTCTGTCCTTGTTTTGTCTCTGGTTTCCTGAAATCTAAACATGGCCTTATTTCTCCTGTCAGCATGAGTGGAAAGAAGAGTGGAAAATATTTTTGTGGTTTTATTTCCGTCCAAACTAACATTTAACCCACCGACATCTGTTGCACACTCTGCACTGCTGGCAGACGTCAACAAAACACATCTGTAGCTAATGCAGATCATAGGATTGTCAGTAGACTCAGGTAACTGCAAATGGAAGTCACATTGCATGCACGATGAAGACTTTATCACTCACTTAAATACAGGCACATGCTCTCTTGATGTAACATTTCAGTCGATTAATTTGGCAGACATTGTGACAGATATTATGATGATGTACAACAATTACACACCTCATTAAGAGATCATTAGCCTACAGTACACTTGTAGACATCAGTGTTAACAGGGACAGTTTAGCCTGAGATGGAGCAGTTGTATTAAAATTAATGGGAAAAATTGGAACACCTGATATGGTGGATGTAGGAAAAAAGTACCAGCTGAAGGCCTTTTTACACCAAACGTGAAAATAGAAACAATAGATTCCTATGGAGCCATTCACACCACTGGAGCAAACGTTCGATGCAAATGGTGATGAGTGCGGTGTGTCAATTTTCTGTCATGATGCGATTTCGATTCTGGGACCTGCGATCGATATTATGTGCCTATTTTACACAATCAGTTACATTTATTATATCACAAATGCATCCAAAATATAATTTGAATATTTTATTGAGCTTTCTGAAAAGTGCAAATCCAGCAGCCACATTGGGGCATCCACAATCCAAAATACTTGCATACACATGACTTGTTTCTTACAGAAGAGTATGTGCTCTCCTTGTTTTTTCTTTGCTACTACTACAACAGTTCTATCAAAAAATTCTGTTACAGTTTATTGTGCTAAAAGTTAGTAAGAGTGTTGATTTGAAGATATGAAAATACTTGTAATTGTAGGGCCTGTTGAGGCTGTCTAGCTGTTTGACATGGTTGAATTTGCTTCACAGTGCTTTAAAGATTAAATATCCTCACGTTGAATTTAAATGGGTTGCATGAGCCACAATGTCATGGGAAGACTGATTTAATTGCGCATGTAAGCTGCTCTGCGCTATCCTGTAACCGGAGCGCACATTTCGAAGGAAGCCCAGTTGATGCTCATGCTGATGGAGCAGAGCGTAACTCCAGGCTTCAGTCACACTGCGCACATCCATGTCCCACATGAGAAGGATATTTAGAGGTAATAAAGTGAGATAAATACCATAAGGTTGCTGTATTGCCTGATGGAAATGCATACGAATGAGGCTGGCATTAGGTTGTCAATAAAGGTGCATCTTAAAAAAATATATACATTGATGTTTACCCATTGCGTCAGTGTAATCGCATCATTGGTTGTTTTATTGATGCATCAATCCAGATCAATTGATCATTACATCCCTAGTTAAAACTTACCATGATGTTGAGTGTTAGTAGATCAATATAATTAATTATACTTATATTCTCTAGAATTTCATATAGCCTAAATCTGATTAGTTGAAACGAACACCACCTTTTCAAGGGGGTGTTATCGAGGTGTACATGACATTAAAGAAGGACACCGTTATTGAGCAAAATAGCAGATGCCATGAATGGTCTGTATTTCTATAGTTTTCTAAAGTATTGCATACAGCCCGTTTCCAATAGCTTACAACTTTAAGAATGGGCTGTCTTTATCGCTCATGCCATACAATGTCGGCAACCCAATTCCGCCTGGAAATACTTTGACATGATGACTGACTTTGCACATATGACTCATGGCATAGCACTACTTTAGTTTAAAACCATTTGGGTTTTTTTTTTTCATTCCCTCAGAAATTGTATTCAGGCAATTTGTGCTAAATTTTGTCACAAGCACATTCATTGATGTAATTATTAGTTGCATTGAGTGCTTTGCTCTTTGTCTACTGTATTGTTGCCTCCTCTCAGAGCATTGCTTTTGTTTACTTATGCCACAGGCATCAGTTGTTTTTTTTTGTTGTTTTTTTTTGGTGCCATTTTGGCTTAACGAGGAAAAGTCCACGAATCACCTCTGGCTGATTCTCTCCTAGTTTCATGGGGCCATGGCCTAAATGCAAACCATCTGTTGGATTCAGAGGGCCGCCATGTGCACAGGGCTGTGGTGACTATAGCTGCCCCGGAATTTGAGTGCGGATAGGCGAGATCACATGACAGACTCTGTTCTGCCTTTAAGAAAATCGCCGGCAAAGCATAACCTATCTGTGTCTGAAACAATAAGCAGTCCTGTGGGATATAGCCCATTTTAAGAATTTATCTCCAAGACGATGCAAAATGAAGTCTATTCTTTTGAGGGCAATCATTGGTTTGTGTAATGTAATTCTAGCTCAGCATGAACCCACCAGATGTTAGAGCATTGCGGCTTTAATTTATGTCCTCTGACCCTGTAAAGACCAGGTTGCATTCCAGTTTACATCCAAAATTGTGGAGCTGTAAAAGGGATGATAGGAAAATGTTGTGTTTTAAGGTTTTGCAAATCAACGTATTCTCCAAATAAACTAGTTGGGGGTGAATGACTAGTTGGTCTTAAAGAAGCCCTTTATAGTTTTTGGCTAATTTTGTATTGTGTCCACCAGACTTTTGGGGTGTTCTTGTGTTCAAAAACTGCAGGATGGGGCACAACAGTAAGTAGCTGAACTTGGTTGGTGGATGACTTGTAGACCATATTGTCCCATCCCAACCAGCAGTTAGTGGGTGTTTACACTTGGTCACTGCATGTGTTTTACTGATTTGAGCTATCTAATCATTTAAAGACCTTGTGCAAACGCCCTCAAACTCGCATTTGAGACACTTGTTGCGTGTGTTTGCATGTGATTGTTCAGGCCACATACGTAAATTCAAGGCTCCCATTCACTCATGGCTAATTTTTATTCGCTCAGAGCTAAAAATTTGGTCAACGGTTGAGTAACAGTATACTGTTTGCTAACATTCAGATGCTGCTGGGGCTTGGTGTTTAGTGAAGCATTTACATATGAGATGGACACTGTTTAATCAACAGGCTACATATAAAACATTAACCAGTGTGACATTAAAATGTGTTATCAATTACTACATGCCTCATTCTATGATCAAAATACACATAAGAATAAACACACAACTGCGTGTCGCTGGCAGCGTGAATAAAGCTTCACTTTATTTAGTTGACCAGGTACTGGAAGTTTGCTTCTAAAATAACCAGGCCAATTTAACACAATGAGCTGCACAATGAGCTAGTAGCTAACAGCTAGCTGTCATGTTATTGTTTTGGTCGGTTTGTGTCGTGTTTAGCATGATTTCACGACAGTAGAGGCGGCGCAACTATGACGATCAGCCTAGAATCCCACCCACATTGAGGTGGCAATAAACGGCAATGGAAATGCAAGCTCAGAAATGTAAAGTGAGTAGAGTTGAGGCAAGTCGAACTGTAATGTGCGGTGGAATAGTGCAAAAATTCAGTATACAGAAGTTTGGGAGCCCAAAGACGACAAAGGAAATACGACACAAAACGTCTGGTGCCTTTTTTACTGCAGTCCTCAAATTTCTTTTAGCTGCCTGCAGTTTTTTAGACATTGTTGCAGAAGTGTCCTATATTTTATTTGCAGCGAATAGTAGGGAATAGTAAATCAGATTTATATGTATTTCGTGGAGAGATAAATATACATGTATGTGGTCAAGTGTAGTTTAAAGGAAATATGAGCATATCCAATTGTATAGCACTCTGATTGATCAAGATGCATGAAATGACTAGAGAAGGAGATCATTGTGAGCATTCCGGATGCGTCTAGGTGCAGTATAGGTAAAAATGGTGAGTGTAGGCATGTGTGAGTTTGCCGCTTCCTTTTTCTACTCATGTGTCAAGTGTCAACTTTGCCTGACAGTACAGAGTATTTGCTGTTAGTATTCTTGAATACGTCAGACATTTGCGTAGGAAGATTTCTTTTGTTTACCTTCCTCTTGTGCTCTCTCTCTCTCTCTCTCTCTCTCTCTCTCTCTCTCTCTCTCTCTCTCTCTCTCTCTCTCTCTTTCTTCCTTCCTGGGGACAGCTGTCTTTCTTTCTAGCAGAGTCATTCTGCTGTGTGTTGACACGGTAAATTATGCAGAGGTACAGAGTGAATATTTAATGCTGTAACCTGAGGGCTTCAACAGGCCCACACGGGAATCGACATCAACCACCTCCACTGCATCAGCCGGGGTTTTTATGCTGTACAATGACCTAAGACTAGATCTTAGGATAGATAGAACTTGCAAGGAATGAACTTAGCCTAGATGACATTAAAATATAAAAGATTCAATAGAAGTTTAGCTCAATGTGGTATAATGTTGATTACCACAAAATTTTAATGAAACTTTTCCCTCCTTTAAAAAAAAAAAAAAAGAAGTCTTGGTTACAGTAAGGCACTTACAATGGAAGTGAATGGGGCCAGTCGGTAAACTTTAAAATATTCACTGTTTCAGAAGTTTAGCCACAAGGCGTTAACATGATTTTAGTTTGCTTACCTTTTCCGTGTAAAGATATGCCTACCATTTTATGTTCTTATCAGTAAATGAACCATGCTGAATCACATTGAATCACAATTACATACTCTGTTAAACCTTACTCTATTTAATGAATTACATTTGCTGTTATATTGTAGCAGTACATAATCTTAATGTTGATCTGAACATCAATTCACTAAAAACAGTTCAGTATCTATTTTTTGTTATGTAGTTTAGACCTCTGGGCATTACTCTCAGTACATTTATTGCTGTTTATATCTCTGATCAGTCTACTGCTTTCACAACAAAAAAGGGACTAGACAATCTCTTGAGACAGGGTACGCTGAAAATAATCCGGCGGCAAACCTGCATGATTTCAGGACATGATGTCATCGTGGGTGTAAAAGGAGTCTGATTAACTGGCACACCCACTCTTACTGTAATTCCCCTTTCCTCTTTTAGTTCCTCACTTTACTCAACTGCATACTTCAAGAAAGTGCTCCCTGTGCCATATCATGTTTTGTAATGTTGATTTTTAGGGCATAAGACCGCAGTCACTGAGAGTCAACTTTAACTCTTCTATCTATTCTATTAAAGAAAAATATAAATATCCAAGAACATTGGAATAGTGCCAATGTACCATATCTACTAAAATTTTTTCAGTAATGATAGGGATTGTATGACCAGAATCTCATCCGATCTTCAGAAATTTTGTTTTATGGTTACGGTGTACGGGGGAGGTCACTGAGGTAGTCAAACAACTCTGCAGTGGTAAAGCCCGGGGATTGATGAGATCCGACCAGAAATGCTGAAAGCTTTGGATGTGGAGGGGGTGTCATGGATGACACGCCTCTTCAACATTGCGTTGAAGTCTGGGACTGTGCCTAAGGAGTGGCAGAACGGGGTGGTGGTTCCCCTCTTCAAAAAGGGGGACCAGAGAGTGTGTGCCAACTACAGGGGTATCACACTTCTCAGCCTCCCTGGTAAAGTTTACTCCAAGGTGCTGGAGAGGAGGGTTCGGCCGATTGTCGAACCTCGGATTGAAGAGGAACAATGCGGGTTCCGTCCTGGCCATGGAATGACGGACCAGATCTTTGCTCTCGCAAGAATCCTGGAGGGGGCCTGGGAGTATGCCCATCCAGTCTACATGTGTTTTGTGGATCTGGAGAAGGCGTATGACCGGATCCACGGCACGAAGTCGAGTCCTCGGCGCACATTTTTTTTTACTATTTTTTTTAGATTATCAAACGTATAATATGTTTATTTATAATTTATTATAATTGAAAAGATGAGACAATGGTGAGGATGAGTGATGGATGGAACAAGGCTCAAGTGGACTAACTAGTTTATACATTCTTTGACATTAGAAAACATCTGTAAGCTCTGATGGTAACGGTTTTAAAAACTTTCATTTTGGGAATATTTGAATGTTTATAACATAAAAAATAATGATATTGTGATGTTAAGACTATTTGAGAAGCTGTTTCATTGTGACAACAGCTTCAGCTAACTGCAGCATGAATGCAGATCGCACCAGTTTGATCATAAATGTCTGAGCCCAGCCTAGTGTAATCGCACCAGTCTGATCGCATGTGCGAAAAGATTAAGATGGATTTTCACTTCATCTTATTTAGGGGTGTCCATGGTTAACCGATTAACCGTTAAAAATTGTGTAACCGAGTGAAACATTTTGCTCGGTTAAGTGGCGTCAATGGCGTGCATTGAATTTAGTTGTAATAAATTTTTGCACCACCAGAGACTGCCAGAGCGCTCCCAGACATTTGTAATGTCCACAAGAAGTAGTCTTGACCAGTTTTCTAATTTGAAATCAAATCCTTAACAAAAAAACAGGGCTATTCTGGTGGGTGCGGTGACGCGCTCATGTAAGGGTGGCGGCGTGCGGCGCTGCCAATAAAGCTCCTAAAATCTGTCACAAAGAACCGGCAAAAGTAATGATTATGAATATGTAAAATATAGCAAGGAGATATTTTAATTATTTATTAATAAACAAGTCTTTTCTTTGTCCGTGTCATTTGCAAAGATGAAGTTGACGATGCTGACTCGCGGTCTTCGCAGTAACGCACCAGAGAGAAATGCACATTTCTTACGGATTACATAAGCAGAGAGCAGTCTGTGTCTGTTTTCTTTAGTTTTGAATTATTTGTGAGGCAAGGCTACCTTATACACTGAGTTTCGGTTCATTTATGAGACGAGCTCCAGTTCACGTGCCGGCGCCTCCGCGATTATATCGTCTGCTATATTTAATTCTTATTTATTAAATCCAGGCAATTGGTTGATGAAACATTGATTAAAATTAAGACACAATTAATAAAAAAACGAAATTCACTTTAAAGAAAGGTTTTGTGCTTTCTGTTTGATGTCTCTGTGGAAGTTTTAAAGCATCTTTCAGTGCCGCTTTCAGAGCGCTCACGTCCGTAACATTGTGTTTTCCTCGTATGCGAACTGAAATGAATATCAGTTCATGGACTGTGTGTGTAGGCTATAAGAGAGTAAGAGAAAATGCCAGTATTTCATTGAGACTTGAGATTAAATAAACGGCTTAAGTATTGTAGATCTTGTAGTATTAATTTTCACATGCAGTTACACATTGTCGGTTAAAAACAAGAAAGTGGCTGGTAAAAACATTGAGTGGCTGGTAGATTTTGAAATCCACAGTGGCCGGTGGACAAAAAAGTTAATTTCCATCCCTGGCGCACACTATGGTTAACCGAGTATTAACCGTTAAGGGCCTCGGTTAACGGTTAATGAAAAACTTGAAAACGTGCAGCCCTAATCTTATTTGATCACTTTCTTTTTTATTAGGACATTGTAAATGTAAAAGAAATTAGATTGATCTAGATGCACTGGACATACAATTTTAGCGCTGGCACTCTCCACATTATGTAAGATACTTCATCCGAATTGTCCGATAATCATTAGCTGATGCTTAGAAAGATTTTAAAGTTGAAATTATTTGAACTTTGAATGGAGCATCGACAGGCCCTCCACAGGAGATCTCAAACAAGCTAGCCTCCAGCTGCGGTCCCTCATTAGTGCCAAGTTTTGTGTGATTTAGCTTTTGTTGGTAGTTAAGACCTATTGTGCCACTGTGATAATTAAATTGTGCTCTACAGAGTACTGCAAAGTACTTTATTTCTGTCACAAGTCCCATCTGGGTTAGTTTTGTATAGCAAGTAGCTTCAAGAGGTCTTTTCCCTATCACTTGTTCACTGACAAGGAATCGCTGTGTGTGTTCGCCATTTTGTTGTGTGTGCATCAGTGTAATGTCCCCGGACAAATCGCAATCCGTCTTAATTTAACCAGTGTTCAAAACTGAGAAAAGGCTGAGATTTATATAAACAAATAGCCTATACAGTCTGCATACATTTTAACAGTAAGTGAATGTGAGAAGCCACTGCTTAAACATTAACCTCATGATTAACATCACGTGCGCTCTGTGTATTAATGACAAAGAGCAGATAACTTTATTCAATGTGAAGCGCAGCACATATAGACTATATATTTATATAATTAAATCATAGCCTTTTGCAGTGAATTAAGCACATCAGCCCATTTTCCGCTAAAATGCCCAGATAAAAGCTCCAATTAACTAGATGCGTGAAATTAAAAAAAGCAACATAAATATATTACTTCTGTTTAGTAAAATGTAATATTCAATGTAGCTGTAGAAGTTATAATAATTATGATAATAATAATAATAATATATCAATAATAATAACAACTTTATATTGAATCAATATCTTAAGACTTTCATTGCTTTTATTAAGACTGTGCAGCATTGTATTTGAACATAATAAATAAATCAAATAAAACTCATTTTGGGTTTTGTATTGTGCTGTGAAGATCAGAATAGACGCTCTTCATTTAATAAAAAATAATGCAATTAATTCTATTAATTAATTTAATTAAAATGAAATTTCACAGTTCTCAAAAAACAGTTTCGGTACCACAGCATAAATATGCTAATGTGACAATGTGCTATTGAACACACCCTTTAGCCTATTTAAAAAGATACATTTCAATGTAAATAATACATTAAAAGAAATGCAAGTGTTTCTCAATCAAGTGTACATTAAGTGTTTTTAGGTAGCACCCTACTGAAATCTGTTTTATTCTTTACCAAATCATATTTTCCTTTTTGTTTTTATTATTATTATTATTTTCTAATAATAATTGAATAACTGTGTCTAATCAATTCATTCATAAAACTTAAGTGAAAATACTTTTAAAAATTTCATTGCATTTTTTGCTTGTGAAATATTTCTTTATTATTATTATTATTATTTATCATTACAGTAAATATTACATTTAACTATACAGTTGTAATGTATTTCTGTCTCAATTTCTTCAGGACTATCTTATATTTTGAAGCGTGCTTTTATGATGTGTTTTTTTTGCTGGAAGCTTCACTTTCTGAATAAACAGTTTGCAACACAAGTCACGTCTGAAATCTCATCTCTTTACGCCTTTGAGTCTGACAAATGAAATGTAGGACACAGTTTTGGAGTATGTATATGTGGTTATTTTTAAATGTTATATGTAAAAAAAGTTTTACTGTAAAGCAGGTCAACTTTGTTATTTTAATGCTATATAAATAAAGTTGAGTTGAGATTAAAGTGCAAATGCTGTGATTAATTATATAAATATATGGTTTACTTGTGCTTTGTGGTTCACAGTAGATTAGTGCTCTGCTCTGTCATCTGATACAACGTGTCGTGAATGATTCAGGTGTGTGAGTCAGATTTATACATTCAAAGTACGCAGCTCTTCCACACTAAGATTGCAGCTTTTAGTGGTTTAATAAATCACACTAGGACATGCAACGATTTTAATTTGATTAATTATCCATTTGAATGTAAGGAGTAACAGAGCGCACTCTCATGTAAGCAATCATGTGCTGGTCATAATGTGCACTGGAACCGGATGGAGTCGGTGCTCAGTACTCTGTTTAAAACTTGGAATTCAGAGAAAATAAAATGGAAAAAATGGAATTTGGAAAAAAATCAAACGTATTTCATACAGCCCTAAATATACCCAAATGACTCAAAATTGGAAGTGAATTGAGAGCTTGTGTCAAATAAGCACATCTGTATCAATTCCCAGCCCTAATCAGAATAAACTAAATTAGTCTGTGTGACCTGGCTGCATTCTTTCGTGCACTTTAACCTTTGCCTTGTCTTTGGCTTTGTCTTGACAGCCCATGAGGAAACTAACGTAAATTAGATTCTCCAAAAGTGAATCAGTGGACTGCCCTCTCTGTAAAGAGTCCACGTTAAAAAAACCCACAGAAATGAAGGGTCATTAAACCGTTCCCTCTAAAGGCATGTGCTTATCCCACAAGCTTGTAAAAGTGTGCGTCAAATTCCTGGGGGTGTGCAACCGCACTCGAGTTTGCTTGAAAAAGTTGTCTAGGTATACGGCCCATGCTCTCTGATGCTGTTCGAGATTGATGTGAAATCAATGTGTCCTTAATTTCGGACGTGAACGGCTATTGCTGACTTGCCCCTGTTTTTACTTGAGATTACAATTACAGCTGCCACAATTAACTAATCATGAAAAGTGTAAATTACAGAATGCCCTTAATGTGTACTCAAGTCATTTCAAACAAAACTTTATTTGTAATGTGTGTTTTAGCAACATTGATGGAGAAGGTTGATGAACAGTTGTGTTTGTGCAGAAGTGTTGTTCTGTTATGTGAAGTGTTGGTGGTAAATCCAAAGGCACGAAAACATATATAAACCTAAAGCTGGCATGTCATCCAAGCTGAAACTGGAATGTTATGAAAGCAAATCTATCATGATGGAAATCTGGCCACAATTTCTAAGTTGGTGAGACAACAGTAGAGCTACAATTGTTCGCATGAACTGTTGCTCTATCAAGGCTTTAATACAAAGCCAGTGCACCAAGGAAACCTGTGGATTCCTCCCACACCCACCGCAGATGCACAGGTCTGGAGGTCTGTTGGCGTGGCAGGCGGTACTGTGGTGATGAGTGGTGAATGGCTGTGATCCAAACCTCACAGCTGTTTTCTGGTCTGTTCGTGGCTCTTGCCAATACTACATGCTGGACAAAAACAGACCCCTGTGTGTTTGATGGTGTGTATGTTTGTGTGTGTGTTATGGAGAAAAAGGGATGTCACAGACCATGAGCATTGAGCAACTGATATGGGTTGCTGCTGCTTATTTAATGTATACATTATATTTGTTTAATCTTATTTGACCTGTAACAAATAACCTCGTCCATGGATAAAATTACTGTTACTACTAGTTACCGAAACTACTGAAGTTACAAACAAACGCTCTGCACCGCCCCTTCCTTGTTGTTTTGGTGTCCCAGAAAAGAACCACTGTCTATGGGCACTTCGCTCAAATTGTGCTCAAATTGTCCAAAAAGTACTGTTTGTGGGGTTGAAACACCCCGTTTCCCACAGGTTATAGGAGATTAGGGCTTCTTTAAATTTCCTCCAGACCGTTGCATCAGGGAAAACGTATAATATTTCACAGCTCTATTAGACTCAGTTGACCCGCAGCAACTTTTTAAATGAAGAAATCGTGCAACTCCGATCGCAAACGGCTGTTTTTAATTTCCAAAGTGCTGTTGCTGTGACGGATATTAGGTTAAATATGATCTAACAATGATCAAGACCACTATATACGATATAACGGGAGGAACGGGACCCGTCTTCACCACCGCAGCACTTGGACTACGGTTTGTGAAAGGATAAGTGAATAAAAATAATGTAATTCTGTTAAAATTATGTCTTTGCATGTATTTTGAATGGATTAAATCATATAGTTCAATCGAAAACAGTTAAGTTTTGATATGGAATATGATCATAATTAAGTAAAATATTATTATGTGTTGTATGTGGGTTAACCTTTTAAGTAGAAATGCACCGATTACAATTTTCTTGGCCGATTCCGATTTTTTTTTTTTTTTTTTTTTTTTTTTTTCCCCCCAAGTGTGACCTGCCGATACCGTTTTTTTTTTTTTTCCCGATTTTCTTTCTAAGAACTATTGACCGCATATACAAACAAAATCAACCTTTCTTCAATGCAAAATAAAATTTTCATAATAAAATAAATGATTAAACATTACAATTTCCCCCAAACAAAGTTACAGGATCTTCTCTGACTTCTGATATATAAAGTGCTCTGTGACTGGAAAGAGGTAGAAATAACAATTAACTGCACATGAGTTGCTTTATATAACAAAACAGACATTAAGCTTATGTTAGATACCACATATCAGAGGTAAAACTGATTGCTGCTTCGGGATCGGCTTGTAACATACCTGTCGTCACTCACCCCCGTTTTTCCCGGGAGTCTCCCGTATTTCACACCCATCTCCCGCCCCCCTCCCGTTTTGTTATTTCTCTCGGGAAACTCCCGTAATTTGTATGGCCCAAACCACGTTATATGAATAATCACATCAATATATTATTCCAAGGTTGTCCAGTTGCCAGATCTTGTATGAAACGCATCCAACTCACACAATCGACACACCATACACATTTCTAATAATTTGTGACCTCAACTTGGCAACAAAAACCCAGCTGCTCTGTTGAAATCTGGGCAGGCAGTAGACGCGAGAAGTTCTATGGAGATGGCCGGTCATCCAGGGCCATGAATTCCATAATTTTCCTCGTAATTCCTTTTGGTTTTTTGCTTCTCTTACCAAGGAAAGATAGGAGAGGCTGCTGACTTCTGGCTGGATCTGAGCTCTGGCTAGCTTAACTTTTTTAGCTGCTTTTTTAAAAGCGGTATTTTCAGCTAGGTGAGGGTGTTTTAAGTGTCTAATTAGGTTTGTTGTTCCGAACGTTATCGCGGTGGTTCCCCCACGGTTTACTTTAGCCTTACAAATATTACAAATTGCAAACTTTATGTATTTTTCACTCACAGTGAAGATCTTCCATGCCAGTGTCATGTTTCCATGCTGCTGTGACGTTATTGCCGGTCCGGGCCGAGCATGTGGAAAACCGGCTGATTCCGGTCCCTGGCCGGTCGATCGGTGCATCTCTACTTTTAAGCGTGTCTAAGCGTAGGACATGTATAGTATGTCTGATGGTAGTTTTCATTTCTAAGTACCCAAATTCTTTGACTGTAGAAGTGTGATACGTGTGAGGATGTATATTCATCAACCTGTTACATGTATGACATAATTATACAGGCTCATTGAACCAAGTTTAAACTTGTTTTGCCAATATTTCAGAAAAGAACCCCCACAATTTCCTCTCTATAAACCATAGATATTCCTTTATAATAACTTGTATTAACATTAACAGACATAATTACACTCTATAAAGCTTAAAAGAGGATTAAAACGGCAGCGATGCCCGTTTCCACCATTGAAATCTGCTGCTCGAAAGAACCCGGAAGCGTGGTTTTCTGCGGTCTGACATCAGAGTAATTTCATCTATGGTTTTTGGCACGGAAGATGAAGCATCAGAACTGGTAACTAAAGTCTAGTTCAAATAGTTGCAGGCCAGCGAGTCACCTTTCACTTGAGTTGCTAGAAGGTGTTCCTATTTGACATTGGTAGTCACCACAAAACAATATTTTGAGGGTAAGTTCGGTAAACATGCCATACAGACAATGCAAAAACCACTTATTTCATAAGCCTCTTCACGACTTGCTTGTTTAACTACACAAAGGTTATTTTCTTTGTTAATTTCTGTGATCTTTGCCTGAGCTAAAAAATTTACATCGGAAATTCATTGCTATTCATATACTAAAGGGCTCCTGCACAATGGTAAAGGAAAGCTGATTCATAATGTCTTTAACGGCAGGAAATGTGTTTCTTCCTTTAACTTGTATGAATATTACTTGCGTCATTGAGGGTGTTTGGTATATTTAACTTGTTTTGTCCGCTTTAGCTCATTGTTTCTTTTGGTTCACTACCTATGCTTTTTGAGTCCAGAATGCAAATCATCAAGGCCTTATCAGTTATGTGGTTTTGACTTAAAAAGGTCATTGTCAGTTATGTTTTTAACAATGCAGGCTGCATCAATATTATTGGAAAGATTGTCCAAAACTGGATTTATGAAACAAATTGGTTGTGAAGTGGTTGTAAAGTAAAGTGTTTGTTTAGACTGAAATGACAAAGACAGCTTGATTCAGTTTATCTGGAAGTGTGACACCATTTTGCACCTACAATGCAAAGTCAATTTACTAGCATCAGATTTGCCCAGTGTTCAGAGCTGAAGTGTTTGTGTAAGTGAGAGCCCATCATTTGGGAGTGACGCTGTATCTGTGTGTCAGCCGCCTCGCAGATGGTCGTCTCAATCGCCCAGGCAACCGCTCAACTCAACAACTCCCTCAGGTCTGTGTCATCCCACACCACATGCTCATCATAAGATTCCAGGACGTGACTGAATCTTGCAGCCATGCCGGAGCCCCATTGTCATGAACGCCAACATGTGTGACTGATCAAAGAAAGAAGCCATTCCCTAGATTAAGAAACACTGACACTGATTGTTGCGCATTAGGAAACAACTACTCTCTATTTTTTCTACTTATTATTGATGCAAGTCAAGACGATTTAATAGATATGCTTTCAGGATAAAGTTTTAGTTTTTTAAAGTAATAGTTTGCTCAAATGGTATTTCTCATTTAATCATCCTCATTTTTGTTCCCGTATTATTTTCTTTCTTGGAGCACAAATAAACAAATTATGAATTTTCATTTTTGGACAAACCTTTCCTTGTGTCAGCTCGTTGAATGCAAATAAAATTCCATTGGTGTGAGTGAGGGAGAATTAATGAATGGAAAATACAAGGGGATAACGTTTTTCATAGTTTATCATTGCTTGTGATGGTATCGTGGTCTGTTTAAACTGCTAATTTTGAGGAAGTACTTATGTCATGACAAACGCAGAAAGCATGTCAAAGCAGACACAATGGTAAAATGTTATGGGTTAAATTATTTAAATAAACTAATTGAATCATTATTGTTTTTAAAACAAATTTATTAATTTACCTGATTATAGAAAAGTAAACATTATTATATGTAGATAGTGTAGAGACTTCCACTACACTTCTCATTATGGTAGTTTCACTGGATTGGCTCTCCGTTCCTCCTGTCGCTCTTTTTGAAAACAGAATTGTGACCTAATTAGGTATTGATACAGATTTCCCGATTTGATTCAATTCACAAGCTCTTGATTCGATTAATTTAGGTATATTTAAGTTATAATGTGTATTTTGCTTGCATATGAAAGTTCCTAAACAGTACTGTTTCTTTAAGAATGGCGGCAATAGCGCTATTCATGTTGTAGTCCACAAACCCAAGAGAATTCTTCCCTAGTAATTTCCCTATTGGTTTTTATAATATGTTTTTTTTTTTTTAACTTATGAGTAAAACAAGGCCTATGATAATCATTACTTGATGATTCATGGACATTTATTTGTACAACAGGGGTCGGCAACCTATGGCATGAGTGCAAGCATTGGCACACGGAGGTGTAATCACTGGCACGCCAGCATCTGGGAGAGAGGAGTAGACTATTTTATTTATGTAAATTCTGCACCTGCATTCAATCTACATCTTGATGTAATCCTTCCTCATGATCACGCAGTATGTTTTCATGAGCTGAATGGGAGGCTAAACATAAAGTAAAAATGTGACGAGACTGCTGTATACCCACCAGACTCCATTCGCGCAGCACGAGTCTCGTCACACTTTAATAGTGTTTAGTTTCCCATTTAGCTGATGAAAACATGCTGCGTGATCATGAGGAAGGATTACATCAAGATGTAGATTGAATACAGGTGCAAAAATTCATATAAATAAAGTAGCTTGCGTGCTGTGATTACACTCGGCACAGCCATTGACTAGAATAAAAAGGCACTCCATGTGAAAAAGGTTGCCACTCCTGTTCTAGAACATAAAGTACACACTTTCAAACTTCATTTGTGAACTTTGAAGCCATATTGAATTGCATACAAAAAAACACAGCAGCTTCAAAATTCATGTTTGAGGTAAGAAAGTGTGTATTATATTATTTTCATTTTTTAATTGTTTATTTTATTAAGTCAGGACCGCTACTGCAGAAACACCCCAACCTTTTTTTCATATTGTGTTTTCTAGTATAGAAAACTATAGACTAGTTGCATTGATCTTCATAAGACAACATAAGAATTAAAGTGCATCTTTAATTAAATGTTGTTAGCTTGTGTGCTAGTTCTCACTGGATGTCTGGACTATTAAAGTGAAAACTACTTAAAACTGCTCAAAATTAGCTAGTCTCCTTAATGTTGTTTAATGTTTGGTTGCATTGGTTTCCTGGTGAATCCCCAGACTGATTCATTACTGCGCTGCTATTTTCGGTGTCTTGTAAGTGCTCATTATTTTTCATCTCGGCTAGAATAAAGTGGCTACGGTTTAAATGTGCCTGACGCACTGTCAATGAAATGAATTATTTAAAGAACAGACTTCTCTTTCCTTTCATTTGCCATCCCATTTTATTCTCTCTTTCTCTCTGCTTCAGTGCATACCTTGTGATTTGTTTTTGAGGTGCACACATTCGTTTCTGTGACAAGGAGGTAGCGTGCTATTTTCAGCCTCTTACCTACCATGACTGCAGTTCTGACCACAGGGACAGATGTGAAGGGCTAAATTATTGATGAGCGAGTGTACTACATTCATTTTATTTTAACAGTTGTTCCCACAGTCATTTTCACATGCCATCAGAGAGCTGGTAACATTGAGAGCTCAACTGTGTTTTCTTATTTCTGTTCTTCATTTTGTTGCCATTGCAGACAACTGTATTTCCTTAGGATGTGAACACCAAGCAAAAACTGGATGTAAATGCTTCCAAATTTTATTTATGATCTCAAAATGCTCAAAAGCAGTTTATGGAATGAAAAACCCAGAACATTGATGGTGGGAAACTGCAAATGCTGATGTGATGCTTAAAAACTGAGTTGTCTGGTTGACCAGCACAGATGGAATATTAACCCTTTTTGTGGACTCAAGCATCGATAGTGAGAAAAGAAGGTCACAAGGTTTGGCCTATGTCCTTTTAAGCCACTACTTTTGAAAATAAAATGTAAAAAAAAGTTTCATGCTCCTTATGCTCTATTTTTAATGGTTGCATGTACACACGTGCAAGGCAGACATATTTGGCTGTTGCGTCACACTTTTTTTCAGTGTCTCACACCATGGACATTGAGTTATAAGATGTATCCAGTTAAAACTTTTAAAAAGATCCCTAAGTTCTGTTCCATTCTGTTGCGCTCAATCAAACTGTTTTTGAACACAAGAATGCAATCTCACAAATCGATTAGTCGGTTGCTGGACAACTAGTCGACAATGGAAACCCATCCCAAATAATTGCATATTTTGAGTTTATCTAAAGGCAGCTTAATGAATTCATACTTTTCTTTATTGTCATTGTGTCGCTTTGGGGAAAAAGCATTAGTTGTCTATAGACAGTATGTTAAATAACATCTTGCAGTGTATTTCCTCCATGACCCTCTTTAGATTGTCAGCACTGTTGGATATTGTAGATGATTCAGTGGATATCTTGATTACTGATGGTGATAAGACATCAACACAAATACACGTCAGCTGATGATTCAACAGCCCGTTTAGAAAGCTACTCTACAGATTGGTCCTTCTAAAGGTCTCCTCGTTCGTGGTTCCCATTTTTTGCTATTCTGGCAGCACTTGATTTAGATCCAAACTCCCATAACGCTGTGATCTGTGAAAATGCCAGATGTCATGCTAGAGGTCAAAACCATGGAAGTAGTGTAAGCTTTAACTGCAATGCCAGTGCATAAGAGATAAAAGGAAGACAGACAGACAGACAAACAAACAGATAAAGTCAGACATGTTTATCTCTTGATACTTCGTACATGTACTGCACAATCAGGGATTGGCATGTTTACCATTTTGTCATGCATGTCATACTCTTTTGTCATTAAAGGGATGATGAGTTCACCCAAAAATTTGAATGCTGTCATCATTTACTTGGGCCATTCCAAGCAATGTTTTTTTTAAAGAATCTTCACACAACACTTTTCCATACATTGGCATCTGTCAAGCTTCAAAATGGATAAACAATGAAATTATTTTGAACAACATCTGCCGATATCAAATGTTTGATAGTTTTGCTTTTTTTTAATGCGACCTTGGATAAAATCACTGATAATATCTTTGAGAGGAAAAAAAAAAGTATTCTCCTTCCATGTTTCAAAGTAACGTCTCATTTATGAACAAAACTCTGAAACAAAAAGCACATTAATTATGTGTCTTGTAAACCAAATTTCTGAATAGTGTCTTGTACAGAAAACTGAGCATCTCAGACACGTGCAGACTATTTATTTACTTAATTAAATCTCAACCCTTGCGGTTGATAATCGTACTACGTCATATCATGATTTCGATTAATCGTTCATCCCAATTTCTTAACTCTCATATACTGAATTCTGAATGATGAAACTTGTCCCTTTCTAGTTGAAGCAGCATCTGCTTTAGCTTTAATTAACTTGTCATATTCCTTGCTGTGCCGAGCTTTAAAGTATTCAAATTTGTTGAGTTAAAAGTATTAACAGTAGTTGAACTTCGTGAATTTCTAGCAGTTCTAAGCTTGCAAATTGCCACTCTGTATTGTTACCCGATTCAAAATAATTCCACACAAGAGACATTTTCTTTCACAGAAATCACAAAGTGTAGGCCAATTGTCCAATACATTTTTCTGTCCCTTTCTGACAGGAAATATTTGGCCCCGATCATCATCTGTTTTAAGCATATGACCTATGTGCAGATAATTGCTTTTATCTGCTAATGCATCAGGGCATTTCGAGTTTGTCATTAATGATTGGTCCAGTTGCACTGATGTCATATCATATGCGTCACGTCTAAAGGTGCAATAGATGTATGGACTGGATGCAAATTAGATTTGAGAGCTACATAAATAGGGAATACAAAGCTTTCGTATTGTTTCAGATTTGGAATGTACAGTTGAATTCAGAAGTTTACATACACCTTAAGTCTCATGGACTACTGTTATGGTACTTTTATGTTTGTTTTTTGTTGTTGTCCTTTTTGGAACTTGGTGTATGTCTAGAGTTGGACTGATTTGATAAAAAGTATGAAGAAGATTGTTTGTGAAGGAGGGGCGGGATAGAGGGATAAGGGAAATGGATAGAGAGGGATCAGGAAGTAAAAGCCACATGGCTGTTACTAAGCTGAAGCATCGGTGGGGGTTATAATCCATCCCCTCCATTAAAAATACTTGTGTGACATATCTCCTGCAGCGGTGTGAGATGAACAGCTGTGTGTGTGTGTGTGTGTGTGTGTGTGTGTATGCACACATGGAGCAGTGATTATCAGTACCACCCCATGAGCCAGACAAATGTGCAGATTGGACTCCATCCATAAGGAAGATAATCAGGACTCAAGCATCGATAGTGAGAAAAGAAGGTCACAAGGTTTGGCCTAAATGTTCAGACTGAGATTTGTCCGTGACTGATCCCATACTGTGTCAACCAGATGCCATCCATGACTGGATGAATTGATGCTATTGCCTGATAGAAACAAACGTTGTACATTGGATTATATCCATAATGGTGTCAGTAGAAATGTAAGAACCAGTAGATATTCTGTCATACCATTTAAACCACTGTACATTTATTTGCAAGGCTGTCAGTGATCAGAACTGTTTTATGTTATATACATTGGAAAAATAAAGAAAATGGCTAATTTACAGCAGCTTTGAAATTTGCTTATCCAATCAGAAAAGTAGAGATAACTATGCATTTTGTAATGTTAGTTTTACTGTTTTCAGTTGTTTGTTTTTAAATCAAGTGGTTTGAAGCTGCTTTATGACTTATCCATTTTTTAGTGAATGTGTTTACATGCACAATTTTGCACCGATTAGGCTATGCTTACTAAGATGACTATGTTTAACTCTTGTGTTGTGTTCATTTTTGCTAATACCTTTTGTGTTCCTGGTCAAAAATGACCAGCCCTCTAAGATTGTTAATACATATCTCATATTACATATACAGTTGAAGTCAGAAGTTTACATGCACCATTTTTCACAATTCCTGACATTTAATTGTAGAAAACTTTCCCTGTCTTAGGTCTGTTAGGATCACTACTTTATTTTAAGAATGTGAAATGTCAGAATAATAGTAGAGAGAATTATGTATTTCATCTTTTATTTCTTTCATCACATTCCCAGTGGGTCAGAAGTTTACATACACTTTGTTAGTGTTTTGTTTGACTTGGGTCAAATGTTTTGGGGAGCCTTCCACAAACTTATCACAATAAGTTACTGGATTTTTGGCCCATTACTCCAGACAGAACTGGTGTAACTGAGTCAGGTTTGTGGGCTTCCTTGCTCGCACATGCACAGGATTGAGGTCAGGGCTTTGTGATGGCCACTCCAATACCTTGACTTTGTTGTCCTTAAGCCATTTTGCCACAACTTCGGGTGTATGCTTGGGGTCATTGTCCATTTGGATGACCAATTTTTGACCGAGCTTTAACTTCTTGACTGATGCCCTGAGATGTTGCTTCAATATATCCACATAATTTTCCTTCCTCATTTTGCCATCTATTTTGTGATGTGCACCAGTCCCTCCTGCAGCAAAGCACCCCCACAACATGATGCTTCCACCCCCATGCTTCACAGTTGGGATGGTGTTCTTCGGCTTGCAAGCTTTACCCTTTTTCCTCCAAACATAACAATGGTCATTATGGCCAAATAGTAACATTTTAGTTTCATTAGACCCGAGGACATTTCTCCATTAAGTAAAAAATTTGTCCCCATGTGCACTTGAAAACTGTAGTCTGGAATCTGCAGTCAGATAATTGCTTTTATCTGCTAACGCATCAGGGCATTTCGAGTTTGTCATTAGTGATTGGTGCAGTTGAACTGACATCAAATCTTATGTGTCACGTCTAAAGGTGCAATAGATGTATGGACTGGATGCAAATTAGATTTGAGAGCTACATAAAAGAGGAAGAATATTTCAGTGAAAAATGACTTAAATTTCAGTATGGCACAGTTGGGATGGTGTTCTTCGTCTTGCAAGCTTCACCCTTTATCCTCTAAACATAACGATGGTCATTATGGCCAAATAGTAACATTTTTGTTTCATTAGACCAGAGTACATTTCTAGATCTTTGTCCCCATGTGCACTTGCAAACTGTAGTCTGGCTTTTTTATGGCAGTTTTGGAGCAGTGGTTTCTTCCTTGCTGAGCAGCCTTTCAGGTTATGTTGATATATGGCTTGTTTTACTGTGGAAATAGATACTTGCTTGATCTAAATAAAAGTTTATTTTAATACATAGAATCTGGACTTTGCAATGCATATAACTGATCCTACCAATTCTTAAATAATGCTTTTTAATTTACTGACAAATTAGAACTGTTTTGTTTTCAATATTTACAAATTTGTTATCACAAAATATATATTAGATTTGGTAAAAACATAAAAAGAAGAGAGAGCCATATGTTTTATATAATAAAAAAAGTTCATTATATAAAAAACTTGCCAGATATCCTCTGTGAATAATGGAATTGTATTCCAAATGGATGAAATAAACTAGACTACTGTGTTGAGAAAAAAATTAAATAAAAAATATATAATTCAGTTTTGACCAGAACACAATTTAAGGGTTAAGGTCATGTAAATGCCTTAAACTGCTTTCCTTAATCAGGGTAAGGCCATAAGCAATTTTAACAAAAAATGAATGACATGGGTTTGCCCATAATCCTGATTTTGCTTTGCAAAATGCAATATTAACCCCGATTTTGCATTGCATGTTTAACCCTCTGTGGTCGACGGACGCGCCGGTGCGTCCTGCAGGATATTTTCATCATTACAGCAGAAACAATTTAAAATACTCTTTCATTTTTGGGTATACAGATAAGTGTAAGACATCATTAGAGACTATAAAGGGTCTACTTTTATTTGTGTACACTCTGTGTACATTGTGCTTTTGTAAAATAAATAAATAAAATATAAAGGGTGAGCTTTTCAGCTGTCTCTGTGTTCACGAGCATATTTCTGAAACACGTCAAAAAAATGAACTGAAACTCCGCGAATACTTATCACACAAACATGAAACATATGTCTAAAGAAAGCTTAAAATGTCTACTTTTAAATAAAACAATTCAAATTTAAAACAAATATTCTCCTGCAATGCAATCGGTATGAAACTAAAAGATGTACAGTTTTTACCGGTTCATCTAATTATCTGTAATGTGATCACATCCACCCGCAGAGTGCGCCATTCATACACTAATGTGCTGAGATGATCAACGCAAATGTACACGCCCCCGACTGTGCCTTATAAACAAAGTCATTAATTTTCCAGCACGTTTGTAACTATACACAGGCGAGGAAACTCCTGAATAGTGATGAAGCGCTAACATTTTCCTCAGAAGAAGAGCGGGACTCCGATGAACATTTGTATTTTGAAGAGAGACTTCATCTAGCCGAGGATACAATTTCAGACGAGTAAGTCAATTAGTTTTCATTAGTTGACATGTTATTTTATAAAAACTTGAACATATTTTACGAGTGGGACCGTTTCCAGACTTGCCAGACATGATTCAGAGTATTGAAATTTTAAATATGTACTAATAAGCAAGTTTTAGTTACATTTAAATGCTGTTTCGGCTAAAGCAGGTATTTAAATTGTGCTGTAGGATATAAATATGATATGTAACATGATATAAAAACAATATGAATGTTTAGATTATATTTTAAATAGAGGTTATGCTGCCTCATTATCATCAACAAAGCTTGTGCTTGCAAATATGTGTTCAGGTTAAATGAGTAAAATGCACTTTAAATTTGCCCATATTAGTAAATCAGCATATTATTATGATGAAGTATCATGTGACACTGAAGAATGCAGTAATGATGCTGAAAACTCGCATTTTACAATATACTTAAATAGAAAACTGTTCTTTTAAATTGTAAAAAGAGTTCAGAATATCAATATTGTTTCTGTATTTTGGATCAAATAAATCCAGTCTTGGTGAGCAGAAGAGACTTCTTTTAACGGTAGTGTAGGTTTAAAATTAAGTAAAGTCTTTATGTAAAGAAAATATATAGTCAGATATCTTCTTTTAACTTAAAACTTGATTTTGATCATTAAGTCTCCTCACATTCATTCTATTTCTGTTACATTCCTCACTGATAGGCCCAGGGGAGGGGTCATTGTCTCTCAGGTGTGAAATACCTAAATATTCATGATCATTCACGCCTCCTCGCATATGACCTTTCAACACTAAAGTTGTCTTACAAAAGTTAAAATACTATATTGTTTTGTATGAACGAGTGATCAGGATGGTTTTCACATTATTTTGTGCAAAAACTCTAGGCTATAATATCCAGTTCTCAAAAGTCTTGTGGACAAATGTTTAGTATGTGTTATATGACCTTATTTTAGTGACTTAAAATTTTATTTTTTTTCAAAAACCACACATAAACATTATTTTCTCAAAAATACAAACATGTACACACATGTTGCTCACATATTATTGTAGCCCTGTTTGTGCTGAATACAGTGTTATCACGCTTTAGACATTAATATATTTTTAAGCAACTGAAAAAAGCACAAATGTCAAGGCATGTCAAAACTTCTCCATGGTCCAAAATACCCTCAGACCCCAGAGGGTTAAATTCATTGTTGCGGAAATGTACAGGTAATTGATTATTCTTTTAATAGGATGTAGTCTGTAGCCAAGAGGTGTGACAAGTTCTTTTAAGAGTTTCAGATCCAAGATCGATTCACCCTAGTAAATTCCACCACTTAATCATTTTAAAGGGGTGATTGAATTAGACTAAAAGTGAACACAATTAAATGGTGGAGTCTAAGGCAAATTCCTTAATATCCATTTAGTGCAAATATTTTTCATTATGCCCACAATGTGAAAGCCATTTGCCGGCAGCACTGCTAGTTATAAGGTCATATTTTACGAATGAACATTACAGATGGAGCAAATAAGAGGCACAATTTGGAGCTGCTGTCGCTCAGGGGTCTATCTGGCACTTGGTCAGCATTAACAAATCATAATGTGGAAAGATCAGACTATGCCCAAACATTATTCCAGGACATACATTAGCTGATATTGAGATAACAGTAAACTTAATTAGTGGTGCTTGCTAAAGGAAACGTCTTATTATTATTATTATTATTATTATTATTATTATTATTATTATTATTATTATTATAACGGGTCAGGGATTTGAACAAACCCCTAACTATAAGTATTAATTTGTATGTTATAGAGACTTGGGGATATGATATGAGCTTTGACATGGACCAGTAAGCAACCACCTAACATCTAAATAAAAGCTTAAAACACATAATAGACCACATGGCAACTCCTGGCAAAAATGGTTAAATCTACCATAGCATAGCTACAAGGCTGGAATCAAAATTCAAAATCTGTTGCAGTTGATATGCAAATTTGGGTAATGGCTATTCTTTTAAGTGTGCATTTGGAGTGCTTTGAGGTTTATCTCTGCAGCTTTGGGAATGCTCTTTTTGAGAGGCTTATGAAGAGCTAAGAGTGTGAACTTTTAGATGCTTAAACATCACAGTCTCAATCTCCCATCAGCCCAATTTAAAAGAGGAACATTTAACTGCTCTTTTTCTTGTCTCTGATAGTCAACACCAGGGAAGTCAAAAGTGACATTTAATTTTGATACTTGCTGTTTACTTTGAGAGTTCCCATGTTTAAATTTTTTTTTTTTATCCCTGTTAACTGTTTTCTTTTAACATATTGTAGCTGACCACAGTCCCTGGACCACAGTTTCTGTACCGTAGATACTACATTAGTTTGTCACAATAAGGTTAATGAGATTTATGTATTTTAATTTTATTTATTTACTTTCCCCCTTTTCTTCCCAATTTGGAATGCCTAATACCCAATGCACTCTTAAGTCCTCGTGGTGGCAATCAGTCTGGGTGGCGGAGGACGAATCTCAGTTGCCTCCGCATCGGAGACCATCAGTCTGCGCATCTTATCACTTGGCTTGTTGAACGCGTTACCTTGGAGGCATGGCACATGTGGAGACTTCACGCTATTCTCCGCAGCATCCACGTACAACTCACCATGAGCCCACCAAGAGCGAACCACATTATAGTGACCATGTGACTCAACCCTCCCTAGCAACCGGGCCAATTTGGATGCTTAGGAGACCTGGCTGGTATCACTCAGCATGCCCTGGATTCAAACTCGTGACTCCAGGGGTGGTAGTCAGCTTCTTTACTCGCTGAAGCTACCCAAGCCCCCAATTAGATTTATTTAATAGAAGCTAGTAAAGTTGGCAAATGGTAGCTCTTAATTAGCCTAAAATATTGAGAATGAAATTAAGCTGCCATTAGCTGAATGCTATATTATCTCTAAAGGACAAATATTCTTCCAAATTTATAGCAGTATTATAGAAAATATCATGAGAGGTTTGTATTGGCTTATTTTTCACACTGAATTTCTGCAAAATTCAGCTAAAACCAGCTTGTGGCTACATTTATCATGGTTTCTGGCTGGTTGAAGCCACCGGACTAAGGTCAAACTGGTTAGAGCTTAGACGTGCTTGGCTAAACTGGTGTGGTTAACCATGTTCCAAAAAGAAAAAAAAAAAAAGTACTATATGATCACCCTTGCTTTGAATTACCTGTTTTCTTCCAGCAAAAGTTAGTTTCACATTTTCATCTCCAGCCCTCTATTTAATATTCTAAGAATTAGGGTTGAAAATCAACATTTAAGATTTTCTTTATGTTCAGTTCCAACCGTATTAAAATACTGTATTGACAGTGCTTTCTTTGCACTGCAACTGAATTTACAGCACCAAAGCAAAGTAAAAGTTTTTTCTTTTCTTAGTAGTGAGCAGTCTGATTTGAATCTGATGAAATAATACAAAACTCCAAAAATAGTAGTGTTTTGCTTAGTATTATTTTTTGGTTACATATATAGCTACGACCTTTTATTTTAAAATTTGTTTTACTTCTATGGTGACCCTCAAAAATCTATAATGGAATTAAAGAACTAAAATGTTGAAATTCCTTATGATTTCCATCCCTAGTCTTGTGTAGAATTTATTTACACTTGGTCACTTCTGAAGGTGGTTTGAGACGTATTCCAGACAAAACTCGGTCAAGTGTAATATATCTGGTTGTTCAAGCCATATATGTAAACTTTACTTTGCACCAACAGTGCTATGTCTGCAAAGGGTAAATGTGAAACATAACCGCTGTTGCCGAGTATTTGCATTGGGCTCACGTTGCACAATAAAGTATAACAAAGCTAGAAATTACAAAGCTGAAACAAAACAAAGTGCAGCGCAACGAACATGACGCATCTTATCTACAACAAGCCCCTAGGGGAAAAACACTGCACACACACATATGTTCCCACGTGTGGGGCAAAGTAATTTGGAAACAAATGGTAAATCACATGTTTTAAATTCATTGCTCTGCATTAGCAAATCTTGGAAGTAAATTTTGGAAAAATTTAATGGAATACCTGTATTAAAGGAGCTTGGTGTTCCTGCTTGGCATCTGTGGTATATCAGACACAGTCAAGAAGATCTGTAAAGCTCTTGTGATTGTGTATTGTGGCAGGCCGGAGGGCAGGGTCTTGTCGTGATTCCGCACACCCGGCCCCTAATCAGGCTAATCAAGCGTCAGAGAGGGATAAAGGCCGACTGGAAGCTGCAGTGCGACAGAGAGAGAGAGATTTACGGGCAGCTGTCCGCCACCTTTGTGTGTTTGTCTTTTTGTTTCAGTTTTATATTAAACTATTTTATATTAAACAGTTCTCGCCACCACCTTTCCATTACTCCCTTTACATGTATGTATCCGCGCTTTTTAATTTTCGGACCGTTATTTCCTTTTAAAGATTAGCGTTTACACATCAAATGTGATTTGGACACATGAGTTTTTGACCATTATATTAGGGATGGCCATTATGGTAATTTTTTCTACTCGAGTACTCGTCGCGTACTCAAGGGGCAATAACATGTACATAATTGTAAATATAACATGTCTGACAAACGTCTTTGGCTGCTGCATTGCGTCTTGTTGTTCTAGTGTATCGTTTATTCATTATTATAGGCTGTTATAAAATAATCTGTTTCAAAATGTACAAAAGATTGCATAATCAAAAGATAATGCATCATATTTTGTCATTATGTGAAGATTCGCTGCCCAACTTAATGAAAGTATGTGAACCACATTTCTGTCTGTTCTTCCTTCAGGTTACCGTAGTCATCTTAGTAAGAGTGCATCAGTTTTTTTATTTAGAATTTTTAGTTTTTGTATATGCGGTCAATAATAGTTCTTAGAAAGTATTGGCAGGCCACACTTGCAAAATAATCGGAAATCGGAATCGGCCAAAAAAAATTGCAATCGGTGCATCTCTACCCGAAACACATCATAATACCAGGTAAAAATAGGGTCCAAAATTGATATGCTGGGGTCCAAGATTTATAACTGTTTGGCAGAGAGACATTTATGTAAGTGAACAGTAAATGCAATGTGCTTATTCAGACCGAAAGCAATACAATCTGTAAAAACGCATGAAGTGACCAAGTGTAAATATCCCCTTGATGCCCCTTATTTTGTTTAATTTAATGGTTATTATTTTTGGCTCTCCATGTCCTTACAGTGTTGCTGGATGGCTGACTAGCATTACGTTTGGTTGTGCAATGCAGTTGTGGTTCAATCTTCTGCAGGCATGCTAATGCTTGGGGTGTAAACAGAGTCCGCTAGCATTAGTGTGGCTCTCAGTGTGAAGGAGATAGAGGGGGATGCTGTTCATCTTGAGGCCGCATCTGTGTCAGCCTCACGCTGAATTTAGCTTCTGGGTGGAGACGCTAGTGGTGACTGTTGTCACTCGCCTTGAGGGTGCACCACAGGATCCAGAAGCGCCAACATCTTCTTTAAGCTAGTGTAGCAGTGTCTAGTTTAGCAAGCTCTCTCTATGCCGGTAGAGGATTATTCATTTGGCCCTTTGAGATGCAAAATGCTAGCTGTTTCAGCATTCCAAGCACATAAGCAATTGAACTTCCGTCTGTTGATTTAGGTCTACATGTTTTTCAGCAATATTGCTTTAATATTGCTGAATATTGAGGTAACCTATGATATGTTTAATTGTCTATGTGTTTGTATGAGTGAATTTGTGAGGTTGGAAATGTAGGCTAGTGTGGCCATGGCAGTAGGGTTTTATTTTAAATTCTCTGCAGTTAGTGGTTTGAGAATATAGCTGGAACCACAGGCTGCCCACTAAAGATTAAGAAACAGCTTGGTTTAGTGGCCTTTTTCTGAAGCTTTAGGTTACTAATTATATCAACACTTCACATTAAAACTGTGATTGTTTCTGTATTATACTCTTTTGACGGGTGATTTTTTTTAAAAAATGTTTGAGAACTGTTGAGGTGCTATATGCAGAGAGAAATGAAGAGAAAGTGTAGAAAAATGTCTTCTGTGTGGTGTTTTATTATGCTGTTCCCTCCCTTGACTTTTCTACTCAGATGCTCTCTGGTTTACATCATTTCCGACTTCAGTCTCAGAAGTCAAGGTGACAGACTTGCCAGCTAGAGATATGAGCTATAACAGGCAATGTTCCACTTAAACAGTCTGTTTGTGGTGTTGCAGAATTTTAATGTGCCAGTTCTTCCTTTTTTCAGGACATTAGAGCCAGGGGGTTGCCTTTACCATATAAAACTCAAAACGAAAAATAAGTTACTCTTTTGTCTTTCTTCTTTGAATGAGAGTTTGACTTCCTGTTTTAATTATAAATAATTAATCATCAGCTGAAATGTATTTATTATTTTTCATATAGAGCCTGTTGGCTTTGTGCAGCACCTATGTAGAAGTTCTGGTTGGAGAAGTATCAGTAGGCTTTGGTAAAGTATCAGTTGACAGTTCATAGCATGTGACTGATACAAGAACATATTTTTCACTCTTTTTGCAATAAAAAGAAAGCCTGTTTGTTTTGTAATTTATATACCTTGTAGGACTGTGTTTTGATACAGATTTCCCAATTCGATTCACAAGCTTTAGATTTGGTTCAGATTTCAATTCGATATAGATTCTTATGGGTATACACTACCGTTCAAAAGTTTGGGGTCACATTGAAATGTCCTTATTTTTGAAGGAAAAGCACTGTACTTTTCAATGAAGACAACTTTAAACTAGTCTTAACTTTGAAGAAATACACTCTATACATTGCTAATGTGGTAAATGACTATTCTAGCTGCAAATGTCTGGTTTTTGGTGCAATATGTACATCGGTGTATAGAGGCCCATTTCCAGCAACTATCACTCCAGTGTTCTAATGGTACAATGTGTTTGCTCATTGGCTCAGAAGGCTAATTGATGATTAGAAAACCCTTGTGCAATCATGTTCACACATCTGAAAACAGTTTAGGTCGTTACAGAAGCTACAAAACTGACCTTCCTTTGAGCAGATTGAGTTTCTGGAGCATCACATTTGTGGGGTCAATTAAACGCTCAAAATGGCCAGAAAAAGAGAACTTTCATCTGAAACTCGACAGTCTATTCTTGTCCTTAGAAATGAAGGCTATTCCATGCGAGACATTGCTAAGAAATTGAAGATTTCCTACAACGGTGTGTACTACTCCCTTCAGAGGACAGCACAAACAGGCTCTAACCAGAGTAGAAAAAGAAGTGGGAGGCCACGTTGCACAACTGAGCAAGAAGATAAGTACATTAGAGTCTCTAGTTTGAGAAACAGATGCCTCACAGGTCCCCAACTGGCATCTTCATTAAATAGTACCCGCAAAACACCAGTGTCAACATGTACAGTGAAGAGGCGGCTGCGGGATTCTGGGCTTCAGGGCAGAGTGGCAAAGAAAAAGCCAATATCTGAGACTGGCCAATAAAAGAAAAAGATTAAGATGGGCAAAAGAACACAGACATTGGACAGAGGAAGACTGGAAAAAAGTGTTGTGGACAGATGAATCCAAGTTTGAGGTGTTTGGATCACAAAGAAGAACGTTTGTGAGACGCAGAACAAATGAAAAGATGCTGGAAGAATGCCTGACGCCATCTGTTAAGCATGGTGGAGGTAATATAATGGTCTGGGGTTGCTTTGGTGCTGGTAAGGTGGGAGATTTGTACAGGGTAAAAGGGATTCTGAATAAGGAAGGCTATCACTCCATTTTGCAACGCCATGCCATACCCAGTGGACAGCGCTTGATTGGAGCCAATTTCATCCTACAACAGGACAATGACCCTAAACACACCTCCAAATTGTGCAAGAACTATTTAGAGCAGAAGCAGGCAGCTGGTATTCTATCGGTAATGGAGTGGCCAGCGCAGTCACCAGATCTGAACCCCATTGAGCTGTTGTGGGAGCAGCTTGACCGTATGGTACGCAAGAAGTGCCCATCCAACCAATCCAACTTGTGGGAGCTGCTTCTGGAAGCGTGGGGTGCAATTTCTCCAGATTACCTCAACAAATTAACAGCTAGAATGCCAAAGGTCTGCAATGCTGTAATTGCTGCAAATGGAGGATTCTTTGACGAAAGCAAATTTTGATGTAAAAAAAATCTTATTTCAAATACAAATCATTATTTCTAACCTTGTCAATGTCTTGACTCTATTTTCTATTCATTTCACAACGTATGGTGGTGAATAAGTGTGACTTTTCAGGAAAACACAAAATTGTTTGGGTGACCCCAAACTTTTGAACGGTAGTGTATTTAAATTATAATGTCACTTTTGCGTACACATAAAAAAGCAAATTCTCTCCCAGCTATTGCTATTCATTATAGTTATAATGATATAGTTAAAAAAAAAAATATATATATATATATATATATATATATATAATTTTTTTTTTATGTATTTAAGAACTTTTATTTTAATTTTGTTCATGCATATTTTCAGAAAATAAAAACAAATTCTGGCCCTGCGATGGACTGGCGACCTGTCCAGGGTGTCCCCCGCCTTTCGCCCTATGTTAGCTGGGATAGGCTCCAGCCCCCCGCGACCCTGTACACAGGATAAGCGGTTGACGATGGATGGATGGATGGAAAAACAAATTCTGTAGTATTGTCATTTAGCTGTTGTTATATCAAATCAAGATTATATCGAATCGTGAACCTCATATTGTATTGTTAGAACCATATCATCCCATCTCTATTAGCATGTTATTTCTGCAGAAATTTTCATGATGCAGTCACAATTTTAACTGAAACTTAGGGGCAGCATGCATATCTAAGAGTGTTTTGACACCTGTTTTATAGCCCATGTTGGCACACAGCTCTGATTATAACTACAACTCAAGTGGCTTTAATTGTCATTACAACCATATACATCTAGTACAGTACACAGTGAAATGAAACAACATTCCTCCAGGACAATGGTGCTACATAAAAACAACATAAAACAAACACAGAACTAAAAGACCTACACATTTCTACATAAAGTGCATGAGTAGACTTGTTCAAACAGTACAAGACGGTGCAATAATTGGGAAACAGGACAATAGGCAGTAAGAGACAGTGCAGCACTGACCAGTACACAGTTCTAGTGTGAAACTGTCAGATTAAACAATATAATATACAATATACACTCACCTAAAGGATTATTAGGAACACCTGTTCAATTTCTCATTAATGCAATTATCTAATCAACCAATCACATGGCAGTTGCTTCAAAAAGAAAGAAAGGTGATTTAAGCAATTTTGAGCGTGGCATGGTTGTTGGTGCCAGACGGGCCGGTCTGAGTATTTCACAATCTGCTCAGTTACTGGGATTTTCACGCACAATCATTTCTAGGGTTTACAAAGAATGGTGTGAAAAGGGAAAAACATCCAGTATGCGGCAATCCTGTGGGCGAAAATGCCTTATTGATGCTAGAGGTCAGAGGAGAATGGGCCGACTGATTCAAGCTGATAGAAGAGCAACTTTGACTGAAATAACCACTCGTTACAACCGAGGTATGCAGCAAAGCATTTGTGAAGCCACAACACGCACAACCTTGAGGCGGATGGGCTACAACAGCAGAAGACCCCACCGGGTACCACTCATCTCCACTACAAATAGGAAAAAGAGGGTACAATTTGCAAGAGCTCACCAAAATTGGACAGTTGAAGACTGGAAAAATGTTGCCTGGTCTGATGAGTCTCGATTTCTGTTGAGACATTCAGATGGTAGAGTAAGAATTTGGCGTAAACAGAATGAGAACATGGATCCATCATGCCTTGTTACCACTGTGCAGGCTGGTGGTGGTGGTGTAATGGTGTGGGGGATGTTTTCTTGGCACACTTTAGGCCCCTTAGTGCCAATTGGGCATCGTTTATATGCCACGGCCTACCTGAGCATTGTTTCTGACCATGTCCATCCCTTTATGGCCATCATGTACCCATCCTCTGATGGCTACTTCCAGCAGGATAATGCACCATGTCACAAAGCTTGAATCATTTCAAATTGGTTTCTTGAACATGACAATGAGTTCACTGTACTAAAATGGCCCCCACAGTCACCAGATCTCAACCCAATAGAGCATCTTTGGGATGTGGTGGAACGGGAGCTTCGTGCCCTGGATGTGCATCCCACAAATCTCCATCAACTGCAAGATGCTATCCTATCAATATGGGCCAACATTTCTAAAGAATGCTTTCAGCACCTTGTTGAATCAATGCCACGTAGAATTAAGGCAGTTCTGAAGGCGAAAGGGGGTCACACACAGTATTAGTATGGTGTTCCTAATAATCCTTTAGGTGAGTGTACAATATAATAGAAAATGCTGTGAATGTAAACACAACACACTATGACATAGTATTCAGCAAATAAGTTTATACTATATATGGACGTAACAGTTATTGGGGTAGCAGCCAGGTAGAAGTGACAAGAAATTAATACGATATTTTATGAATACAGCATCAGCAGCAAAAAAACTAACCAAACTCAATAATTTTTATTTCTATCTAGGTGTTAGTTTCAAAAGGGTATTCTATTGAGAGAATGTGGATAAGAAATGTTTTTTGGACTTCTAGTAAGCTTCTGGCTCTGCTAATTCATTCAGAACTACTGTTATAAAACACAATTCCGGCTCTAACAGATTTACCACATTTTCTTTTTTTTCTTGCTTAAATGCAAGTTAATTCACTGAATCTACATTTGTTTTGGAATGATAGTATAGTTGCTGATTGAAAGAGAGGAGATGTGGGCACTGGCCTGACCTAGAACATGGATAAAGAGCAAGCCACAAAAAAGCAAGAACTATTTAAGGCGTGACAACTGTACTGACAATGCATACACATTTTGTGTGTGTGTGTGTGTGTGTGTGTTTAGACAGTAAGTGGCTTTACTGAAAGATGGAACATACACCCTGCCTCTCCATTATGCATGGGAAATTCTAGCGCTGTGGTGTCCAGGGCACAAAGAGGATGTTTCTGGCATGCCCTGCTGCCTTTTATAAAGTTCTTCTTTTGTCTTTTCCTCAACACTCATTTTTTCTATTGCACAAGCACACAGATGCACACACATATGACTGGAATGCAAGTGATTCTTCTTGAAAGCAAAACTATGCTGTATACACCCATAATGTAAACAGCCCAGAGAATGTGGCTGCAACTTTTGCTTAAAAGAAAAGTTTTTCTTTTTATAGTGTACTTTTGGACTGAAAGTTTGCTGAAGTAGTGGGGAAAAAGAAGTGGAATGATAATTCTCAATGTCAGAGACCTTGGAAAAGGTCAATAGTATATTTCATCTAGAACCCAAACCCATGCTGATCTGGTTCTGTACACACTGACAAAACACAATGAATTTTTTTACTTGTAGTTCAATTAAAACTGAATTGGAAGTGCACAATATATTATTGGCAGATATATTATGCAACATTAACTTAACCGGTAAGTTCCAATAATTGTAGCTGCATAATTTGCTGTTTTGCTTGTACCATTTATTTTACAGTATATTATTTTAAATGTGCACCTAAGACCTACTAAATTAGAGGTGTACATTTTTTAGGCACTTGTGAAAAACTTTCAAAGTGAGGATTTCTTAAAAAAATAATGACATAAATAGTTTTCATTAATAAATTAACCTCATACAAATTCCAGTAAACAGAACAAGAGCTAAATCAATATTTGGTGTGATCACTTTTGCCTTCAAAACAGCACCAGTTCCCTACTTGCACACAGTTTTTCTGGGTTGTTGGTAGATAGGATGTTCCAAGCTTCTTGGAGAATTCGGCACAGTTCTTTTATTTATTTAGGCTGTCTCAATTATTCTGTCCTTTTGTGTAATCCCAGACTGACTCGATGCTCATTCTGGGTGGCTGAGGACAAGTCTCAATCCGTGCATTTTATCACATGGCTCATTGTGCATTACACCGCGGAGACTTCGCACGTGGAGACTCATGCTACTCTCCGTGCTCCCCATTGAGAGTCGGCTGCAACTAATGATTATTTTGATAATCGATTAATCTAATGATTATTAGAATGATTAAGCGACTATTCGGTGATTATTGCAAAGATTAGTAATTAGCATTTAACTGATTATTAGTGTCCTAATTTAAAAGGTTGTAATAAACATGCTTGCTAACAATAAAGAGGACAAAATCATCTTTTAAAAATACATTAATATGTATTAATCAAAAAAAAATTATATATATATATATATATAACCTCACGTTTAATGACAGATCTGGTGCACACGTTTTGGTCAAGAAAACAAAGCATCAAACAGACAGGATCAGTTACAACCTCCGCTAATGCACCTGAATGGATCTGTTAATGGATATGCTCCACATTTGTTTCATTTGGGTCAATATGATGACATCACTGATCAGCAAGCGTTGTGTGTAGTTGAAAATGGCAAGTGGATAAAACAAAATGCTGATAGAGAAGCCCCCTGTGTTTCTCCTTTCTGGGAACATTTTCTTTTTGCAGTTAATTACTTCAGCGATGGTCAAAAGACATTTACAAAACAGGGACTGTTTGCAGACATCGCTCTTCACGAGTGCTGTATGGTAATATATGCCAATAATGCGTGTGAAGGTTTATTTAAAACATGCACGCAAGTTCTTTGCGTTTCTTCACATGGCTGTAATCTATCACAAGTGTCAATAATGCGCTTTGATTAATTCCATTAAGATTCCATTATAGAATTATATTGATACATAATGAATCTTTTACACCGACGTCACCCAGGTAATGAGCCGCAGGTGAGCCGAAACTCCCTTCCATTTTTAAGAAGGCACTCAGTGCTAATTCAGACAGACATGAAACAATAACTAAAGCGCTTGGGGTGTTCATGTGTGATTTCCATGTATGATTAAAATTCTCAAGCAGCATTATCACAGCATCTCTTATCATATGCGTTCTAACAGCATTCCGAATATTAAATGTATGTTGAGATGAATTTGAAGTGAACTTTATGTTGGTGCATGTAGCATATTAGTGCAGGTATTAAGTTAAAATGTTGAGAAATTAGAGAACTTCATTTTCTATCGATGGAATGAGAAGTGTCCAAAATGTCAATGTACACCTGTGCATGACTGTTGAGGTAATGATTGCCATCTGGTCCTTTACCTGACATGCAATGACTGGGGAAATTTTATTGTTTTCTTCAGGCTGTCATCTTTATATTTTTCATTAGAACAGCACCATACAAAAGTTCCAGCATCACCTTGGCCAATGCAAATTCGGGATTCATCACTGAATATTATTTTCATCCAGTCATCCACACTGCATGATTACTTCTCTATAGCCCACTGTAGCCTTGTTTTCTTCTGATTAGGTGTTAGTTCTGGTTTTCATTTGATTTTCTATGTGTAAATCCCATTTCATTCAGCTGATTTCTTACAGTTCTCTCACAAACATTTGTTTTTCATTTGTTTTCAAGACATATTGCTTTGAGTTTTCTATCATGATTCTTTGATGTCTTCCTTACTCTACCCATATGTTTTCCTTTTTTAACCTTTCCATTTTTATATACTTGCACCAAATTTTAGACACAGCTGACTGGAAACAACCAACTTCTTTTGCTACACTCCCTGTTGGATTTCCTTCTTGAAGGAGTTTTATAATCCGTTCCATTTGGGCTGCCCCCTACCAAAGATTTTCCTAGTCGACTAGTAGTCGTTAGTTTAAGCCATTAGTTGACTAGTTGTCGCATGGTCATTTTATTAATTTAATTACATATATATTTTGGGGGGCATCAGAAAATGGTTTGAGTTCCAGGACTGAGAAAGAATGGTATAAGTAACGTTGCTAACACTGTTCTACATTACAGAGAAATACTAAACCGTAATAACCTTTAAAACATACATTTTACAAGAGCACAAAGCGAGCCGCAGCGACATCGGCAAAAGCAGTAATGATTCTGTCTGAACAATTTGTTAATTTATAGAGAGAAATGCAGATTAAGTTAAACATTCAAGGTACTAATTTAGCTTCCCCACTCCCCACGAACACTTGGATAAGCCTAATAGCGTATATTTATCTAGGCTATATAATGTTAAGAGCGATATGTCATGCTAAGTGGCTAACGTTAGTCTACTTGCATGTTTCAAATGATAAGCCATGTTTAAGATCGCGAACGTTTGACTGCAGAGATTGCATGTCACCTTCTTGGGGTCATCATTTACTCTTTCGAAATGATCTCACACTGTGGATTTCCTGCCCGAACAAATTAATTACCATATGGACCAGCCGTGTTAACAGTCATGTCTGTCTGTCACTGACTGTGAGACTTTTTGTTCTGCGATCAACCGACCAATTAAAACCGAGACTCTTCTCATCAACTAATGTGTGGTCGACTATTACTTTCCGTTGTTTCAATTGGCAACTCACTTGTTGGGGCAGTGTTTCCTTGCAATTAGCCAAGTCCAACAGCTTGATAAGGTCTGTAAGCACTCTCTTTTAACTGCAGACTAATTAGCATTTTTAGACATGTGCCGGTATTTGTTTTAGAATTTACAAGGTGATTCCATATTTTTTTCCTCAAAAGTGAGTGATTCCATATTATGTTCCTCTACTTGATCTGGAAAAAAATCATTAATTACAATAATGTAATTCAGTTTGTCAAAGCCATAAAGTTCAGGTATTAAACAAATATAGTTTTGTGTCATATCTGTGATTTTTGTTTACTTGCTATGAAGTAAAAAATCTTGGTGAACATCATAATTCCATAATTTTTGCCAGGGATTGTATTATCAGGCTTGGGCTAGTATATGTGCTTATTTCCAGTTTTGGAAGGAAACGCCTTTTCTGTGTTGACAGGATAAGAGTTTTAACAGGAAACATGTGGCAGTCTTCACTGAACTTTTACAGCAGTGTCTTTGACCTCCCACAGTCTAAACTCTGAGATCAACTAAACATTCTGCCTTTGTTTTGACCTTATCTCTGGAAAACCATCCACTGAAATGTCACTGAAGTATTTTCAGAAAAAGCAAGACTACTTTGTATCAGAGCAGCATCAAAGTATTGTAAGGATATCAGTTTTTTGTGCAGTTGAGCTAGTCTTGATCTGTCTAAGTATACATAAGTCATGACAATATGTTATCAAATTGACTGAAGGAAGGATGTCTGCTGAGGAAGTGTTAACTACACATGGCACGTTACTGCTGTCTTTTGAAGCATGCATGTGCAAAATGCCGAGGCCAATTTTGGTAATGTGCATACATGCTGGACGAAGCTGAGCTACAATCACATTATCTGGGTCTGTTAGTCTGACTTTGCAAAAATCGGACTGGTATGATTTCAGTCGGACTAAAGCATTTACAGCAGAGCTCCAGACTAAAGAAATTACTTGGGGGCCAAATTGCTTTTTTAGTTGCCATATTTGAGTGCACAAATTTGCATTCCCCTTTTGTCTCATACATTTTCATATCCCTTTCAGAATTTGTAGAAATAGAAGAGAGAAAATATATTTTTTTTCCTGCCCTTAATAATCTACAGGTATTTACCTAAAGTATAATCAGGTTTGGGGATTAACACAATACATGTAACGGGATTACGTATTTAAAATACAAAATATAAGTGTATTCCACTACAGATGCAGTATTTTGATTACTGAAGAGACCACTCTGCATTTTATTGTCATTTGTTTCATTTAATATTCAATCCTTTCAGATGGAAAACATTTATACATATAAATGATGTGATCCAAAATGCATTTGAACAGCGGTGAATGTGATGTGGTGAATATGATGTGTTACATTCATACGAGCAGACAAAGAAGTGTGTTTGAAGTAAGTTTGGAGCAGAAGAAACAGATATAAACCTTGTGTAAACTGTCAGCTTTACACTAAGATAAAATGCTTTTCTAGTCATTTTACCTGCACGTGTTGCCAGACACGATCATATTTTTCTATCAAGAAAATTAATGTTGGGTCATAATTTCTTTTGATATTAGGGCAAAAATCATATTCTTGAAAATAATTTCTGTTTTGTTTTCCTGTAAAAATATAAAAAAATTCTTAAAACAAGATCTGTTTCATTTATCTTGTTTAAGAAACAACACTGCATAATATATTTTGGTTTGACAGAGAATGTATTTTTAACAGTCTTGCTGTACTGGCAGAGTTTTTATAGTCAAAACAAGTGAAATAATCTACCAGTATTTAGAATACGTTACTGACCTTCTAATGGAATATGTTACAAATGACATTTTACAGCATGTATTCTGTAATCTGTAGTGGAATACATTTCAAAATTAACCCTCCCAACCCTGAGTATAATATGCATTTAGTAGTGTGTTGCCTTCTTGAGAATCAGTGAATGTTTGCACCTCATGTAACAGTTGTGTATGAGTCCCTCAGCGGTCCTAAGTGTCAAAAGCTAGATCTCACATCACATATAAATAAATTATATATGCATATGTGAGTATTTCAGCCAATCAGAATTGAGTATTCAAACAGACCATGGTGTATGTATGTATGTATGTATGTGTGACAAAAAAAATGTAAATATATATATATATATATATATATATATATATATATATATATATATATATATATATATATATATATATATATATTTTGAAAAGGACAACTGGTCAAAATAACAAAAAAGATACAATGTTTTCAGACCTTGAATAATGCAAAGAAAATAAATGTATTTTCATTTATAAACAACACAATACTAATGTTTTAACTTGGGAAGAGTTCAGAAATCTATATTTGGTGGAATAACCCTGATTTTCAATCACCGCTTTCATGCGTCTTTGCATGCGCTCTACCAGTCTTTTACATTGCTGTTAGGTGACTTTATTTAGATTAGATTAGATTCAACTTAATTGTCATCGTACAAAATGCAATTACAGAGCCAATGTAATGCAGTTAGCATAGAAGTGCAAATAGCAATATGTATATATTATGTGCAAGAAATTATGTGCAAGAAATGTGCAAGGGAATGTGCGACAAAACAAATATATATATATAGATTAATAAAAAAATACAAATATGTAGTATGGGTGGGATATAGTTTTCAGCGCCTGAGCTTAGAGTTCAGTAGGCTGACAGCTGAGGGAAAGAAACTGTTCCTGAGTCTGCTGGTGCGACAGCGAAGACTCCTATAGCGTCTCCCAGATGGGAGAGGAGTTAACAGACCATGGTTAGGGTGAGAGGTGTCTTTGATAATGCTTCTCGCCCTCATTAGGCAGCGTTTATTGTGAATGTCTTTAATGGAGGGTAGATGGACACCAGTGATGTATCGGGCAGTTTTCATCACCCGCTGGAGTGCCTTCTGGTCTGAGACAGTGCAGTTGCCATACCACACTGTGATGCAGTTTAAGATACTTTCAATAGTGCAGTGGTAAAAGTTCAGCAGGATGTGGGGTGACAGGTGAGCTTTCCTTAGCTTCCTAATGAAGTAAAGGCGCTGTTGCGCCTTTTTGATCAGACTGGAGGTGTTGTAGGTCCAGGAAAGCTCCTCAGAGATATGGACACCCAGGAACTTGAAGCTCGTCACAAGCTCCACTTCATCCCCATCAATGTAGATGGGAGTGTGTGTGTATGTGTGTGTGTGTATGTGTGTGTGTGTGTGTGTGTGTGTGTGTGTGTCCTTTCCTAGTCCGCCGGTGGTCCACAATCTGTTCCTTGGTCTTCTGGGTGTTGAGTGTGAGATTGTTGTTGGCACACCACACTACCAGGTGCTGTACTTCTTCCCTGTAGGCCGTCTCATCGTCGCCGCTGATCAGGCTTACCACCGTGGTGTCATCTGCAAACTTGATTATGGAGTTGGAACCATGCTCAGGTATGCAGTCGAGGGTGAAGAGGGAGTAGAGGATTGGACTCAGCACACAGCCCTGAGGTGCACCAGTGTTCAAAGTGAGGTTGGAGGATTTGTGTTTGCTGATCCTAACAGACTGTGGTCTGTTAGTGAGAAAGTCCAAGGTCCAGTTGCTGAGGAAGGGGCTGATGCCAAGATCAGTGAGCTTTGGAGATCAGCTTGGATGGGATCACAGTATTGAAGGCAGAACTGAAATCAATGAATTGCATCCTGACATATGTGTTATTTTTGTCCAAGTGAGTCAGGGCAGGGTGAAGAGCTGAGGCGATAGCATCCTCAGTTGACCTGTTGGGTTTGTAGGCAAACTGATATGGGTCCAGTGTTGGGGGCAGACATGTTTTCAGATGGGAGAGGACCAGCCTCTCAAAACACTTTGCTATGATGGGAGTAAGAGCAACGGGGCGGAAGTCGTTGAGGTCCACTGCAGCAGCATGTTTTGGTACTGGTACTATGGTGGCTGTTTTGAAGCAGGTGGGGACATGACACTTTATGCCAGTCCTGGTGCAAAAATGTATGCAGGTTGTCTTTGTTTGATGGCTTGTGACAATCTCTTCTTGATGAGAAGAGATGAGAAGAGAAGAGGAGCTTGTGAACATCTTCCTATTGATCACATTCCAGAGGTTTTCAATGGGGTTCAGGTCTGGAGATTGGGCTGGCCATGACAGGGTCTTGATCTGGTGGTCCTCCATCCACACCTTGATTGACCTGGCTGTGTGGCATGGAGCACTGTGCTGCTGAAACAATCCTCAGAGTTGGGGAACATTGTCAGAGCAGAAGTAAGCAAGTTTTCTTTCAGGATAACCTTGTACATGGCTTGATTCATGCGTCCTTCACAAAGACAAATCTGCCCGATTCCAGCCTCGCTGAAGCACCCGCAGATAATCACCAATCCTCCACCTGGTTGTCTAATGGTTAGACGGAGACTTGGAGAGGTATTCAAGCCACAGTGTCTCAAACCCACTGTGAAAATGGGAAGAGCACCGGTGATGATCCAGCAAGGCTAGAATCTGGCAGATTCGTCTTTGTGAAGGATGCATGAATCAAGCCATGTACAAGGTTTAAACATTAGTATTGTGCTTAATAATGAATAAGAACTTGTTTTCTTTGCTTTATTCGAGGTCTGAAAACACTGCATCTTTTTAGTTATTTTAATTAGTTGTCATTTTCTGCAAATAAATGCTCTAAATGACAATATTTTTATTTGAAATTTGGGAGAAATGGTGTCGGTACTTTATAGAATAAAACAAAAATGTTAATTTAATCAAACACATACCTATAATTAGTAAGTTCAGAAAAACTGATAATTTTGCAGTGGTCTCTTAATTTTTCAAGAGCTGTGTGTGTGTGTGTGTATATATATATATATATATATATATATATATATATATATATATATATATATATATATATATACAGTGAGGAAAATAAGTATTTGAACACCCTGCTATTTTGCAAGTTCTTCCACTTAGAAATCATGGAGGGGTCTGAAATTGTCATCGTAGGTGCATGTCCACTGTGAGAGACATAATTTTAAAAAAAAAATCCAGAAATCACAATGTATGATTTTTTTTAACTATTTATTTGTATGATACAGCTGCAAATAAGTATTTGAACACCTGAGAAAATCAATGTTAATATTCGGTACAGTAGCCTTTGTTTGCAATTACAGAGGTCAAACGTTTCCTGTAGTTTTTCACCAGGTTTGAGTTTGAGCTCCCTCCAAAGATTCTCTATTGGGTTTAGGTCTGGAGACTGGCTAGGCCACGCCAGAACCTTGATATGCTTCTTACAGAGCCACTCCTTGGTTATCCTGGCTGTGTGCTTCGGGTCATTGTCATGTTGGAAGACCCAGCCTCGACCCATCTTCAATGCTCTAACTGAGGGAAGGAGGTTGTTCCCCAAAATCTCGCAATACATGGCCCCGGTCATCCTCTCCTTAATACAGTGCAGTCGCCCTGTCCCATGTGCAGAAAAACACCCCCAAAGCATGATGCTACCACCCCCATGCTTCACAGTAGGGATGGTGTTCTTGGGATGGTACTCATCATTCTTCTTCCTCCAAACACGGTTAGTGGAATTATGACCAAAAAGTTATATTTTGGTCTCATCTGACCACATGACTTTCTCCCATGACTCCTCTGGATCATCCAAATGGTCATTGGCAAACTTAAGATGGGCCTTGACATGTGCTGGTTTAAGCAGGGGAACCTTCCGTGCCATGCATGATTTCAGACCATGACGTCTTAGTGTATTACCAACAGTAACCTTGGAAACGGTGGTCCCAGCTCTTTTCAGGTCATTGACCAGCTCCTCCCGTGTAGTTCTGGGCTGATTTCTCACCTTTCTTAGGATCATTGAGACCCCACGAGGTGAGATCTTGCATGGAGCCCCAGTCCGAGGGAGATTGACAGTCATGTTTAGTTTCTTCCATTTTCTAATGATTGCTCCAACAGTGGACCTTTTTTCACCAAGCTGCTTGGCAATTTCCCCATAGCCCTTTCCAGCCTTGTGGAGGTGTACAATTTTGTCTCTAGTGTCTTTGGACAGCTCTTTGGTCTTGGCCATGTTAGTAGTTGGATTCTTACTGATTGTATGGGGTGGACAGGTGTCTTTATGCAGCTAACGACCTCAAACAGGTGCATCTAATTTAGGATAATAAATGGAGTGGAGGTGGACATTTTAAAGGCAGACTAACAGGTCTTTGAGGGTCAGAATTCTAGCTGATAGACAGGTGTTCAAATACTTATTTGCAGCTGTATCATACAAATAAATAGTTAAAAAAAATCATATATTGTGATTTCTGGATTTTTTTTTTTTAGATTATGTCTCTCACAGTGGACATGCACCTACGATGCAATTTCAGACCCCTCCATGATTTCTAAGTGGGAGAACTTGCAAAATAGCAGGGTGTTCAAATACTTATTTTCCTCACTGTATATATATATATATATATATATTTCAAACGTTTTGAAACACTTGACAGAAATGTTTCTCATGATCTTTAAAATCTTTTGATCTGAAGGCGTATGCTTAAATATCTGAAATTAGTTTTGTATACAAAAAAATATTTTGCCACCATATTCATTTATTTCATTATAAAACTAAAATGTATTTTATGTTATTTTATGTTTTTGAAATTGATGACTTGATGGGAACTCCTTCAGTATGGTTTAAAAAGCATCCCAGGGTGAAACCTCAAGAAGTAAGTTGAGAAAATGTCAAGAGTTCATGTCTGCAAATTCCATTCCTTAGTTCCATTTATGTTATTCCATAGATTTGATGACTTTACTATTATTCTAAAATGTGAAGGATAATATAAAAAAAATATATATATAGTTTCCTTCACATTTTAGAATAAAAACTATTTATATATAAATAAAGAATGAGTGTTAATATAAATATATATATATATATATATATATATATATATATATATATATATATATATATATATTAGGGCTGTCGATTTAACGCGTTAATAACGTGCGATTAATTTGACAAAAGTAACACGTTAAAATTAACGCAATTAATCGCACCATAAGGAAGATTCCAGAGAAATGCAAGCTTGCAGTACCACCTGTTTACTCCAGAGGGCAGTAAATAAAATTTCGGGTGTATGAGCAACGCACAGTTTATACTGTGAAGAAAAAACTTAATTAGGCAGAACAACACAAACATACGTTACATTCTTGCATTCAAAACACTTGAAGGAGCTTAGGAACTAAGGGATCTCAAGATGTGTTTAAAGATTGAGTATTAAAATATAGTTAACTTGAAACATTTTATGTTTATGATGCAATGCACCTGAGACACTACATAAGCATGTCTGATGCAGGTGTAGATTGATGGGTCCTTAAACAAGCCCTCATAATAAATCTCGAACTGATTGACAAATTAACTTGTGAAATGATTGCTGTGAACTGTATGCCAATGATTAACTAATGATCAATAATATGGTAGTAAACAATACATTGTATTCTAAAGCCGCTTTTTGTATTGTCTTATCATTGATTAACTCTTCTGCTATAGGAATGTGAATTTTTTTATTTTATATATATATATATATATATATATATATATATATATATATATATATATATATATATATATATATATATATATATATATATATATATATAATTTTTAAATATTTAAAGATAACTATGTATAATTATATATTGATATAAATATGTATAATCTTTTTATTTTTAATTATTGTTATATGAGGGGCTTTCTCAGCAAATATTTGTATATGCGATTAATCGCAATTAATTAATCGGGACACCATGTAATTAATTTGATTAAAAAATGTTATCGATTGACAGCCCTAATATAAATATATATATATATATATATATATATATATATATATATATATATACTGGCAGCCAAAACTTTGGAATAATGTACTGATTTTGCTCTTATAGAATGAAATTGGTACTTTTATCATAGTGGCATTCAACTGATCACAATGTGGTCAGGACATTAATAATGTGAATATTGCTATTACAATTTGAAAACAAATTTCTTAAACTACGTCAAAGATTACAAAAAATCCTCCATGTGCAGCAATGATAGCTTTGCAGATCCTTGACATTCTAGCTTTCAGTTTGTCCAGATACTCAGGTGACATTTCACCCCACACTTCCTGTAGCACTTGCCATAGATGTGGCTGTTTTGTCGGGCACTTCTCACGCACCTTAAAGTCTAGCTGATCCCTCAAAAGCTCAGTGGGCTTAAGATCCCATAACACTCTTTTCCAGTTATTTGTTGTCCAATGTCTGTTTCTTAGCCCACTCTAAACTTTTCAAAAGTGGCTTTTTCTTTGCAATTCTTCCCATAAGTCCTGCACCCTTGAGTCTTCTCTTTACTGTTGTACATGAAACGGGTAGAGCGGGTAGAATTCAATGAAGCTGTCAGCTGAGGACATGTGAGGTGTTTATTTCTCAAACTAGAGACTCTGGTGTAATTATCCTCTTGTTTCGTTCCACATCTCTTTCTCTCTTTGTTAGAGCCAGTTGTCCTTTGTGTTTTTAAGACTGTAGTGTACACATTTGTATGAAATCTTCAGAATTTTGGCAATTTCAAGCATTTTATAGCCTTCATTCATCAAATCAATTATTGACTGATGAGTTTCTAGAGAAAGCATTTTCTTTTTTGCCATTTTTGACCTAATATTGACCTTAAGACATGCCAGTCTATTGCATACTGTGGCAACTCAAAAACAAACACAAAGACAATGTTAAGTTTCATTTAAAGAACCAAATGGCTTTCAGCTGTGTTTGATATAATGGCAAGTGATTTTCTAGTACAAAATTAGCAATTTAGCATGATTACTGAAGGATAAGGTGTTGGAGTGATGACTGCTAGAAATGGGGCCTGACTAGATTTGATAAAAAATAACTTTTTTTCAAATAGTGATGGTGCTGTTGATTACATCAATAATGTCCTGACTATACATTGTGATCAGTTTAATGCCACTTTGGTGAATTAAATTAGCAATTTCCAAACTTTTGGCCACGTGTGTGTGTGTGTGTGTGTGTGTGTGTGTGTGTGTGTGTGTGTACTCCAGTCCCTCCTGCAGCCAATCAACATGATGCTGCCACCACAATTCTTCACGGTTGGGATGGTGTTCTTTGGCTTGCAAGCCTCAGCCTTTTTCCTCCAAACATAATGATGGTCATTATGGCCAAACAATAAAAAAAAAAATTTTCATCAGACTAGAGGACATTTGTCCTCATTTGCACTTGCAAACTGTAGTCTGGCTTTTTTATGGCGGTTTTGGAGCAGTAGCTTCTTTCTTGCTGAGCAAGATATAGGGCTCATTTTTACTGTGGATATAGATACTTGTCTACCTGTTTCCTCCAGCATCTTCACAAGGAAGGTCCCATGGTATATATACTTACGTACTGTTGTTTGTTCAGATAAACGTGGTACCTTCAGGCATTTGGAAATTGCTCCCAATGATGAAACAAGACTTTTTTTTCTTGGATGATTTCTTTTTATTTTCACATGATGTCAAGCAAAGAGGCACTGAGTTTGAAGGTAGGCCTTAAAATATATCCACAAGTACACCTCCAATTTACACCAATTAGCCTATCAGGAGCTAATTGGCTAATTTCCTAAAGGCTTGACATAATTTTCTGGAATTTTCCAAGCTGCTTAAAGGCACAGTTAACTTAGTGTCTGTAAACAAATGTTGGAAAAATTACTTTTGTCATGCACGAAGTAGATGTCAACTTGCCAAACGACTTTGCCAAAACTATAGTTTGCTAATATGAAATCTGTGGAGTGGTTAAATAATGAGTTTTAATTACTTCAACCTAAGTGTATATAAAGTTCTGACTTCAACTGCATCTTCTTGCAAAGGGGAATACAGTGTGCAAGATCTTGCTCTCCTCTTATGCGCTCTGCGTGCACTCAGATCTTTAGACTTCTCACTTTCACACCCGTATTCCGACAAGTCCCTCCTCCTAGGTCAGGTTTGGCTATTAGGAGCTGCTTACAAGCACTTTGTGATTAGACAGTTGAGGTAGCTACAGCAACCATGAACCTCTCGGTGTAAATATTGCAGAAGATCCAACAGGTACAATGCTCCAATTTCAGAACACACTTTATATACTGTATGCAGTTATCATTAAAAAATATATTTACCCTGTGGATTATAGACATACCAGGAATACTGTAAGGTTTAACTTACTGTAGTGTAAGTTTTTAAAAGTATAGTAGCCTGTGATCATGCAATGTTAATGAGTTCTCAAACAATTTATATTCAATAAACAATACATTTAATTTATCCCAAACTATGACAGGAGAAATTATTAGCCTCTTTTCCTTCTGTTTTTTCTTATTAATCATTTTTGCCATAGGGTCCTGGCATAAACTTCATAAATACACCATACTGAACATCAAGATACCCCACACTTTAAAATGCAAACTTAACAGTTTTTCTAATTTATTATCAAGAATAGAATGTTAATTTAAGCTATATGTATAATATCCATAACATTTATAATAAACAAGGCTGATAAAAAATAGAGGACACACTAAAGAAGGTGGACAAAATAACATGTTTATTAAAGGAAATAATTTATGTTATAATTCAGATTCAATTGTTGCAAATCCATGGTAGACTGTAATCTGGTCACTTTTATTTTAATAAACTGATCTCCAAGAATATCCTGTGGGATAGATAGAAGCCAAATTATGTTCCCCCAAAACTACACTATTACGTTTTACAATGTAGATTTACAAACTTGCAAATAAAAACAGTTAAGTCAGCAAATGAACTACTTTCATGTGGTCATAGTGTGTTACACGTTTCCTTTCTTGAAAACAAACTATCCCCTTCTCCTCTTCCTCCTGTTTTGGTTAGCCGTATGATCTGTGGTCTATTCCGCCAATCAAAATTTACCACATCATCTCTGATTTGCTGAAATTCTGGCACATTATAATGCTGTAACCATGATGAACAAAGCAAGCGGTCAAAGCTTTGAGTGCACACAGAGTGGGTAGTAGGAGAGAGCGAGTGAGATCTTGCACACGCAAAAAACAGTGAAGTTACATTTCAGAAATCTGTGCAAAATCACACTCAAATAAACTTAATTCAAGCACAAAAATGACTTTTGTTTCATCTTTGCAAGAAGTTCATATGTGTACATAATTCCTTTTAATGCACTAAAAATATCATCTTGCGCATGCAGAATATTTTTGTGCGCTCAAAATAAAATCTTGCACGCTCAAAGTATAATTTTGCGCACACAGAATTATGGCACACACACACACACACAAGACATAGAAGCTGCACGCACATGCTCTTGCGGATCCAGCGCAAGCAGCTATCTTCTGATCTGAATCGCCTACTTGGATTGTCAAGGACCGTCATGATTTGTGAACCAGATGATCTTTTGATCCTGATCCTGAAGTTTTTTTTATTCTGGCTGGTGGAATTCACGCTTCAATGAAAGATATTAGATGAGAACTCGATGGGAAGAAAATGCTGGATTTTCGTGAGGTTCGTGTATTACATCATTTTAAACGAGATATCTGCATATTTGCAGATGGTAAATATTAGAAGTTTTACTGATATTTGACTGGTATCATTAGAAAAGTTACAGGGAACTGTTGAGGAGAGACTGTTTTTAAAAACAAAATTATCCCCAGTTCTCCCAATTTGGAATGCCCAATTCCCACTACCTAGTAGGCCATTGTGGTGGTGTGGTTACTCACCTCAATCTAGATGGCTGATGACAAGTCTCAGTAGCCTCCACTTCTGAGACAGTCAATCTGCACAGCTTATCACGTGGCTTGTTCTGCATGACACCGTGGAGACTCGCAGCATGTGGAGGCTCATTCTACTCGCCGCAATCCACTCACAATTTATCACGCACCCCATGGAGAGAGAGAACCACTATTCAGGACTATGAGGAGGTTACCCCATGTGACTCTTCCCTCCCTAGCAACCGGGCCAATTTGGTTGCATATGAGACCTGGCTGAAGACACTCAGCACACCCTGGATTTGAACTCACGAGAGGACTGTTAAAATACATGCTTCAGAGGAAGATCTATGAGCACTCCACAGTATGCTGGATCTGCTGAAGTTTTGTGAGGTTGGTTTATTACATCTGTTTAAATGAGATATGCACATATTTGCAGATGGTATATGATATTAGTTTTATTGATATTTGCCTTTATCATTAGACAAGACAGTTAAAAGTTACAGGGAACTGAGAGAGAGAGAGAGGGAATGAAACAGGCTAGCAATTTTTAGCATTATGAGCTCAAATGAATCTGCCGCGGCTCTGATATTAAAGCATTTAATATTAATATATTGACCATTTAAATGACACTGTGTTGCACACCGGTCTATTATTGTAGTAACACGATGGCACGTAACAACAAAACGAACCATGAGTGGTCGATTACATATCTCAGTCGCTTCACATGCAAGCAGGTGATTCTCAGCACCCTCAAGAAACAAATCGGCCAAAGGGGAAATTTAACGGCCGATAACAATAATTTAAAAAAATCAGATTTATCAGCCTCTGCGATTTATATATCGGTCGACCACTACTCTCAAAAGATGTCTATGGTTGTGAGAAAAGTTGTGTTTGTTGGAAAGTGAGCATAGACCAATAAGCTGATTCACAAAAGTGCTTCTTCCTTTTTATCTACCCTGTTGCAAGGGAATCTCTTCTGCAAACAAGTGGCCCATGTTCACTTCAGTGTGAGGAGCTGTCAAGTTTCAATAAGAGGTGGAGAGCTGAACAGGCCCTGTGCTGTCACGCTTTCTGCATTTCTTGTCTCTGCCATAACAGAGGCCTGACATCAGCATTGTTTTAATTGCAGCCATTGTGAGATGGTAATATAATGCCATCCACTCTGTAAACAAACATCCGTCCTTGATTTAATATACCACTTTTTGTCCAGTATCGTAATGGGATAAATGTGCACTATAATCTAGTGGTTTTGAGCGCATTATGTAGTCTTGCTCAAATCATTATTGCTTTGTGTGATGTGACGTATATGAGCAAATTGCTGATTTTTGTTTGATGAAGTACTGTACATGTGTAACATGATGTTGACACCGTAAACAACAGGGTAAGGGAGCAAGATGTGGTGGAGGGTGAGGGGTTAAATGTGCTTATCTTGCAGTTTCAATGAGGAACAACCTTACAACAGATCCTAATTGCTCCCTTGGCATACTGCTCACTGATGTAAAACAGCGCCAAAATCATCTTTACCATGCAGATCTGGTAACTCTTTTTGCAAAACTACAAACACACACTGAAAAAGAAGTTTGTGTGGATGAGTTGATCAGGTTCATTGCACAGAACCAGAATTCTGATGAGGTACTTTAAATGCATCATGACCTAATTAGTGCAAAACAACTGTTCACTTGATTAGGTGACAATTTTTGCATAATTAGCCATGGGTTGATTTTTACAGAGACCCTTAGAGGAAAAGGTGTGAATTTATTTTCATAAATAGTTTTGCTTTCACCCCAAAGAGTTTTGTTTTCTTGCAATAGGTTAAAAAGTTCAAGCAAAGCTGGGTTATATACTTGCACCACACAGTGGTCTTCACAATGCTGACCAAAGAGACCGTGTGACACAAGACAAATTTACAGTAAAAGCATTACTGCATTCATACATTGCTGCTGTGTGGATGCTAAAGTGTTTTCCATGCTGAGCATAGTGTTTTCAGACAGTACTATGATGTCATTAATTTTAATTTGTTGAAAATGTCTCTTTTTACATCTTGTCATGGCAGTTGTTATATTGCCAGGATATGTGGTAAAACTGTACATACATTTTACATTAACTTACACTCACTGAGCACTTTATTTGGAACACTATGGGCCTAATAAAGTGCAAGACATTGTCTTCTGCTGTTGTAGCCCATCTGCCTCAAGATTCAATGTTTTGTGCATTCTGAGATGCTATTCAGCTCTCTACAATTGTACAGAGCGGTTATCTGAGTTACCGTAGCATTTCCGTCAGCTTGAACCAGTCTGGCCTTTCTCTATTGACCTCTCTCAACAACAAGGTGTTTCCATCCACAGAACTGCTGCTCACTGGAATTATTATTATTTATTTTTTTGCCACCATTCTGAGTAATCTCTAGAGACTGGTGTGAGTGAAAATCCCAGGAGATCATCAGTTACAAAAATACTCAAACCAGCCCATCTGGCACCAACAATCATGCCACAGTGGAAATCACTGAGATTTTTTTCCCCATTCTGATGGTTGATGTGAACATTAACTGAAGCTCCTGACCCGTATCTGCATGATTTTATGCACTGCTGCCACACAATTGGCTGATTAGATAATTGCATGAATATGTAGGGTGTGCAAGTGTACCTAATAAAGTGCTCAGTGAGTGTACAGTTAACGCAATAGTTAACTACGATGTGCAAGACTTTGACAGAATTTATTATCTTGGCCGATGTTAATTTCTGAATTTACACACTGACCACTGGGTGGTAAATAACCCAGCTTTGCTTGACTTTTGGCCTAGTATGTTTTGAATGTGAAATATTTGTATTTGGAGTTCTCAATTTCTTAATCTGTTAAAAAAAAAAAAAAAAATGTGACCTTATAACAGACATGGGCAACTTGCTGCCTGCGGGCTGGATCCAGCCTTCCACATGGTTTAATCTGCCCTTTTTATGATTTAATCGGCCCACGGCTTGTTTATCCTAAAATTGAAAATATTCTGCCTAATGCATTCTTTCTATCTCTTGCTTTCCCCTTTGAACGAACTTGGTGATCTGTAGTGCAATATTCTGCTCAAGGAAAAGTGTTATACGGCCACTCTGTGTCCATTGTTGAGGCTGCTTGTCCAGTTTGGTGCTACTACGTTGGCAAGCAATCCTTCTCGGTGATGAACTTTAATAAAATATAAACAAAGATCTGTATTTTAGAGGCCCGGTATAGTAATCTAACACTTGCAGTAATGATTTATCATTGTCATGAAACCTGTTTTATTGAGTTGTGTGCTGAATGGAAAGCCGAACCATTGACGAGACCTGCATCATGACCCTTTTAGCATGAAAACGGGTAATTTGTTTTGGGTGAAATTTTGAGAAAAAAATAAGTAAACTGGCCTGCTTTGCAGCAATCATTAAAAGTTCTATAATTTTCAATTATTAAGTGTTAAATTGTGTAATAAATTACCATGGAATTAGAGATGGTATAATAAATAATTTAGAATTATGCTAAGCCTTTATTCAGTTTTCTTTTTTTAATGCCTGATAGAAAATTATCTACCTTTTGTAGAGCAATACAACACTTTAGGCAATTGTCCCATTAGTCACTTCAGAAAATTGAGTACACAAATATTTCTGAGCTTAAAAAATACAAGAACCAAATCAATGCGGAACATTGTATCTCAAAAGGAATACAATGTGGCCCCATGCACTACTTAAAGCCAATGTGGCCCCTGTACCAAAATAGTTGCCCACCCCTGCCTTAGAACATGGATAATGCTAATGGTCACTAGAACCCCCCTTGTGGCAACTCTGAGAATTCAGCAAGAATTGTATTACTGAATGCAAGGACACATGGAATTAATTTTAAAGCATTTGTTTGTCTTGGGTCTATTTTTCAACATCTGCTCTAAGGGAATTACCTAATTTACTTAAAGGTGCACTTATTTTTCACTTATTTAAATTATTTACGCATAAGGGAATGAATGGTACTTTTGAAATAATAGTTTTTTTTTATTATTATTATTTTTATATGTGATGTAGATACTTTAGCCTAATAAAAGCCATTTTTATTTTATAATTTCTTTTAAAATCAAAGTTCCTTGTATCGTATGTGACTGTTTTTTCTACATCATATCTTGATTGTTCATTTTCAGTGATTTCTGTTTCTCATCTGTATCTCCACAGGCTTTGGATCAGGATAGAACTTCATTACAGAAGGTCAAGAAATCCGTCAAAGCCATTTATAACTCGGGCCAAGGTACATGCACCAATACAAATGCCCAAATTTTGTTGATGCTGTAATACAGCCTGATGCAAAAAAACAAGCTTTTCAAATTCATGATCTCTCACATTTTTCCCAGGCAGTATCATGAACATGGCAACTTATTAGATTTATAGTGCCTGTAGAGGAGTCTGCCTGTAATACTGTTAAAACAAATGACTAGATTAGATTTGGAATCAACATGTTGCTAGGCTGACACTACGCCAGCTATTTTCATCCACGCCCACACACACCCACCTAATCTCTCACACGCACATAAAATATATATGCATGATGCTCTCAGGTATAAGTGTTTAATCCATATATCGTTCTATTAAAACTGTACCAGAGCAGGATCAGTTTATACATGCATAAACCTCTTACATAAGAGTTATTGCACAGAAACATATTACTATGTTGTGTACTGTTCGATTCTCCAGTACCTATTATTATTTATTATGTTGAAGACAACATGAAACTGCATTCACGACAGCTCTATAATGTAATACATAATGTAATCCCCACCCACCTAACCTACCTTAGTTATATCAGCAGAGAAAAAAGTTGTTTCAGAGACAAAAGATTTTCTTAACATTTTATTCAGAAAGATGTATACTAATTCTAATTACTATTACATTATTATTTTTTTTTTAGGTAAGTAGCCATGTAGGATAATGTACAGTTAACTGTACATTATCATATTACCACATCATGTTGGTGTAGGGAAAATGACCCGACTGTACATCCATTACTTATCAATCCCCAAGAGAATTTTATGACTATTATGTTAAGTTGTAGATGGTGGATAGTCTCTTTTACATGTTCTACTGTAACTGATTGATTTGGATGTGATGATGTTTGCTTCTTAATGTTCAGATCATATTCAAAATGAGGAGACGTACGCTCATGCATTGGATAAATTTGGCAGTAACTTCATCAGTCGGGATAATCCAGATCTGGGCACAGCCTTCGTTAAATTCTCCACTCTGACTAAAGAGCTCTCTACCCTCCTCAAGAATCTGGTGAGTGTTCTGTGTGAAAGTGTGGAGAATACATCTCCAAACCGAAATAATGGACATCCGAGATTGAATTAAAAACTCACATGTGTTTTCTTGGTTTGATACTAGAAGTTAGATGTTTGTTTTTCAGAGTGCACGAGTTATGTCCTGGCTTGAACTGTCAAACTGCAAATTTTGCTTTAGAATTTATGTGTGACACAAATATGATGACAGATTGTAGCTAGATTTAGCATAGATAGCTAGATGTAGCATACAATTTCCATTTAAAGCAAATCTGCCTCTGAAAGGTGTTAATGAGCTTGAAGTGCATGCTTGTGTATGTGGGTGTTTCTCTTTGCATCTTCACAGGTTGTAGAGTTCTCTGCTTTGGTGTTTTAAGCAGCTGCATTCAGAGAATAGCAATATGTGAAAATTGTATGTTGTGATTGTGTGTTTGTGAGATGGGCTTTTGTAATCTACCCTGCTCTCTCTTCCTGACAGGAACATGGAGATAGAGACATAAATTTTGCGTGTGGGAGTTGCAGTAGCTACAACGTGTCTCCTTTTCACCCCTCTCACTCACACACAAACACACATTCCTAAATCACTGTGTGAATGCTGGCGAGCGCTGCAGAAGGGAAGTCATATCTGTGTGAGCGGACACTCTGTGTTCCAGGACTGCGCAGCTGTTCAGCGCGTGCTGAAAGAAGAGAGAGAGAGAGAGAATGCGTTCCTTTAGTTTTCACCTCTCTGACTTCAGTTTTATCTTTGTTTTTATCATTTCTCTCTCTCTCAAGTGTCTTTTCCCTTAACAAAAAATACCGCGGCTGTATCGTGGAGCATTGTTAAGGTCAAATGGCAATACCGTTGATATATTTATCATTTCAGTGGCACCGAATAGTTACAATATTCATTTTTTTGCTCTCTTTAGTTTTTGTTCATTCTCTTTCATTTATTTGTTCTCTTGCATACATTGTTTTGTACATTTTTTTGTTTGTTCTGTCTTTACATTTTTGTTTGTTCATGCTTTTTTATTATTTGTTCGTTCTGACTTTCGTTCTGATCTTTTGTTTGTTGTCTTTATTCAATTCGTTCTCTGCCTTTAAGTTTTCTTTTGTTTGTTCTGTCATTCTTTCGTTGTTATCCGCTTTAGTTTCTTTTGTTTGTTCTCTTTGCTTGTTTGTCTTTAGTTTGTTTATTTGTTCTCTTTCCAGCATTATTTTGTTTGCTTGTTCATTTTCTTTTTGCGTTCGTTCTTTTGTTTCTTCGTATGTTCATTTTGTTTCTTTCATTTGTTTTCATTCATTCATTCTCTTTGTTCTTTTTTGTTTGTATATTCTGTCTTTTGTTTGATGTATTTATTTTCTTTCGTTATTTCTTTCATTCATTCTGACTTTTTTTTGTTCGTTCTCTTTCTATCTTTCATTTGTTTGTTCATTCTTTTGTTTGATTGTTATCTTTCATTTGTTTGTTCTCGTTTTTCATTCATTCTCTTGTTTTCTTCTTTTGGTTGTTCTTTTGTTTGTACTATATCTATATTTGTGCTTTCTAAATGTCTAATACCAGGTTACCACAGTTTTGCTGAAATAATAACTGTGCTGGTATGTTAGAGGCAACTATCTATACCATGGCAAATTTAGTGATGTGCGTTATTCCACCAGTGTGCTAACTTTTGTATGTACGTGTGTGTGTGTGTGTGTGTGTGTGTGTGTGTGTGTGTGTGTGTGTGTGTGTATTTTCTCGCTTGCTGTCATCCTTTCATGCCAACAGCATCATTACTATTTCCCTGAGTCATTTCCTCTGGTTCCTGTGTCATCAGTTAATCCTCTTCATTTCCACAACGCCCTCCTGAGGGATGCAGCCTCTCTGGAGCACTGATGCTCAAATATAGACACATTGCACACTCTGGCTTGTCTCTTACAGCAGGATGTCAGCATTCACACTGTACTTGGAAAGTCATGTAACTATTGTCATTGTGATTTGTAGCTAATTGGTTTCTTTCTGCAAGTTAGGCTTCAAAGATGTCTTCAAGCACAACATATTTCAATAACATGTAGCTTTTTTCATGTGGTTATACTGTAAAATTCATTCTCTTGATCTTCTCCTATCTCCTCTCTCTCTCTTTTTTCTCTCTCTCACTCTCTGTCCTTCTCTCTCTCACTCCCTCTTTCTTTTACTTTCTCAGAAGAGGCACTTTGTTGTCTGGCAGTAGTGCTTTTAGACTGTTTTGGCAGTAAGCTGTGGTATTTATCACTCTGAAACAAGAGCTCTCATTTAGAGACACTGAAGAATAGTAAGACAGAGAGTGGAGTGGAAAGACTTGGTTATGGTTTTTACAGTATTTAGTTCTGGTCCTCTAATCTGACTGGACAACAGGTGATCCAAGAGTGCTGATATTTAATATACAGCACATGGACGCTTCACTGTTTTATCACTCCACCTGTCTCCGCTTGTTAGTGGTGTTCCAGACATGCTGAGAGTCTGTACTTTTGCTCAGCCATATGCAGTGGTTGGTCCTGCTTTTGCTTTGTTTGAAATAATTTTTAACAAAATCAACAAATAAATGTATTATGTCTAAAAATGTAAATTACTGTTGTTCTGAATATCAGCTAGAGGTCTGCACGGTCCTTAAAATGATACCCGAACCTTACATGAGACCATGTGGCCCGACACTACCCGGCCTGAACGATACCGTCAGATTTTAAGCCCGAACCCGACACGAAATCACTTACTATCTAATTTCTTCTCCTAGCAAGTACTGTTGCTATAGGCTGTATTTTATGTAAGTATATAGGCAACATTCGGAACAGTACTGAAACAGTAAATATACACAGTTTTAACAAGGCACAGCAGCCCCTTAGTAAACTAGAGCAGAAGGGGAAAAAAGGCATTGCCGAAGTTCGGTATGCCTGTTTATTTTTTTCATTCATTACAAACCCGAGCCGAACCCGAAGTCCTACTTGAAAAACTGACCCGAACCTGGCCCGAAACCCATCGGCCCAGGGTCGGGTTGCAGTCAGACCTCACATATCAGCACGAATGCGATTCGGGTCACAAGGCTGCAAGTAATATCAGCTGTGCTGATATTCAGTACAACAGCATTACTCATTTGATATTGCTTAATTAAATCCCCATCTGACATCACAACCTTTCTCATCTATGTAAGTTTCACTCTTGTATGAATTAAGCAAAGTTAGTACACTAAACAACTTTTCTCTGTGTTTCTCTTCATAGTGGTGTTCATTTAAATTGCCATAGGCATTATCAGCCAGATAAGCTATTCGTCATCTCATACACTTTGCGGACACACACTTACATTACAAAGACTCAGTTTAAACACATTTATCTCAGCATCTGCACTGTATTACACATTTGCACACACTCAAATACACACACAAATCAGCTTTATGAAAAATATTTTGAGCATGCCTTCTCGGGTGGCTTTATAAATGATCTGTTTGAAATGGAAGCCATAATTCACAGTGTTTTAACTTTTTAAGCTTGGCATTAAAATTTAGCCCTTTAAACTCTGAGAGTGTTTTTACAGATTTCCTGTTTCAGAGGCATACCCAAAATGAAAGGCTTATAACTAAAAAAAAAAAAGATTATGACCCTGTTTCCACCTGGTATTAAGATGCATTTTGTGTGATCCGATCACATATGGTCAACCCTAAATACAGGTCTAAACACATACAGAGTGGTGAAAAATGCATGTCCACATCGCATTTGAGGTGTAAATGCTATCTGTCCTGTATGCATAGTGGCAGCAGTGAAGCGACACCCCATCACCTGTCAATCAACTGCTGCACTAAAACAAGCGGCTTAAAAAGAACTAACATCCCGATCTGAAATGTTTTAAAAGCAGATGCATGCACAATCACAAGATCTTCACAAAACTTCTTTTGGGTATCTGATATCAACACCGATGACAAGCACGAACACCTGAAGCTCCTTTAATACAGGTAATCCACTAAAATAATGGATAATTCTGCTTGACATTTGTACTTCGATAAAATTTCAGATGCATCTGGGAGAATCAGCCCGCTGTTTTTTTTTTTTTTTTTTTTTTTGCACTTTCTTTGTCTTTTCTGACTACTTCGTGATTTATTATCATGCAGTAAAACACTGACATATTGATTGATGCATCACATCTTGAAACAGAGACCCTCCCCTCAAAGTCCGAACAAAAGTGTTCACTGGAGAGGCATTTAAGTGGCCAGGTGTAAACAGCGGTGTGTCTCACCTGACCACTTGTGATTGGATCACCTGAGATGCATCGTAATACCAGGTGGAAACGGGGCTGATCATGTCACCTGTAACTGAGTACAATTTTGTGTTGATACAACAAAGCAATCAAACATTAAAGCATTGCAAGTATGATTTATCCTTATGTCCAAAAACATCTCCAAGTGTCCAGAAGCCTTTCCAAACAAATAAAACATAATAATTGTACATAATAGCTAATTAAACATGCAAACACAACAATGCAGACATTATTTTTGTAATGAGATTTCACAGAATGAGGTTAATTCTTTGCCATTTGAGTCATCATTGAGTCTGTGTAATGTACTTGGCGCCATCTCCTGGTGGCCATATTTAATTAGACTGATTGATCACATGATTCTGCCCAAATATGGAGGACTAACACCACTGGTTGGAGCAATCTGAACACAATCCGATTGGTTTAGCATTCCATGACGCTACAGGATTTCTGAAGACGTCATTTGATCCAGGAAAGCTAACGTGTTTGTAGCCAGATACAATATTATTTAAAGTCAGTCAAGAAGCTGTCTATAAATTTTTTTGGCAAATATGCATGTAGAATATATTAACACAAGTTTTGTTGATTTCGACTTTACTGATTTTAAGCTTGGGCCCCAGAGACCCCAATGAAGTACATGTCAGAGTACTTTCAAAATGTATTTCTTTAAATATGTTCTTCTGGGCTAATCTAAATCAGTACACTAAAATTATTGAAGTTTTAAACCTTTATTGTTTCACTATGCATGCACTTTTCAGAAATGTGACTGGGATCCGTTCTAGCAAATGTTCTTTCTGTTTGTGGTCAATTTGACCTTGGTGTCTATCAGAACCCAAACAAAACATTAGGGTGGATGTAATGATCTGTTATGCCTGATCTTAGTCTATAATTACTATTTTTTTGCACTATTTTCTCTGCATGCGATGCAAATTTCTCTTAAGGTCATGCAAATGGGCAGTATTCAGAATGAGTGTCATCTTTTTGTTATTTGAGTCCAATTTATCAAGCCTTTCTGTTCTGAAACATTAATGTTAATTAATTTAAAAGATCTGTCTAGGAGAATCAAATGACCGTACAGGTCTGCTCATCCTGACGGGGTTGTGTCTCTCTCAACAGGCTTTTTGTGTGGATGGCTGTATTTGATATGTTTGCTCTTATTTCTGCCGTGCTGTGCTTATGCTGTGCCAAGTATCTTATTAACACAGTTTTTCCTCTGTCTGTATGTTGTTTGTTCATGCAGCTCCAGAGCTTGAGTCATAATGTGACCTTCACACTGGACTCGCTGTTGAAGGGCGACCTAAAAGGCGTAAAGGGGGTGAGAAATATATGTAGACTTTTTCTCATAGATGCACAAACAGGCTGAATACACATGGGTTGTTGACATATAAAGTCACATGACACATAATGGCCATGCATTTTTTTCTTTAATATCCACCATCAACATTTGAGGTGAAAATGAATAAATGTATATGGTATAGTGTATATCTTAGATTTTGTAACTCTTTTATTCTTTAGAGTTTTTTGTAAAGCTTTTTAATCACATTCACCTTCTCATTTTAAATGTATTTTAAAAGTACAAATATTCCCTATAGTCCTTGTAGACATGTATTATTACAACATCTGTGTGTACACACCAGTTCTATTCCAGCAAATAGATTAATGACGTCACATGTTCAGTCACTAGATTAGCAGAATATTACTAATGTAATATGCAGCCTGAAACTGTGTTTGGGGGCAGGTAAGGTTATCTATGGTGTGTTATCTGTCAGATGATTAGCAGTCAGGTTTACCACACCAGCATCCAATCAGAGCCCGTTAATGGATCTGTCAGTTACCGCAAGTCACTGTAATGGCCATTAGTACTATAATCAGTCTTTTCAGTCTTTTCTTATTGGTGCTCCAGATATTAATCAAAATAATGATGCCATTAGGCTGTCTCAGTACTAATGCACTGTTTATCTTACTGCTTATAAGATATCTTTCCTCAACACAGATGTAGATGGTACTTTTTGTGTTAATGCACTACCTCACTCTCTGTGTTTTTACTGGATCTTTGGTGTGACATGGGGGACTCTAGCTACTGGCTCATACTGTGTTTTTCCCTTTTTTACAGGATTTGAAAAAACCTTTTGACAAGGCCTGGAAGGACTATGAAACTAAGTTGTACGTTTTTGTGTGTGTGATTGTTCAATAAGTGTTAGAAGAGCATGCCAATATACACATTTGTCCTTTTCAGAGTTCACACTGTATACTTTGTGTCTGTGGGCTGTTGAAATGATCAGATGCATTTTATAGCAATCTAATTGCACCATCAAAAAACTTGAGTCATCATCATATTCCCCTGCAGATGTGATACTATTGTGAAATACACACAGCACTTTACTGCCTGTTCAGATTAAAGACCCCATGAAATGGCTTGATGAATAGTCTTTTCATCTTTTTCTTCATCAGTCTTTTCCCCCCTGTGTTGACTTATTCCCTATTGAAATAGGAAGTTGGGGCAGAATATATATATACAGTACTGTGCAAAATTCTTAGAAAATTATAACAAATATGATAAGTCTTTTTTGGTCTGTTTTCCTGAAAAAAAAATAAGAAAAAAATACTTTACTTTTTGTTTAACTTCTTAAAGTTACTTATGTCAACATTAAGGCATGCACTAGTATACATATGGCTTCAAAGCTAATAGACATGAACTAAAAGCTAAAACTCCCAAATTTGTTTTCTTTTGTTGTTTTTTTATATTGAATACACAAATATTTTTTTGCTGTTTATGGTAACATTTCTTTCAATCTTTCAGTACCAAGATTGAGAAGGAAAAGCGTGAACATGCCAAGCAGCACGGAATGATCCGAACGGAGATCACTGGAGCGGAGATCGCCGAGGAGATGGAGAAAGAGCGCCGGCTCTTCCAGCTGCAGATGTGTGAGGTTTGTAGTCAGTCTGGTTAACGAACTGGCCAACATTCAAATACTAGATCCAGAAACATGCGCATCAGTACCCAACACACACCCAAAAAGTAAAATCAGACCCAATCAAGAACTTAGTCAACATGAAACAACATACTCAACAAGGGCTGGGCGATAAAACTATATAAATATATATTGCGATAAAAAAAAAACTCTTGAGTAATTTTCGATATTTAGCCTGTGTTCTACATCTAGACATGCATGTTGGTAAAAACGCTAGCAGTTTGGTTTTCTTATTGTATGTTTCCACTGGCGTGTAAAGAGCGAATGTGAGTGAGTTCTTCCAATTCCTTCCTATGGAAGCCGAGTATCAAGCTTGCAAGATGGATTGTAAAATTGACAGCAGTGCGGGAGTGTTGGGAGTGGCTTTCTGCGGATTGCTTCCACGTCAGTGGAAACGCAGTCTCAGACTGTATGGAGTTGCTATTGCCACCACTACGCAAGTCTCTGCGTTCTAGATCCGGATCCCAGATTGATTCCATCTTGACTGCAAGATATCATGACGACGGTTACACCCTCTCATCATCTCTGTTGAGCAGCGCGACAAAACAACAGTGCCGGGTACATCATATCTGAGCTTTCTGCTCTGTATTCTTGAATATTTTTCAAAGAAGACCTGTCCTGGTCCGCACCAGCTTCCTCTTTTCCCCACACGTGTGTAAACATGGTGCGTGTTTCCAGAGCGCCTTTAGACCATAACATTTTTTCTTTCTATATGTAATTTTATTAATCAGCTTGGTCCACGCCTTTAATAATAAACAAATAGATTTCTGTTCTAATTTTGTGAAATTATTCAGATTTTGTCATCTCTGTTAAGAATGAAAGACAAAACAATTACTAGTTTGTTGCCTAGTCTTTCTCACTTTAATGAAAATAGAAAAATTGTCCATTCAGACTTTTACATTTTCAAAAGTTTCTCTCTTGAGATACCCCTGAACCCCCATACAGGATCATTCCTCAGTCACAAGGGCTTCTATAACCCCATACTTGGATATCTGTATGTAAAGAAATAATTTGAATGTAAAAAAAAAAAAAGGAAAATATATATATATATATCATCATATCCAACTGCACTCAATTGATAAACTCTGTTTATCAATATATATTGTAATATTTTCATAGAAGATCCCTCAGACACCACTGCGTTGGTGGTGTCTGGTTCCCCAATGCAGTTTTGCAAAGACTATTTAGACTGAGGGTTTAGTTTTTTGGAAATTCCAAACAATGTGCAAATGTGATTGAATATCGTGCTGAATATCGATATCGAATGATATGAAAAAGAATATCATGATAATATTTTTTTGCCATATCACCCAGCCCTATACTCAACTCATTTTACTTCCATAATGTGACATATTTTCAAATGAAACGAGATAAGGAAAGTTGTTTCAGAGGTGGAGCAAGTAATTACATTCGATTTCTTTGGAATAATTTGCACTCTGAAGCTAGTTGAATTTGAACTTACCTTGATAGCCTCTGAAAACGGCTTCATGCATTAGGCCACAGGAGTCAGATACAATAAAAAAAAAAAGAAAGAAAAGAAAATGTAAAAGAAATTTCCCTGATTTCGCATCGCATGTAAACACCTTACGGCCTTATCCAATGTGCACAAGTGTTGTGCGCATGCCTCACGCTTTGACGTCAAAAGCAGAGAATAACCCATCCATTCCAAATCTCATGTAAACACGGGTTTCTTGCTTTGTAGGATTTTTTTAATATGTTAATTTTAAAGAGTTATCAGCACATCGATGTGCATGTAAACTGGCTTACTGTTTTAGGACTGAGTCAGCAGCTGTTGTCATTGGGACGTCTGATATAAATCAAAATCATTATGTAATACTGCCGTCTCACTGCTAATGGTCTGTTTATTTTGTATGAAAAGATGTCTTCCCTTAGCACTAGAGCAGATGGCTCACATTATTCATTATTCTAGAAATGTTTGTTAAGTGCCATCATAACCATTCATGCTGTCTTTGTTCCTTAGGGAGGATAGTTATGAGGGTACTTTAACAAATTACTAAACTGTTTTTGTAAGTAGTTGTTAAGAATTTGTGGGAGGGAATGTAATTTAAAGTATACTGCTGTCCCAGTTTGTGCTTTAGAGGTGTTTAGATATCACCTAGGGGGAGATACTATAGGGAGACTGTATCTGCAATAAATTCACTGTAAGTGTGCAGTGTTTGTCTCTGCTATAAAACATGGCTAATAATCAAAGGCTTAGCTTTTAAATGCTTTCCAAATGGATCTGAATCATTCTATTAGGATATGAGGAACAGAATCTGTTATTGTAACTTTAAAATCTATGGCCCCGTTTCCACCTGGTATTAAGACGAATCTCGGGTGATCCGATCACTGGTCACTTAAATGCATCTCCTGTGACCACTTGTGTTCGGATTTGGAGGGTCTCTCTTTCATGACTACATACATCAATTACTCTCTCAGTATGTTACTGCATGATAATGAAGCGCAACAATGTCAGAAAAGATAAAGTAAGCGCGAAAAAGACTGCGAGCTGTTTCTTCCAGATAAGGCTGAAATTGTATCTAAGCACAAACGCAACGTCAAGCACCTTTATCAGGTATTTACATGGATTACCTGTATTAAAGGAGCTTCATGTGTTCGTGCTTGTCATCTTTGTTGATATCAGACATACTAAAGTAATTCAGTGAGGCTCTTGTGATTGTGTATGGATCCGCTTTTTAAAATGTTCAGATCGGACGGTTATTTCCTTGTAAAGCAGCTCGTAACCAGCAAAGTTTAAACTCTTGTTTTAGCACAGCGGTTGATTGACAGGTGAGGGGTGTGCTTCATTGCTGCTTGGATGCATACAGAACGGATTACCGTTTACACCTCAAATGTGATCTGTTCAAATACGTTTTTGACAGAAATACTCAAACCAACCCATCTGGCACCAACAATCATGCCTCTGTCCAAATCACTGAGATCACATATTTTCGCCATTCTGATGATTGATGCGAACATTATCTGAAGCTCCTGACCCGTATCTGCATGATTGTATGCACTGCACTGCTGCCACACGATTGGCTGATTAGATAATCGCATGGATGATTGTTGGTGCCTGGTGGGATGTTTGAGTCTTGATTTTTGTCTGTTTTACAGTACCTGATCAAAGTGAACGAAATAAAGACTAAAAAAGGAGTCGACCTCCTTCAAAACCTGATCAAGTATTACCACGCACAGTGCAAGTAAGTAAAATGTTTGCTTTTAGATGTGTTTTACACAGCCAGAAATATGTATTAAGAACCTGTATGTGCATGAGATGAAAGCGTTAACAGTCTACTGAAAGTGTTATTGATCCTCTGGCCTCAAGACCTGAAAAAGTGATGAGAATTTTAAAGAAGGTTAAGGATATTCTGAGCTAGCATCTGTGACCTGCAGATGCATCAGCAGAAACATGTCTGATTGATTTCTGCTAGCTTACTTTGCACTTTAAGGTTTGGATAAACGTTCTACAGTTTTCCCCCCAATGTATGCTTTGCTAAGATGAGTCAAATGTAGAATCATGCTTAAACCTCATAAATATACATATCAGACAGGTCCTGATGTGTGTCTGTAACACTGACTCACCCAGTCTGACTCTGGTGGTTTTGATAGGTTTTTAGTGTTGGCAAGATATTATATTAGTCATGTGTGTTAGTATTTAAAACTGTCCATAATTATTGCAGTTTCTTATGCAATAAAATTTTGTTCCTTGCTAGTTCAAAGCTTTGAACACCCCAGAGAGTTAGTTTTGCTAAGTAGTAACCAGTATTGGCACTTTTGCAATACACTCATGAGCTCATTATACTTTTACATGTCATTAACTCTGGCTCTCCTTTATGCTCAAAAGTTTTTCTGATGTAAAGACTATGAAATTGTCTATTTTCTATAAAATTCTTAAAGAAATGCATGGCCTCTGTTGAGAATGGTTTGAGCATTTTATTTCTGTGTTGTTTTTGTCAGCTTTTTCCAAGACGGCTTGAAAACGGCAGATAAACTCAAACAGTACATTGAGAAGTTAGCAGCTGACCTTTACAACGTATGTATCACACAATTGTACCTAAAATTATTGTATTTGAAATCTATGCAAACATAAAGGCTGTTGTTTTGTACTGTAGTCTGCTTTGCTGCAGTATGTTTTATGTGTTAATGTGTAACATGTTTCTGTTCCTTTGTGTGATTTAGATAAAACAAACACAAGATGAAGAGAAAAAGCAGCTCACGGCACTAAGGGATATTATTAAATCTTCTCTACAGGTGGACCAAAAGGAGGTAGGCAGAGAGTGTGGTGTGCCTCAAGGTTCTGACTTGGGACCATTGTACTTTCTGGATTATCTGCCCATAATAGTTGTTGATTGCAAATCAAATTCCTTATCTGGGGTTAAATTTATTTCAAAGGTGGTTATTTTTACATATGCTTTGCCAGAATAAATGTATAGAGTATTTAAAATATGTTCCACATTGATTAATGTCACAAAAACTATTGAGTTCTTTTATTTTAACAAAGTTTAATTTCTTATTTCTTTATTTTGATATTGGGGTGAAATACGACATATTCTTGACAGTTAAATATACATTTTAGGGATGCACCTACCAGTACCTGGATCAGTATCAGCTCCTATGATGGTGTTTTTAGGCAGATTAAGGATCAGTCCGACAAGACCGATTCAAATCGAATTCTGTGTATTAGTCATAGTAATTATTGTCAAGCTCCAAAAATGACATAAAAGAAACATAAAAGCACCATTAATGTAGTTCATAGGAATTGTGCTCTATAGTCAATGTCCAGATACAATGTGAAAAAAAAATTAGCAAAGATAACTGGACTTATTTCTATTAAAGATTTTCAGTGGAATTCACTGTTAATTTTCCTGCTGCATTTTTCATTAGACTAGACAAAGTTTTTCTTGATAGGACATTGATGTAATTGTTTTCTTTTTTCCTATATTTTATAATGTCACAATATGTGGTTTAAGGTTTTTATTTCTTGACGCATAAAAGTGTACCCCAATCAGTTCCACACAGTTAGGTATAATTCTAAACAAAATAAGAAAAAACAACAACACTGGTGTCTGATCGGGATTGGAATTGGCTGATGCGGAGAGCTTTGGTATCGGAATCAGTTTCGCCGCAGAAAAAGTACTATCAATGCATCCCTAATACATATAGAAAATATAGACCCCGATTTACTAAGATCTCAAATAACTGCTAATTTGCTTGTACAATTTATGAAATTGCATGTGCATGTTGTGGCCGTTTTGTAGGCGATTTACTAAGAAATGTTTATACAATTATAGTATGATATCATGGTAAAATCCCTGCTATTTAGCAAGTGTTGATGAGAATGCACATGACACTCTTCACTAGAAATGTTCATAATTCACAAAGAAAATACAATATTATGTACATGTTAAGCCATCGCACCACTGATGTATTCTAAAATGAAATCTGAATTTCAAACCGCTATTATCTTGACCATGGCAAAGTTAGCTGCATACAACAGAGACACGGGAAGCTGCACGGAAAAGAACTTGCGCTCCCCGTTCATTTCACAAGATCAAAACGAAACCTTTTTAGCATACAGGTGCGTATCAGCCTGTCTAATGGAATATTTCGTAATATTTCTGCAGTTAAACACATTGTATAAAACATTAAATTATGACATAATTTGGGCATAATTTGTTAGTAGGCTTATGAAGTTATCAGTTATGATATCGAGTTTTAAAATAATCAAATAAAACAGTTGTTGAGGAGTGTTTATTTAATTTCACATATCTGTTCTCAAAGTCTCCTTTTTGTCACAATGACAGCATGATGCACAGTGCAAATCAGATGAATACCTGCCTTTCATTCGTATTAATTTTCTCTTTAAAAATCACTTTGCAGGTGCAATTTGATTCATTTGCATCTACGCTGTATTTTATTATGCGCATTTTGTCGGGGAAACACACAAAAAATTCCAAGTTGTGCTATTTTGCGCATCTGAAAGACGCAATCTCTAAAAGACTATGTTGGTTGATCAGCTTGAAACTTTTTTTTAGCGTGTTATCAAGTTTGCACATGTTTTTATACATGCAAGCCTTTAGTAAATCGGGGCCATAGTGTTCTAAATTGTTGCTAAATGCCACAACGCCACATATAATGAAATCTGAAAAAAAGTTTAAAAATACATTTGCCCAGTGCTCTATCATAATGGTAGCCAGTATGAAATACGGAGAAAAGTTCTGTGACCTTTTTAATTAGGAAAATAAACAATAAATAATTTATTGAAAGATTTTTCACAAAAACATTTGTCTTTACATGGTTATTTTTATCTTCTGTTTTAGTGTGTTAATAGATAATATACATTTTAGATTCCCAAACATTCATTTTGCGAAAAGAATAGAAGAACAGGGAGCCCCCCACTGAACATCGAGTCAGTCTGGGATTACATGACGAGACAGACGCAATTGTGACAGCTTAAACACCTCTGTGGCGAATTATCCAAGAAGCTTGGAACATCCTATCTGCCAAGAACCTTAAAAAACTGCGTCCAGGTGTACCCAGGAGAATTGGTGCTATTTTGACGACAAGTGTGGTCACACAAAATATGAATGTAGCTTTTTTTATTTTTACTGCACTTTGTACAACGTTAATTGATCAATCAAAACTATTTATGGCATTACTTTTGAAAATATTTTCACTAAATGCCATTTTTCACAAGTGCCTAAAACATTTGCACAGTACTGTATATTGATACATTAATAATATATATTTTTACTGTGGTTACTACTGTTACACAGCCATTTACATTTATTTACAATAACATACTCTGGTTAAGATAATTTGAAGATGCAGCTTGGCTTGAAAGGTTTTGTTAGTTAGCGCTAATGTACTAAATGGGTCCATTTAAATGGCACAGCAGTACCAACATACCCCTCCGTCTCTATCATATGATATGCAATTCACACCCTCTCCCATGTCTCTTTCTCTTACTCGCTGCCTGTGTGGATTGAAGTCTAGAAGAGTAAGTTTTGCATCATGCAGTGTGTTTGTAATGGATCATTGTGTGCAAGTACATAAGTGGATCACAGATGAAGCTGATGTTTTTAATAGGTTGCAAATAGATTGAAAACAAATGTACTGTACACATCTACTTTTGGTTTATATTTAAATCTTTTACATAAGTACTGTGCTACTAAATTAAATTTAACGGCTATAGTATGTATGTCAAGTGCTCAACAGTATATACTGTATACCAAATACCAAAGTGGCATTCAACTGATCACAATGTATAGTCAGGACATTACTGATGTAAAAAACAACACCATCACTATTTGAAACAAGTAACTTTTGATCAAATCTAGACAGAGCCCCATTTCTAGCAGCCATCACTCCAACACCTTATCCTTCAGTAATGATGCTAAATTGCCAATTTGGTACTAGAAAATCACTTGCCATTATATCAAACACAGTTGAAAGCTATTTGGTTAGTTAAATGAAGCTTAACATTGTCTTTGTGTTTGTTTTTGAGTTGCCACAGCATGCAATAGACTGGCATGTCTTAAGGTAAATATTAGGTCAAAAATGGTAAAGAATACACAACTTTTTCTAGAAACTCATCAGTCAATCATTGATTTTTGAAAAATGTAGGCTATAAAATGCTTGAAATTGCCAAAAAATTGAAGATTTCATACAAAGGTGTAGACTACAGTCTTCAAAGACAAAAGATAACTGGCTCTAACAAGGATTCAGAGATGTGGAAGGCCAGATGTACATCTAAACAAGAGGATAATTACATCAGAGTCTCTAGTTTGAGAAATACATGCCCCACATGTCCTCAGCTGACAGCTTCATTGAATTCTACCCGCTCAACACCAATTTCATGTACAACAGTAAAGAGAAGACTCAGGGGTGCACGAGTCTAGCTGATCCCCTGAGTCTTCTCTTTACTGTTGTACATGAAACTGGTGTTGAGCGGGTAGAATTCAATGAAGCTGTCAGCTGAGGACATGTGAGGCGTCTATTTCTCAAACTAGAGACTAGTTGTCTTTTGTCTTTGAAGACTGTAGTGTACACCTTCGTATGAAATCTTCAGTTTTTTGGCAATTTCAAGTATTGTATAGCCTTCATTCCTCAAAACAATGATTGACTGATGAGTTTCTAGAGAAAGCTGTTTATTTTTTGCCATTTTTGACCTAATATTGACCTTAAGACCTGCCAGTCTATTGCATTCTGTGGCAACTCAAAAACAAACACAAAGACAATGTTAAGCTTAATTTAACGAACCAAATATCTTTCAGCTGTGTTTGATATAATAGCAAGTGATTTTCTAGTACCAAATTAGCATGATTATTCAAGGATAAATTGTTGGAGTGATGGCTGCTGGAAATGGGGCCTGTCTAGATATGATCAAAGATTACTTTTTCAAATAGTGATGGTGCTGTTTTTTACATCAGTAATGTCCTGACGATACTTTCCGATCAGTTTAATGCCACTTTGGTGAATTCAAGAACCAATTACCTTCCGAAACAGCAAAATCTGTACATTATTCCAAACATTTGGCCACCTGTGTGTGTGTGTGTATGTATATAGTGTGTATGTGTGTATATATATGTATGTGTGTGTGTATATATATATATATATATATATATATATATATATATATATATATATATATATATATATATATATATATATATATATATATATATATATATATATATATACACTACCGTTCAAAAGTTTGGGGTCACTTGTCTGAAATGTTTCTCATGATCTTAAAAATCTTTTGATCTGAAGGTGTATGCTTAAAAGTTTGAAATTAACTTTGTAGACAAAATATTATTCTGCCAAAACATATACATTTATTTAATTACAAATCTAAAATTTCCTAAAAAAAAAAAAAGTTTTTGAAATGGATGACTTGGATCAAAATATGAAGAAAAGAAGCCAATAAGTGCCCAACATAGATGGGAACTCCTTCAATACTGTTTAAAAAGCATCCCGGGGTGATTCCTCAAGAAGTTGGTTGAGAAAATGTCACGAGTACATGTCTGCAAAATCTAGGCAAAGGGTGACTACTTTGAAGATGCTAAAATATTACATAGTTTTGGATTTATTTTGGATTTTTTGGTCACAAAATAATTCCCATATTTCCATTTCTATTATTCCATAGTTTTGCTGACTACTATTATTCTAAAATGTGAAATAAATAAATAAATAAAGAATGAGTAAGTGACCCCAAACTTTTGAATATATATATATATATATATATATGTGTGTGTGTGTGTGTGTGTGTGTGTGTGTGTGTGTATATATATATATATATATATATATATATATATATATATTAGTTGTAATGACATTGTTCAAAACATCACAGAAAACCAAATATTTAAGTTTGAAATGCATAAAAACACATTTACACGATCAACGAACTTAAGATGTAGCGATAATGCGGCACTTGCCCAAAACTTTCTAACACCGACCCTAGGGCAGCGGGCCATCCTTATTGTTAAGCCCTGTCTAGGGATTCTAGTGTATCTGTTTGGACTGGTGATTATTTAGCTATTTAAGACTGTAAGTGTGTGTGTGTGTGTTCTGGAGCAGGACTCTCAGAGCAAACAGGGTGGCTACAGTATGCACCAACTACAGGGAAACAAAGAGTTTGGCAGTGAGAAGAAAGGATATCTGATGAAGAAGAGTGACGGGTAGGAGCCACTTACACACACACTCTCTCTCTCTCATTTAGTTATGCACATGTTTATGTACCACTGTAGTCAATACAATTTCTTACATTCAGCTATAAATAGTGTTATATGGTGTAATTGTTGTGTTGTAGATTGAGGAAGGTGTGGCAGAGGAGGAAGTGCTCAGTTAAAGGAGGAATTCTCACCATCTCTCATGCCACTGTGAGTAGAAACACACACACACACAACACACATTCTTATCCATCTCTTCCTGTAATCAGCCATACAAACAGAGGTTTGACATTTTCAGTGAAAAGACTTCATCAGCTTTCTGAACTTTGGCTGAGTATCTCATTACAACCCAGACATCCCGCTGTCCCTCTTTAAGAGCTTACTGGGAAATGAGCAACTGAGTGTTAACCACTTTTATAGGATTTACTCATCCTCATTTATTTTATTTATTATGTATTTATTAGTTTAGATATGTTTTAGCAGTGATGCTCTAATTAGCATAATTTGCTTTAGCTGCTAGAAAGTTTGCATGGTAAAGCCCTACACATTTAGATGGGCATTTTGACGATTTTGCATCTTACATCTTTAAGATACTCCAAAGTTAAAAATAGTCCAACTTTTCAAAGCATGTCTTGAGACTGCTACATTTTCTTCCATTCTGTTGCACGCTTTGTAGCAGATTGAATTCAGGGTTTCTTGTGTGTGGTGAGAAAAAGAGCACTGTTACTGGAATACTTTGTGTTATTTTGTCCTTGCAATAAAAATAGCAGTAAGGTTTGGCAATTCATTTGTCTGCATTCAAAATAAAGTATTGCATGTTTTTATGTGTTATTTCATTACAAGCTTAGTCCAAACTAATTGCCAAACCTCACTGCTGTTTTCAGTGCCAGGATAATATAACAGGCACAGTGAAATGTGTATTAAATATAGCACATTAAGACAAAACAGGTTGTGTCAAGTATTGGAGCGATTTCTGAAGATTATTGGTCTGGAGAATACATTTAAAAGCTTTTAAGAACTGTGTTGCTGCTTGGATGTTAGAAAAGTGATTCAAATGTTGGTAAACATGCATTTCTTGTTGCTTGTCTTCTTTCAGTCTAACAGACAGCCCGTCAAACTCAACCTGCTCACATGTCAGGTCAAGCCCAGCGCTGAGGACAGGAAGTGCTTCGACCTCATTTCCCGTAAGTCATCAGACATCCACAGGGAGAGCTTCTTGTGGCAGACCACATGAGTGATTTAGTAGCTTAGTGTAATGTGTTTGTTTACCATACTGATTCTTGGAAGAAAATTGTCTTAAACAGTTGTATAATTGCACTGTAAATATGAATTAATACTTCATATTTTACTTATCATCTGTTTCAGATAATCGTACATATCACTTCCAGGCCGAAGATGAGCAAGAATTTATAATGTAAGGTTTTTTTGTTGGAAATTATTTTTGTTTATTTTTAATCTTTTTTTTTTTTTTTTTAGCAGATAGGCCATATCTTTTCACAAGATGAGCCATTTTACTTTTCTAAATACTCAGATCCTCTAATCTAACTTCACTGTGAACGCAGTTATCCATGAGAAATATTTTATATGCTGATTATAGAATTTTTTTCACTGTAATTTAACAATTATCAACAATTATAGTACCATAATCTGCATGGAGCTTTTAAAAGTTTTATGAGACCAAAATACCACAATTATTTTATAGCAAATTGGCATCCTGAAAATAATTGTAGTGTGGTAATGGCAGTTTGACTTAACCGCAGTGGACATTTTAACTCTCAGTTAAGATGTTTACTTGAAGGGTTTTGTGTGTCTCTGTGGGGAGAAGTTTGTGAAGTGGCGTTTGCTTGTCTTAAGATGCCACTTACACATTTAAGTCATTGACACCACAGTGACATCACAGATTCTTTTAGACACAAACATGCTCTTGCAAAAAGCAAAACATCTATGCATCTTTAAACATATTTTCAACTGTGCCTGCAATGCTTCTTATCCACACTACTAGTGGTACCACACACACAAAAGTGTTTCCTGCACTGCAAGTTCACGAGTTATAGCTTTGAATCAGTCCAACCCTCCACTGAATGAACTCACTGAATCAGTCTTAGCGGTTACCGAATTATCTGACTCATATACTGACCCACAAGTCTTTCAGGAATGTTTGTCTTGAAATGAAGCAAGAACAGTTTTTTGTACTTAAAGTTTGTAAAATGTAATCAATTTAATCTAAAATATTAATATTTAATGAAAAAAAATGTATGTTATGAAGACCAATTACTTGCACATGTTTGTTTCACTGTACAGCTTTATTTCTGCAGTGGATTGAGCTAAACTTTTTTTTTTTCCTAAACCAACTCAAGCACCCTAGGCCTGTTTATACTATGTGCAGCATCGTTTTAAAATTAGTCTGTTGAGGGGTGTCAATGGAGATTGTCAACTCACAGGCGTACAACACATCAGTAGTTAAGTCTCTTGCATATCTTTTTAAAAACTTTTTTCAGCAGGGGGCAGTAAGCGAAACGCCAGCAGTTTAGCCAATGCTAAGCTGTAGAGGCAACAGACCACACTCAGGCTTGCTTGACACTAGCAACGGCACAAGAGGAGAATGCATTTAAATACAGCTCGATGGAGCACAAATCCAAATGCAGGGATTTTGAGATGTGTTTTTCTAAGATTCAAAATACATTTAACTTAGCGCAACGGCTTAAAACACTGTTTATGACACAACACAACCAAAGTGAGGCTTTCCAAAAGTGTCCGTCTGACTCAGGTGTAAATTGGCGCATCCTTAGAAAAGCCTTAGCCAAACCTATACACACACACACACACACACACACACTCCTGCTGGCTCCCTGCTGTTCATCAGTGTCAGCTTTACTTTGAGTGTATGGGCAGCCATTTACAGCCATTCTAAAGAGCTCTTAAAAGCACAGAGGCTGATCCAAAATAGACCCTACACCCCTTTAAACATCAATCCTACAGGTCCTTCACCCCACTTTTGCCTGGATTCTCTTTTAATCATTTGAATGACTGTGTGCCAGATGCCAGCCCCATCACCCAGCTAACAAGGGCCCATTGCATGCTTTTGAGCATTGCTCCAACTTGCTGTTAAATTAGAAATACATTTCAAGGGGAATAATATAGGGTCGAGATCGAGGGGGTCTTAAATGGGTGTCAAAGACATTGCCAATCTGGCAACTGGATCATTTGAAGAAAAATAATTAGCAAATGAATCAAAAATTTATTTGTTATATTGATATGATAGATTTAGAATGTTAAACATTCCAGTGCTGTGCGTGTCACTGTGTTTGTGTTGATTTTCTTTTTTGCGGCATAAAACTGTGAACAGAAAAGGTGGAGAACATTTAACCTGGGTGTTTGTAAATGTTTTTCTCTCTCTACAGATGGATCTCTGTGTTAACTAACAGTAAGGAGGAGGCACTTAACATGGCATTCAGAGGAGAGCAGAGTGGAGGAGATGACGGACTGGAAGATCTGACCAAGGCCATTATTGACGATGTGTTGCGGATGCCCGGCAATGAAGTGTGCTGTGACTGTGGGGCTCCAGGTATGCTGGTCACATTTGTGTTGTGCTCTTTGTTTCTGTAAGTCTTCAAAGCTCATGTTTTGTGATGACCTTCTAACTGAACTAGCACCGACTGTCTGTCATTCTATTGATCTGTCCATCTGTCTGTCGTTATAACTGTCTGATTGTCTGTTATTCTTTATTTCTGTCTGTCTGTCAATATATCTATCATTCTATCTGACTGTCTGCTGTTCTATCTGTCCTTTCTGTCATTGTATTGTTCTGTCTGTACAGTGAGGAAAATAAGTATTTGAACACCCTGCTATTTTGCAAGTTCTCCCACTTAGAAATCATGGAGGGGTCTGAAATTGTCATCGTAGGTGCATGTCCACTGTGAGAGACATAATCTAAAAAAAAAATCCAGAAATCACAATGTATGATTTTTTAACTATTTATTTGTATGATACAGCTGCAAATAAGTATTTGAACACCTGAGAAAATCAATGTTAATATTTGGTACAGTAGCCTTTGTTTGCAATTACAGAGGTCAAACGTTTCCTGTAGTTTTTCACCAGGTTTGCACACACTGCAGGAGGGATTTTGGCCCACTCCTCCACACAGATCTTCTCTAGATCAGTCAGGTTTCTGGGCTGTCGCTGAGAAACACGGAGTTTGAGCTCCCTCCAAAGATTCTCTATTGGGTTTAGGTCTGGAGACTGGCTAGGCCACGCCAGAACCTTGATATGCTTCTTACAGAGCCACTCCTTGGTTATCCTGGCTGTGTGCTTCGGGTCATTGTCATGTTGGAAGACCCAGCCTCGACCCATCTTCAATGCTCTAACTGAGGGAAGGAGGTTGTTCCCCAAAATCTCGCAATACATGGCCCCGGTCATCCTCTCCTTAATACAGTGCAGTCGCCCTGTCCCATGTGCAGAAAAACACCCCCAAAACATGATGCTACCACCCCCATGCTTCACAGTAGGGATGGTGTTCTTGGGATGGTACTCATCATTCTTCTTCCTCCAAACACGGTTAGTGGAATTATGACCAAAAAGTTCTATTTTGGTCTCATCTGACCACATGACTTTCTCCCATGACTCCTCTGGATCATCCAAATGGTCATTGGCAAACTTAAGACGGGCCTTGACATGTGCTGGTTTAAGCAGGGGAACCTTCCGTGCCATGCATGATTTCAAACCATGACGTCTTAGTGTATTACCAACAGTAACCTTGGAAACGGTGGTCCCAGCTCTTTTCAGGTCAGTGACCAGCTCCTCCCGTGTAGTTCTGGGCTGATTTCTCACCTTTCTTAGGATCATTGAGACCCCACGAGGTGAGATCTTGCATGGAGCCCCAGTCCGAGGGAGATTGACAGTCATGTTTAGTTTCTTCCATTTTCTAATGATTGCTCCAACAGTGGACCTTTTTTCACCAAGCTGCTTGGCAATTTCCCCGTAGCCCTTTCCAGCCTTGTGGAGGTGTACAATTTTGTCTCTAGTGTCTTTGGACAGCTCTTTGGTCTTGGCCATGTTAGTAGTTGGATTCTTACTGATTGTATGGGGTGGACAGGTGTCTTTATGCAGCTAACGACCTCAGACAGGTGCATCAAATTTAGGATAATAAATGGAGTGGAGGTGGACATTTTAAAGGCAGACTAACAGGTCTTTGAGGGTCAGAATTCTAGCTGATAGACAGGTGTTCAAATACTTATTTGCAGCTGTATCATACAAATAAATAGTTAAAAAATCATATATTGTGATTTCTGGATTTTTTTTTTTAGATTATGTCTCTCACAGTGGACATGCACCTACGATGACAATTTCAGACCCCTCCATGATTTCCAAGTGGGAGAACTTGCAAAATAGCAGGGTGTTCAAATACTTATTTTCCTCACTGTATGTCTGTCTGTCTTGTTCTATTGGTCTGTCTGTTTTTCATTCTATTGTGCTGTCTGTCTGTCTGTATAGTCTATCTGTTTGTCTGTCATTCTATTCTATTGTTCTGTCTGTCTCTGTCTTTCTATTTATCGTTCTGTCTGCCTGTTGTTCTATCTATCAATCTTTTGTTGTGTCTGTCTATCTTTATGTGTCGTTCTATCTATTGGTCTGTCTATTGCTCTATTTGTCTGTCTGCCTGTCTGGCTGTGTCGTTCTATCTATCATTCTATTGTTCTCTCTGTCTGTCTACCTGTCATTCTATCTATCGTTCTATTGTTCTCTCTCTGTCTGTCTGTCATTCTATCTATCGTTCTATTGTTGTATCTGTCTGTCGTTCTCTGTCTGTCTGTCATTCCATCTATTGTTCTATTGTTCTCTCTGTCTGTCTCTCTGTCTGTCTGTCATTCTATCTGTCATTCTATTGTTCTATCTGTCATTCTATTGTTCTATCTGTCTATCTGTGGTTCTGCCTTTCTGGCTGTTGTTCTCTTTCGTTCTATTGTTCTGTCTGTCTGTCTGTTCAATCTAACTGTTTTTCTGTCTGTCTCATTCCGTATAATTCATTGTATAATTTTTTTCTATCTGTCTGTTCGTCCATCGGTCTTTCTCTAGTAGTCTGTGTTTGTCTCTTTACCTCCTGCCTTTCATCTCTCTCCTTTTTCTTCTTCCTTGCTCTCTTCTCCCTGCTTCACTCGACTTGTCTAATCTTGTATTCCCGGTATTTCTGTTTGTATCCCTCCATTATCATTTATATTAGTCTCTCTACACATGAACAGCAGCAGCAGTGTTGTTAGTGATCAGGCAGTCAGGACAGCAAGCGCTGTTACATCACTCTCTCTTATGTAATTGGCTCATGCAAGCTGTGCTGAAGTTCTGAGAGGGAGGCTGCTGCTCCTGGAATTATTTCAACACGCTCACTCGTTCATTGTTTTCTCTCTCTGGAAAAAGATAGATGGGCCTTTTTGCTTGTCTTGTAACATAGATATGCCAATGAAAAATGAATGAATCTAAAAATCAGATATTCCATGTGATTCTAAATGTAGTCAGGGTTATCAGTGAAAACATTTCTGACCACTTAAAAAGCTGCACGGGAACCGCTCCAAAAATGTATCATTAATCAGTAAAATGACATTTTAGCTATTGAAATGAACGATTCAAAGAAAAGGATTTGCTGCAGTCAGACTCCTCAACACTAGTAAATGTAGCAGAGGAGACCTCAGGTGACCCTGTGAATGTTGCTGGATGTCCATCCAAAATGTTTAGCATTTTTTAAGCGCATTTCTAAAAAATTCAACTTAAGAAAATATGAATTGTTGTGCGTTTCCATTCACTACGTAATGCACACTATCATGAGGGAGTTGCCATGTCATGATGGAGTAGCTGAATGACCTCTCCCTGCTTTGGGGATAGTTTTATTTGCAAGATTGGAGCAAGTATCTAATTTCAGTAAATGTATCCTCGAGACACAGCAGAATAAGTTTCATATTTGATATAATGTGGGCTGAAATAGCTGCGATGCCCACATACCGCCAGTCTCCTCATACCTGGGAGCGCCCGCTCTCAACACTGGCTGATTGTTACTGGGTTAAACACTCCCGAATGACAAGTTCTATGTTTAAAGAATTGTTTGCCACGGTCGGACCTTTTGGTGGGCTAGTCACATCAAGTTACCGCACACTCATAACACATGCATGAATGGTCAAAACACATCATTTTGCAAATAAACTGTTTCCATCACCTAAATACTCATTTTACAAATGCAACATTCTAGAAAATATATTTTCTATATATCATATATATATATATAGCCTATCAAGCGTTTTCATTCAGGATTTCTTATGCACAATTTCAAAATGTGCATAAAAATAGTTCGATGGAACCCACCTTGTGTGTAAGAGGCTTATAGAGCTACGTTGAGCTGTTTTTCAGCTTCTCAGCATAGAGCTAAACACTTTAAATGCTCTGATCTTTGTCGAGGTGCATAACTCTTCACACAAGTGAATCTGTTTGAGCACAGGATTATTTAAATCAGATGTGTGTTACCCAACACTTCTCCATCGGTCATTAGCTGGACAAACGTATAGTTCCACCCCAAACACATATTATTGGTTAAGCAAATATTGTATCTGGCTGGTCAAACAAACTGGGCAATGTTTTGATGGCACCACAGAGACAGCGTTTACAGATTTCGGGGATATCAACCTAAAAATGGCCTACTTATAGTTGTCTCTGTATATTAAGCTAGGATGATTATTTCAACTGGAAAAAAACACAAGCTATAACTTTTTATGCAGATTTAAGAATGATGTCTTATTTTGTAAAACAGTGAAATGAATGGATTTTATGCTCAAATTGAATGTGTGTGTCAGCGAGAAATAAAATGCAGAGAGAGATTGAGGGATTCTGGGAGTTACTGAGCATGCAGAGAAAACTGCTGGGGATGACCTGTGTCTTTATTAAGCATCTGCTGGTGGTGCGTGTGTATCCTCTTATCTTTGTCACCCTGTTACTGGTACTGCTCTGGGGATTTCACTGGCACGCTTAGAGCTTGTCTCTGACTCACACACACTCTGCAACCAACTTCAACACACTCAGACAGGCACAAACCATTCATCGCCATTCATACACAAACACTGATCAGTCTGAGTCTCTGTGATAACATTCCCACTTTTATATAGTGATTGGTTTTTGCAATTAAACTTGTATAATTTGGGACTCGCTGTTCTAGAACAGAAATTAAATTACCAGTCTAATGGCTACCCCTAGTGGTGACAGAGTCAAAAAGCATCCATATAGCTTAAAGCATGCATTACTGTTTTTTCCTTGTTTCTTATTTCCCACATTGTTCTTTTGTGACTTTCTCAGATCCCAAATGGCTGTCGACTAACCTGGGTATCCTGACATGCATCGAGTGTTCAGGAATTCACCGGGAGATGGGCGTCCATATCTCTCGCATCCAGTCCATGGAACTGGACAAATTGGGAACCTCTGAACTCTTGGTGTGTTCATTGGCTCAGACATCATCTATGCAAACATTATAGAGTAGAACAATGAAATCATATTTCATAGAAAATATTTGAGTGTCAGTGCATTGGAACCTACATCTGAATGAAATAAATTTTGAGATTGATGACTAATCTCTTAATTTATCCGTTGCTTTCAGCTGGCCAAGAATGTGGGGAACAGTAGTTTTAATCAAATAATGGAAGGAAATCTTCCCTGTCCCTCTCCTAAACCCACTCCTGCAAGTGACATGTGAGTATGTAAGACATAAAACATGTCAAAGGATAAATTAATAGTTTTAGCACAAGAGGTTATATGTAACATTGATTTTACCTCATTTAAGGGGTGTTCTTAGACAAAATTCTAAGCAGATACCCTTTACCGTGTTAATATCACTTATAAAACAGTGACAACAGCAATATGAGAAGACACCAATGTTCAAAATAATTTAGAATAGGAACTGATCTGATTTATAAGATCCATGTATGCATGCTTAGACATGATGGTTTCTCTAGCTTTCCAATGTCCCTATTTTAAATCACTGAAAAGCTAATAAAATATATTTATTAGTCAACCCAGCATATATTTATTTCATGTAGGCCTACTAGCAAAATAAAACTTCCTAGCGTTTGTGGGAAATTAGCAGTCACTTGAATTAAATTTAATGTTTTGGATATTAATGTGGAATACATGTTCATGTAACACATCTTAAATGCGTCACTTCAACCTATTTTGTATGTTGTTTTTAGGACTGTGCGTAAGGAGTTTATAAATGTTAAGTATGTTGATCATAAGTTCGCAAGAAAGACCTGCAGCTCAGCAGTGGCTAAGATGAGTGAGCTGTATGAAGCAGTCAAGTCACATGACCTGCTAGCCCTCATCCAGGTTTATGCTGAGGGGGTGGAGCTTATGGAACCACTACCTGAAGGAGGAGAGGTAAGTGACCGCAATACATCTGTGAGTCAAGTCGATCATTAGTGTTAAGTAGGGTTTAAAAACAGATAACACAGGAACCAAAATTACAGAGATCACAATTTCTGTCTCTAAAGTTAAAGAGTTTTGTGGCTTTTAGTCCATGTATGATAGTTATCTATATAGCCATTTATATCTAACGGTAGCCAGCTGGTAGGTAGCTGTGCAGTGTGTAAACCTCACTCCCCTGGCCTCAAGAGGCGCACTTGTGACTGATGCCACATGCTGTACCCTTTAGCCTCCTTGTTAGAGCGCCCGCCTCCAATCCCTCCAATGCGGGTTGTGCAGGACCGGTTACATATATGCTATATGTACTCCTAAAAGATGAAGAAATTTACTTTCAGCAGATCTACACATTTAAAATTTATGAGAAAAATGACCAAACACATTGACTCATCTTCCAATCAGATTCTCTCTAGAATGAAAATGATTTACCCTCCACCAAAACCAAGTGCCTCTAACTAAATAGTAGCAAATCATGATTTGCATCTGTGACTTAACAAAATGTCCGGCCCCAACTTTTTGTAGAAATACGTCAACTCAGGAACAAAAACTGTGCTTGTCCAGCAATTTCATGAGGTTTGAGACAGGGCTCTGTGAAGGGTGGGGTAGTCTCTTTGGAACGGCCTAGTCATTAGTTGGGTCCGTCAGCTGTACACGCTCCCCTCCGGGGTCCACGGCGCAAAGGGCGGTGCCGTCCTTGGTGGCCTGTCTTCCCAGGCCAGCGGCATGTGTGAGGGGAAGGCGGCCCAGCCTCTAGCTCGTCGGCCTCTACGTGTGCTCCCTCGGTGACTCATTTAATTGGTCCAGGAAACCCATCCAAATGCTCCTAGCTCTGGTCCAGGTCGTGCGAGGATTTCAGTGGAGATTTTTAGCCGGCTCCCTGAGAAGAGGTGCGCTCTGCATTTTAAAGACAGCAGTGATGAAGCATTATTCACATTAGGTGTGCTTCATTCACCGCTGTCAGAACGAAGCTTATTAATTATGTACCTCCTCTCGCTCTCCTGCCCAACTCCTGTCGGGAGTCTGGCAAAAAGGTGGCCCTAAGAGGCAGGGCGACTATGACGAGCTAGAGGGGTGGATCATTCCCCCCACACATGCTTGTTTTTTAATTTGAAGTGCGCAGAGGATTCTGGAAGGAGACAGTAGGTCCAAAGAGACATAGCCAGTATAACTAGCACAGCACAGCACATGGTCAATGAACCATCTACATCAGAGACTTTGATGAGCACAGATTTTGAGGTCTGCTGCAAATCAGAAAGCAGACATGTTGGATGGGACTTAAGTCTGTAGCCTTGATCTTCTCCCAGTTTGCTCTCTGAGAGACCCTTCATACCTTCAGCATATGACTTTGATAATGCTGTCCGGCTCCCAGCTGCCACTGAGTGGGTGCAGTCACAGAAACATCCACCATCTAAAATTATCACCAAATAGTTTATATTATATAGCTTTCATCCTGCGCATCAGCCCCCAATACATGCATTGTTTGTGGGTTTTCCCTTAAAGGAAGGAGGAGAAACAGCATTACACTACGCTGTTAGGACAGCTGACCACACCTCACTGCACCTGGTTGACTTCCTTGTCCAGAACAGGTATTGAACATCATCCTACAACCAACCTCTCTGAGTATACACTCCCTGTTGTGATTTTACATGAGATTCTAGTTTGTAAATACATATATATTTTTTGTATTTTGCAGTGAGTAATCTTCAGGATTCTGTTCTTTTTGTCAATTTAGGTCATCAGTTGTCAGGCATTAATCTTTTGTTCTGTTCCCTCATAACGATTATCGTGTAGTGCTCGACTGTTAACCTGGATGAGTTTTTAATATGCTTCTTTCTTAGAACGCCAGGTGTTCCTAGATGTGTGTATGTGTGTATGCTGTAAGAGCTCCACGACTTTTGCAGGGATTAATATGCAGATAATAGAGTAATTTAAGTTCAGCTTCAGCTCAATTTGCTCTCTGCTGTGCGGATTAAAGCTTACATAACCGCACTAGAAGATCAGGTCATGCCTGAGCCAAAACTGTACTTGGCTCACAGTGTGTGTGCATATGAGAGAGAGAGAGAGAGAGAGAGACTGATGGTGTGAATACCTGCGTCTGTTACAATAATGCTGCAGCTGTTAGTTTAACTCTATTCCTCAGCTGTAGTGTGATAGCAATCTGCTCCGATCGTGGAATGATGCTGCCAAACGTGCTATCGGAATTATCCTATGAGTATTTCACTCATTTTCAAGTGTTTTGTTGTCGGATACGAGCACTTTTTATTAAAAATGTAATAACCTAAAAGCACTTTCAAGAAAAAAATAAAATAAATAATCCATATCAATGCTAGGATCTTTGAGGGTTAAAGTGGTTATGAACCTACCTTAAACAATCACCCTCACACACAAATCCATTTGTTTTATAGAAGAGCTTCTGTGTGTAGGTAGTCAAACATTCAGCTGTATAAAATTATACAAAACTTGTGACTGCAAACATTTTTTTTTTTTTTCCCCGTCTTAAATTGGTCAGATATACACTGAAATTCTGTAGTTATGTCAAAATTTTAACAGCACTGTTGTCTGTTGTATTTAGGTTACTGTTATTATTTATGCACCATTTTAGGGTGCTGAGGTTTTATTTGATTCTTTATTTTGCATATACAACTAATCTTTTGGGTGACAAGAAAGCCAAAAAAATATATCTTGACATATATGGCTAATCTCTTACAAAAATATTAAAAATAAACTAGTCAGTAGTGAATATAGGTCAGTGGTATTCGATTCCACACACATAATGAGAATGTAAGCTGAAGCCGTGTAGTGTCTTATTAATTTGTTTCTTCCCCTTACTGTGATTCCCACTTGGTAAACAGAATTGGGTCATACACTTGCTTTCACGCTGTTTGCCCACCACTGACATATATTTGCATTGCAAGAAGTTGCTCATAAAGAGTGGAAACCTTGTTTATATCACAGTCTCAATAAAATGCTTGAAGGGCTCTGTAGAGGTGTGTGTTCAGTTGTTTTGTTTAGCAGTAGGAGTTTTAAATAAAGTGTTTAACTTTACTATTCCTCTGCCTCCAGTGGGAATCTGGATAAACAGACAGAAAGAGGAAACACGGCTCTGCACTACTGTTGCCTGTATGAGAAACATGAATGCCTCAAACTACTGCTGAGGGGTAAACCAGCTACTGATATAAGTGAGTATATACACAGCACACACATGGCTATGCATATGCTAATGCCTAACCACAACTGACTTTAACCTGGACTCACATACCTATTTTTGCATTATAATGATGCACACTTATGATATGCTTCTGAAATCAATAAAAAGTCAAACACATGCAACGTAATTGTATTAATTACAAGTGTTAATAGTTTTCATGTGAAGTTTATGCTTTTGCACTGCACATACACTACAATCAGAAGTTTTAGCACACTTGGCTGAATTTGTTTAATCTAAAGGCTTGTGACTAAATGCTTTAGTTTTACATATATAAATTGTGCATATGTATAAATGAACATTAAACTAATCTAAAATTAATTTGCAATTTATAGTATATTTTAAACAAATTCTTCACCTAAAAACGATAATTCTCTCATTTACTCACCCTTACGCCGTCTCAAACTCATATGAATTTCTTTCTTCTGCGGAACGCAAATGAAGATATTTTGATGGAGATATGATGTACATCAAAAAAAGTCAATGGGGATTAACACTTTGCCTAGGCATGATCATGCATCAAGTGCAAGGAACTAAAATTGAGCTTCAAATCATGATCGTGTCAAGGAGACTGCAGATGTCAAGGTTAATCATGAAAAAGGAGTTAAATTATTTATTTATTTTTGTCTTTCTCACCCAAAATCGATCATATTACTTCAGAAAAGATGGATTGAACATCTGGAGTTAACTTTGTGGTGGTGCCTTAATGTTCTTTTTGGAGCGTGGAAGAATTGTACCCCATTGACTTGCATTGTATGGATATATTCACATATGTCCATCAAAATATCTATATTGGGGTTCCGCAGAAAAAAGAAATTCATACGAGTTTGAGACAGCATAAGGGTGAGTAAATGATGAGATAATTATAATTTTTGGTGAACTATTCCTTCAAATGGAGTAAAAATGGATCGTAAAGAGAAAACAGCCAACAAGTGCCAGTATAATTTCATGTATGTTATTTCATAGATTTGACTACTGTTCTAAAATGTGAAAAATATTAAAAGTAAGGTGTGTCCAAACTAGCTAGTAGTGTAGATTAAATATCTCATTGTGCATCTTATCTGAAAGCATCTTAAAGTCAGGTTTAGGGTTGTAGAATTTAAGCCTGTATTAGTGTGAAAAGTTGTCCCTTTAACAGAACACTGTGCTTCTCACAATTGTTAATATGTGGCCTCATGTTTCAGCCAATCAGAATGGAGAGACTGCACTGGATGTGGCCAGGCGGATGAAGATCGGCCAGTGTGAAGAAGCGGTGAGTAACTGCTGCTAAGATCACAATCATAACGTCCTCTTAATATTTGAGCAGTTGACTTGTCCTGTGGTGTGACTTGCTATATTACCTTTAAAACTACCTTATACGGCATTTTGCTCATTCTCTTATTATCATTATGCATGCCAATTTTATGTTTTAATTAGAGGAATACATGTAGTTTTTGTGCTTTAAAAAATTTATTTGTCACAGTGCTGGACCATTTAAAATGAACTAGTGTAAGCAAAGCTTTATTAATATACAAAACTTAAATTGTGACCATTCACACCACCAAGATTATGCATTTCCCTTTCACACCATCAGCACTCGGACGCTTCAGTGTGTGTATCACTCCGCTTGTGTTTGTGCCGTTCTAAACAAAAGTGTAAGAGCAGTGCAGATGTGTTAAGAGCTATCTATCTCTTTACATTTAATTTTGACATTACATATTTTAGCCAGCAGGTGGAGGCAAAAGACCGTTTTTGTGTGTAATATGAGCCAGTTGGTGACGTTAAGTGAGTCAGCATCACTCGGCGTTCACGTTCAACGGCAATCCGTGATCACTCGTATTAATACTACACTAGTAAAGCAAGGAAATAGCTTTAAACTAACAACTTCAGCATTAAGGCTTATCACAGCTGAGGGACACAACAGACTGATTAATTACACAAACTCAAGGCACTTACCTCTTACCGAAGTTTCCACATTGGAGAGAAAATACTGTTCAAAATGGCAGAGAGAATTGTGGTTTCTTTAGTAAAAGACTCTTGCGCACCAACTACCGCGAAATCGGGAGGAATACTCCAACTTGTATGGCTATTTTTCCACCGAGAAAATGGGATGAATTTCATTAAAATGACATTGTCTACAGAAGCTGCTTAACAGACTACAGCATCATCAACAGGTGATCGCACACACTCATATCGCTTTCTCGCGCTCTCTCTCTCTCTCTCTATCTCTCTCTCTCTCTCTCTCTCTCTCTCTCTCTCTCTCTCTCTCTCTCTCACACACACTCACACACACACACACACACACACACACATCCTTGTTTCCATAATAACATGTTAGAAACAGATACTAGTACTACTAGTAATAATATAGTTATAAAGTGATAAGAGACTTGGACGCATCATGTGTTTTGAACCAACAACGGCAGATTCTGATCCATGGTGTGAGAAAGTAGTTCTATTCACAAATGCGTTTTTTCTAGTTTTTAAAATGTACTTGTTCTTTGAACGGTTGTATATAGGCAATATCACACTCGCAAACATGTTATATGGCCCTAAATAAGCACTGCTTGATTGTTAAGGTTCACATCAACCATCAGAATGGGGGAAAAATTTGATCTCCGTGATTTAGACCGTGGCATGTTTGTTGGTGCAGATGGGCTGGTTTGAGTATTTTTGTAACTGCTGATCTCCTGGGATTTTCACACACAACAGTATCTAGATTGTTCAGTGAATGGTGTGAAAAACAAAACATTTCCAGTGAGAGGCAGTTCTGTGGTCGAAAACAGCTTGTTAATGACAGAGGTCAGAGGAGAATGGCCAGACTGGTCCAAGCTTACAGGAAGGTGACAGTAACCCAAATAAATTCATGTTGCAGAACATACCGTACAACAGGTTGAACATTGAGGTGGATGGGCTACAGCAGCAAAAACGTGCTTGAGTACCACTACTGTCAGCTTAGAACAGGAAAATGAGGCTGCAGTGGGCACAGGCTCACCAGAACTAGACAGTAGATGATTGGCAAAAACATCGCCTGGTCTGAGAAATCTGGATTTTTGCTGAGATACACAAATGGTAGGATCACTGCAGCCTTCGTTTTCTGTTCATGGCTGACAGAAGTGGAATCATATTCTGCTGTTGTTGCCCATCCGCCTCAAGGTTCAACATGTTGTGCATCCTGTGAAGCTATTCTGCTCTCTACAATTGTACAGATGGGTTATATGAGTTACCGAAGCCTTTCTATCAGCTTGAACAAGTCTGGCCATTCTCTGTTGACCTCTCTCAACAACAAGGTGTTTTTGTCCACAAGACTGCAGCTCACTTGATGTTTTATGTTTATCGCACCATTCTCTTTACACTCTAGAGATTGTTGCGGGTGAAAATCCCAGGAGATCAGCAGTTACAGAAATACTCAAACTAGCCCATCTGGCACCAACAATCATGCCACGGACTGAATCACTGAGATCGCATTTTTACCCATTCTGATGGTTGATGTGATCATTAACTGAAGCTCCTGACACAAATATGCATGATTTTATACATTACACTTCTGCCACATGATTGACTGATTAGATAATTACATAAATGAAAGTAGATGTACAGGTGTTCCTAATAAAGTGGCCAGTGTGTGTGTGTGTGTGTGTGTATATATATATATATATATATATATATATATATATATATATATATATATATAACTTACAAAAGAGGAAAACATTGTAAGCGAATCATCATATGGAAGACAGTGGTACAAAAAGCTGTATTACTAAGTTTCACTAGCATCATAATAGTAGTATTCAAGACAGATTAAAGTGCAACAAGACGGTTCTGTATGCCATCATCAGAGCCTTGAATTTGATACATGCATCAATCAGCAGCCAGTGAACAGAGACAAGGAGTGGTGTAACATGAGCTCTCTTTGGTTCATTAAAGACCAGACGTGCTGCTGCATTCTGGATCACTTGCAGGGGTCTAATTACGCACGCAGGGAGGCCTGCAATGAGAGCATTACAGTAGTCCAGTCTAGTTATAAAAAGTGACTGAACAAGAAGTTGTGTGGCATGCTCAGAGAGGAAGGATCTTATCTTCTGATGTTGTAGAGTGTATATCTACATGATCGTGCTGTCTTTGAGATGTGGTCTGTGAAATTTAGTTGGCTATCGATGTTACCCCTAGATTTCTGACGGTTTTGGAAGGTGTTACAGTAGTTGAACCCAGCTGCACAGTGATGTTGTGTTCAACAGCAGGGTTGGCTGGAAAGATAAGGAGCTCAGTCTTGGCTGGGTTAAGTTGCAGGTGGTGTTCCTTCATCCAGGCCGAGATGTCTGACAAACAGGCAGAGATTGGAGCAGCCACTGTGGTGTCGTGTGGCTGGAAAGACAAGTAGAGCTGTGTGTCATCGGTGTAGCAGTGGTAGGAGAAACCCTGTGCCTGAATTATGGGTCCCAGTGATGTGTTTATAGAGAAGAGAAGTGGCTAAGCACTGAGCCCCGAGGTACCTCAGTAAGTAACTGATGTGACTTGGACACCTCACCTCTCCAGGCTACCTTGAAGGACTCACCTGAGAGATAAGAATTAAACCAGTCACAGTTCCTCTGATGCCCAGTGTAGAGAGAGTGGAGAGTAGGATCTGATGGTTGACTGTGTCAAAGGCTGCAGAAAGGTCCAGTTGAATTGGGACATATGATCTGGATCCAGCTTTCGCCTATCTCAGTGACAGACAACAGGGCAATCTCGATGGAGTGTCCACTTTTGAAGCCTGACTGATTGTCACCCAGCAGTTTGTTCTGTGAGAGATGGGCAGAGATCTGATTGAAAACTGCCCTTTCAAGTGTTTTTGTCATGAATGGGATGAGAGACTGGTCTGTAGTGATCTACAAGTAGTGATCTACTTGAGTGGGGTTAAGTGCAGGTTTTTTCAGCAGCAGGTTTACTCTAGCCTGCTTAAATATAGTTTGAAAATGCCTGTAAGTAGAGATGTGTTAATAATGTGTGAGAGTGCAGGTAGGATGGACGGAGAGATGGCCTGGAGAAGGTGGGAAGGAATGGGGTCAAGGGAACAGGTGGTGGGTTGGTTGGAGTGGAGTTTAGAGACCTCAGTGTCAGTCAGAGGAGACAACATCGAGAGAGAAGAGCTGCAAACAGGAGGCCGGTGTTTGACAGGGTGTGGTGCTGAGAATGTATTGCTGATGGCTGTAACCTTATTAGTAAAAAATGTGATGAAGACATCTGCTGTCATTGATGTGTCAAGCGGTGGAGGGGGAGGACAGAGAAGTGTGTTGAATGTTCTAAACAAGCTGCAAGTGTCTGTTGTCGTGTTGATGATGTTCTGGTGATTGGAAGTTTTTGCAGATTTAATGTTATCTGAAAAGTTGCAAGCAGAGACTGATACTTACCCAGATCTGCTGATCTATAGATTTTTGCCATCTCGTCTCAGCCACCCTGATGTTAGTCTGATGTTCATGGAGAACATCAGAGAGCCAGGGGATGGGTGGTGTCATACATGCTGGCCTAGAGGAGAGAGGACAGATGCTGTCTAGACAGGTTGTTAAAGGAAGCTTAGTGTGTCTGTGGCAGTGTTTAAATCCAGGGTGGAAATACGTTTTTTTTGTGGGAAGAGAGGTAGAGACAGCAGTGGAAAAGCGCGAGGATGAAAGAGAATGAGGTTATGGCAATAGGAAACCAAAGGCAGAGTCTGTTTTAATATAGATGGGAGAGTCATGTTGAATTGAACAAAGTAGTGATCAGAGCCATGTAAATGAGTAACAAGAATATTTGAATTGGTACAGTAATTTGTAAAAATTAGGTCCAGCTGGTTGCCTGATCTGTGAGTTGCTGTAGTGCTTAGTCTTTCCAAGTCAAACGAGGCAAGAAGAGCTTGAAGTTCAGTGGCCTGGGGCTTGTCTTGGTGTATGTTGAAATCTCCAAGTACCAAAAGTGGCCTACCATCTTTAGAGAAGGAGGACAGCAGGACACCTTGAGAAAGTTTGCCAGCTGACCCGGAGGGCAATAGATGACAACAACAACATGGATTTTTGTTGGTTGCATAGTAGTAATAGCATGGAATTCAAAAGAAATATTGTTACATAGTGAGGAGTGTGGTGAAAATGTCCAGTTGTTTTGAATGAGCAAACCTGTTCTCCCACCCCTACCGATGTGTCGAGGGGTGTGAGAGAAGTTGTTGTTGTTGGAGAGAGCAGTGGATGTTGCTGTATCCTCTGGACGTATCCATGTTTCTGTCAAGTACAATGATGCTGAGGGTGGACTGTGTGGCAAAGGCTGGAATGAAGTCAGCTTTGTTCACAGCTGACTGGCAGTTGCAGAATCCCATTGAGAAAGAGAGCAGAGCAGCCGCTGAAGTGCAAAGTGGCCGTAGGTTGTGTGGGTTGCATTGTGTCTTGTGTCTATATCGTGTAAACTGTCTGTAACAGATAACAGGTATGTGCTTGAGGGTTTATGTTATTCGTGAAGTAGACATATTAGAATGTAGAAGGAAAATATAGGTGAAGAAATACAACTGAAAGACACTTAAGTGCATTGGTAAGTGGTGCCTTCACACGGAGGGCTTTACACAAGGGTTACCACTACTGCTGCTGCTTCCATGTCAGCATTCACATCAAATATATACATGCTACTAATGAGTTGTTAAGTGAAAAAAGCTGGACAAGCCTTAATGCTGCTTAGCACAACAAAGCTAGTCATGTGAGCCACCGAAAGTAAGGGTTGCGCGAGGTGACATGCGAACAAACGCAACTTTACTACACCGCAAACAAACAATGCTAAACTATAGCAATAAATAATACTCTAAAACAAGTGAAGCACTGTTTATAGACACACTGAAACAATGATAGTTTTACACACATTAGACAAATAACTCTAAATCTAGCATTGAATATTAACTGAAACTAAGGGTCACGCAAGGTGACAAGCACGGGAACAAAACATGACCTCCATGGACATGTTATGTGTCTTCTGCTGCATGTCCTTTGTGATCTAATAGATGGCAGTAAAGATTAGCTAAAAATAGCCCCCAAGGTGTTGCAACTCATTTGCTGAGAAGGGTGTGTGTGTGTGTGTTTGAAAAACTGACTTGTGTGTTTGTGCGCTTCAGCTGGTGCAAGCCGCTGAGGGAAAGTTCAATCTGAAAGTTCATGTGGAATATGAATGGAATCTCAGACTGGAGGAACTGGACGAGAGTGATGATGATCTGGATGACAAAGTGAGACATTTCCCCTTGCACCGTTTTTAAAGTACTCTTTCATTACTGTGCCTCACAAACTGAATTATGTTTCTCTGTCATTCCCAGCCGAGTCCAATAAAGAAGGACCGTTCCCCTCGTCCACAGAGTTTCTGTCACTCGTACAGTCTCTCTCCTCATGACAAGCTCTCTCTGCCTGGTTTTATTGGCCAGCGTGATAAGCAACGGCTCTCATACACTGCACTCACCAATCAGATGTACAGTGTTTCCACAGATTGCCCCTCCTCTCCAGTCTCAGATGCCCCGCCTCTTCCCCCTAGAAATGCAGGAAAAGGTAACCCAGAAACTCAAGAACCTCTCAGCCAATTAGATGCTGTAGAATTTGAGCATAGAACAAAATATAACCAGGGCTGTGGATTTACCACGTTCATTTAGTGCAATTAAATGAAAACAAAAAACAATTAATCATGCCATTGACCTGTACGTAAATTTTGTAACAAGGAATGTTCCTACTATCAGTACAATTTAAGACTTTTTAAAAACGTTTAAAACAGAACAGAGGCATATAAGCCAATAATAGGGTTATTTTCAATTATTTTTTTGTGGGGGGACCTGGGTTGATCAGTGGTAAAGACGCTGGCTAACACACCTGGAGTTTGTGAGTTCGAATCCCAGGGCATGCTGAGTGAATCCAGCCAAGTCTCCTAAGCAACCAAATTGGTCCGGTTGCTAGGAAGGGTAGAATCATACGGGGTAACCTCCTCGTGATGGCTATAATGTGGTTCGCTCTCGATGGTGCACGTGATGAGTTGTGCGTAGATTGCCACGGTGGATGCCGTAGGCCTCCACAGACGCTACGTCTCTGTGGTAACGCGCTCAACGAGCCATGTAATAAGATGTGCGTGTTGACGGTCTCGGACTCGGAGGCAGCTGACATTCATCCTCTGCCACCAGGATTGAGGCGAGTCACTACACCACCATGAGAACTTAGAGCAAATTGGGAATTGGACATTCCAAACTGGGAAAAAAAGGCGAGAAAAACAAAAAATATATTTTTTTTTGTATTGTCTAAATGCTTTACTTGTCTGTTGCCACAATATATGTATACTATGTAATGTATTTGAATTGTCTGAATTATAATGTTTATTATATATTGTATTTATTATTATTTTAATTATTATAATCTAAATTGCCTTTATTTGGGGGCCTTCCACAGTAAATATTGATGTGTTTGAATTTAAATCGGCACATCATGCAAGTTATTAGATTACATTTTTATCGCTTGACTGCTCTATATCTAACCAATCAATGGCTTCTTAAGTATGCTGTCAAATCAACAGAATATTTCTACCAAATGTTTTCCCATGAGAATGTTAAGATGTTAAACTATGTACAGTAATTATCTGGTTTTAATACATTTCAGAGTAAAATTTGCTTGTAAGCCATAGTGATGTCCGATTTGTGAGCAAATACTTTTGAATGGGTTTGGTTCAGTTAGTTGAAACGTGCAATCGATTAATTAGCAAATAAGTCTGAATTGAAATGATTTCCAAAAATCGCAAACAACTAGAAAAGTCATGAAATTACAAAAAGATATAATGCTTTATCTATTATTTAATTGGATGTACTTGTTATATACTTAACTCAAATCTTTTGGCTCTACTTTACACTTTTACTTCTGTTTTTTTACCATGCTATTTTAAGATTGAAAGAGATTATGAGGGAAAGGAGTGGAAATGAGAAAGATTAGACTCCGAAATTCATATTCATGATCAGTATTTACCTGCTTGAACTTGACGTTACAGTTTGGAACAGTGATTTGCTAAACTGACAATTTTTTCCAATCAAAGTAATAAGAAAACAATTGTACAGTTTCTTAACTAAATAGTAAATAATCAATAAAGCATTCAAATAAGTGAGAATTTGTATTTTATGTATTTTAAATGCATAAAATTTGCATTTAGTAATTATATAATATAGAGTTGGATAGGAATGCATTATTTTATATTTTTAATTTCTTTTAGTGCAATACATGGTCTTTTACCACATTATAGAGGAACAATTATATATACAAATCTCCATTAAATGCAGCATTTTATTCTGTAACACTTTTTGTATTATTATTAATTGTGTGGTCATTTACTGATCCTAAAGTGCATAAATGTTTACAGTGTACATTGCAATTAATATCTGCAATAACACTGCTTTACTGTTTTCCTTTCACAGACTGTATGACTTTAATGCTTTATGGTTTTTGTTTATGGTTACACTTTGATATGGCAACGTGTTTATAGGCAAACCTAAAATGACCTATTCTCTTTTTTTCATCTTTATCTTTGCTCTCTTTCTTTTTCTCTCTCGCAGCTCCTCCCCTGGCTTTCCTTGGTTCTCATTCACACTATGCTACTCTGGCTAGCTCTCGACCATACATCAGTGATTATCTGCTTTTTTTATCTGCATACACTATTCTTGTTTATTAATCTATTGAATTACCTCATTTTGTGATTCTTTGATGAACTTATGTGACACTTTTAAGGTGAATCTCCCAAAGCATGCTGAGATCATGTCTGTGTCATGTTTCAACTCAAAATCAAAAGATAAAAAGAAATGAAAATAATGTTTACAAGATCAAAATGATATTCAAATTATAGTGGCAGCTTAATGTTGTTAAGATATTTTGCATTGTGACATTTTCATAACAGTTAAGCTTCCTTCTGAAATCTGTTATTTAAATTTATTATAAATAAGCAATATTATTACTAATTACTAATTACAGTGGCAAAGAAAAAGTGTGAACCCTTTGGAATGACCTGCTTATGTATAAATTTGTCTGTTTTAACTAATAACACACAAATTATTGTATTGTTCTTGTACATATTGAATACATAATTCAAACATTTACAGTGTAGGTTGAAAAAGTATATGAACCCATAGTGCAATGACATCAACAAAAGCTAAATCAAGTCGGGAGTTGGCAAACCTGGAATCCAAATAATGAAACGATTGGAGGTGTGGTTTAAAGCTAATTTTAATTATTAAAAGGTCTCAAACATTTTGAGTTTGCCATTCACAAGAAGCATCTGCTGATGTGGACCATGCCTCACAAGAAAGAGATCTCAGAAGACCTACAATCAAGAATTGTTGATTGATTAAAGCTGGAAATGGTTACAGAGTTATCTTGAAGAGTTTAGAAATTCATCTGTCCACTGTTGTTTATTTTACGGTTGCTACTGTGGGTAGTCACATTGGGTTAACCTCCTCATGGTCACTATAATGTGCTTCGATCTCGGTGGGGTGCATAGTGAGTTGTGCGTGGATGCTGCAGAGAATAGTGTGAGCCTCCACACTCGCTGGTTCTCCGCGGTAACATGCTCAACAAGCCATGTGATAAGATGCGTGGATTGAGTGTCTCAGATGTGGAGGCAACTGAGATTTGTCCTACGCCACTCAGATTGAAGCGAGTCATTCCATCACCACAAGGACTGGTCATTGGGCATGCCAAAATTGGAGAGAAAAGGGGAGAAAAAAACAAAACAGGCATGGTGTCCATGTCAGGACAACACAAAGGAAGCCGCTGATAGCAAAAAAAAACATTGCTACATCCCTGAAGTTTGCCAAAGACCACCTTGACACTCCACATCGCAACTGGTAAAATGTTTTGAATTCGTTTTGGAGGAACATGCAACAACAACATATGGCCTAAAAAGGGCTCTCCATACCACCATGAAATCATCATCCCAACAGTGAAGTACGGTGGAGGGAGCATCATGATTTGGGGCTGCTTCGGGGCCTGGACTGCTTGCCATCATTGAGGGGAAAAATGAACTGCCAAGTTAATCAATATATCCTACAGGAATATGTCAGGGTGGCTGTGCGCCAGCTGAAGCTCAGTAGATGTTGGTTGATGCAGCAGGACATCGAAGTATATCCACTACAGAATGGCTTCCTATTGGAGTGGCCCAGACCTTAAACCTTAATACTGTGGAATGACCTCAAGAGACCAATTAATGCAGAAAACCAGCTAATTCCAAAAGGTTCACATACTTTTCCTGCCGCTGTATATGGTTTAGACATGCTCTACATGAGATTCATACAGTATGTAATCGCATAACACTTCACTGCATTTCAATCACTAATAGAGTTAAAATGCAAGTTGTAGTGGTCCAGCAAGCTTCAATTCTAAATATATTCTTCTTTGCAATTTATTTGATTTATTTACCGTATATGACTTTTACTATGCAAATTGTTTGATTTTGCTATAGTTCTTGTTGTTAGTTTAGCATTTAGCATGTCTTAATTACAGTTAACAAAACACAGTGTTGTTTGATGAAGTTGCATTTGCTTGCATCTAAACAGTGCATCACTTCCTGGTTCTCTCTGACTGAGCTTTTCACTGGCTTTTGCTCTAACAATGTGGTCCTCTTCTATTGAACCATCTGAATTTCTACAACTCTACAAAGTAGAATAGCTCATTCTTCCATTTTCTCTCTCTTTTCAAGTAATTTCACCCTTTTGTGGTGTCCTTTCCCCCTTTATGTCCCTCTCCATTTACAGTTTAAAAGCCTCACTTACCTGGCCTGCTTCAGTTTAAGAAACACTTACATTCTTTCTCTTTAATTTATTCCCTTTGTTTGTTCTTCCTTTCTCCCTTGTCCTCCACTTTATTTTGAATGAACAGAAGCCATTTTCCCCCATGACACCATTGCGTGTTTTTTGTTTGTTTGTTTGTTCTCCCTTCAGCCCCTCCCTTGTCGAACCCGCTCCCATCCACCCTCACTCCTGCATCACAGAGCCCAGGTAGTGGCAGCTCCTTCACCCTGTCTAAGAAGAGGCCCCCACCCCCTCCCCCTGGACACAAACGCACACTATCTGACCCCCCTACCCCGCTCTGTAAAGGTGGGGTACCTGCAGACCTTTGGCCTCTAATTTAAATGTGCTTTAAGCCAAAATGAACCAGTTTCTTCTTATAACTCTAATTTGTGTTGCTGTCAGTCTATTTTTTTTTTTTAAATGGAATTTTATTCAGGTTTTCATTCATTAAGGCCAACATGAGACGTTCAAAGGCAACCAGATTTGTTTTTTCCATTTAAGACATTTTGACCCTGTTCCAAATGGAGCACTGGATGTGGTTTTGCAGGCTCATGACCTTAATATGTCACTGTCCATGAAGTCCTCAAGACCACAGAGTTCAGAAAAGTGTCAGATCTCAGTTCATAACACACTTTGTATTCCCCACATTACCACAAGGGGCGCTATAGGTGATGTTGTGTGAATTGTCTGCTTCTACAGTGAGTTTTCTCTTTTAAGTCAACTACTGTAATGGCAGAGCAATAGTTTGAAGAGAACATTGCTGTGTAAGGAAGTTAATGTCAATATATTTATAGATACTTGCCTACATAAAGTATGATTCTGGCTTTAAGCTGCATTACGACCAAAATGGACCATAAATGCCAAATTTGGGGCAGGGCCACTTTGTGGAAACACCAAGTTCAAATTGCATTTGAATAAAATTCTGACAGTTTTTAAATTGACACTGAGTTCCAATTTTTCTCCATAGATTTTCTCCAGGCTTATATTTTTTGATTTAGTCTTTGAAATGCATTACCAGATCATTTGAATCTCATTCATTCTCTGCGGTGTCATTACATGTTACACTCAAGAATACATTAGAAATGATCAACCATATTGAAAGGGCAATATCGCCATTGAAAGGCTCAGCCTAAAGACCCCATACTTACCCTTTGACCTTTAAATTGAGCCCACATCCCAGATGTGTATGACTTTCTTTCTTCTGCTTAACACAAGTGAATATATTTTGAAGAATATCTCCGCTCTGTTGGACCAAACAATGCAAGTGAATGGTGACCAGACATTTGAAGCTCCAAAATTCACATATAGGCAGCAAATCTTCAAAAAACATTTAACCACTGATAAAAATCACATAAAGGCAGCATAAAAGTAAAAGTCATATGGGATGGGTCATATTAATTACGTTTTTTTGCTGCATTTGTGATTTTAATCAGTGGTTAAATGTCTTTTGAAGATTTGCTGCCTGTATGTGAATTTTGGAGCTTCAAATGTCTGGTTTTCAGACAGCTTTTCAGAATGTGAAAGTGGACATATAAAGTAAAAAGGACTTAAATATTGATCTATTTCTCACCTACACCTATTATATTACTCCAGAACACTAGTCATATGGGTTACTTTTATGTGCTTTTTAGAGCTTGAAAGGCATGGTCCCCATTCACTTACATTGTTCGGACCTGCTGAGATATTCTGTTTTTAGTTATTGCGCAATTAGTTCAATTACAAATCAGTTGACAACCCTAGTAATTACATAATTTGAGATTGATATGGAAAAATTTAGTGCAATACATGGTCTTCCTTGGACCATTATTGTGCATGGCCTGGCTCTACTATTGATAATACAGATGCTTTACTATGTTGAGTTTCTGCCACTTAACAAATCAGAGGTATATTAATTACAGTAAGATATTAAGTTAATTTGGTAAGACATTCCGCAGTGTCACTTTAGTGATTACTGTCAAACAAACTCATCATTTCAGGAAGTGATTCAACACCTTCACCCTTCAACAAGATGTCTCCTGTAACTAACAGATTTGAGGGCATTCCACAACAGCAAAGGTAAACCACCTTCCCACAGGCTTTTTTAGAGCATGTCTGTTAAGTTATATTAGGACATATCTGCTTGTTAAGCACAAGCATTTGCATTAAAAAGGTCAACAAACCTCAGACTGCACATTTATACATGGTCTCTTGTGTTTCATTTGAATATGTCCATGTAACTGTGTCAACATGTTATTTGGGAATGCAAAACAGTTCCTTTTACATCATTTAACTTGCAGAATATGATGCTATGAAACATTATTTTGAGACTTGCATGTGTTCCGTTTCAATTCCAGTCACAACACCACAAAGCCCACACTTGGTCCACGTGTCCTTCCCAAACTACCTCAGAAGGGTAAGTGACATGCTTTCTGGCTGTGCAACATTGCATTACTAAGATTGCACATTACAACATTTGAATGTGGAAACAATGAATTCTGCTGAATTGTTCATTTAGTCAATAATGCATCAATCATTATGAGTTTCTAGTTAATTGCATTCACGTGTATTTTTAGTTCAATTATAATTAGTTTTATTCATAGTGCACCACATCAACATATTCGCACACAGTAGGCCTTGTTGAAAACAATGCAAGTCGGTGCTTTCGTAGTTGCATTAATCATACGCAACCTTAAACATAACCTAATATTTACTCTTAAGTGTGATTCATTTACCAGTCATTACTTCATGATATTGTTTGATACTGCTGCTAGTTTGCTAGTTTTGCACTTCCTTTTTGGCCCGTGCTGGGTATTGTGGAAAATATTTCCACAAATTTGTCTTCCATAGCAATCCAGAACTGTAGATTAGAACGTATGAACCATAAGAAAGCAAATGTGTATCAAAACTGCTGACATATTTTGTTTGTCATTAGTCGCCCTGCGTAAGATTGACACCATCCATCACCCATCCATGGATAAAACAAACCATCCTCCTGAGGCAATCATGTTCCAGAAGACTCTGCAGAGCACTGACACCCCACAGAAAGTTCCATTAGCTGACAAACCTCAACCTGTGGACATAGCTCCTAAACCACAGCCTTCAGAATTACCCCCTAAGCCAGGAGAACTTCCTCCTAAACCTCAGCTGTCTGACCTTCCCCCTAAACCCCAGCTGGGTGATCTACCTCCTAAACCTCAGCTAAAAGACCTCCCGCCCAAGCCTCAACTGACTGATATTTCCCCACCCAAACCTACAACCACTGAGCTTCTACACAAACCTCCGTCTGGAGAAGTTGCCCCCAAGCCCCTGCCATCAGATAGTCCAACAGTCATTCCACAAGAGGAACTGTCACCTCAGCCTGTCCAGTCTAGTGAAGACACCAATGGAAGTCCAACGTCTGCACAGGAGACACCTGTACCATTGCCCAGGAAGATAAATCCGGTAAGCAGTTGGTCTTTGAAAGCAAATACTTTTTCAGCAACTTGAGAGATTCTGACAAACAAGCTTACTATAGCTTTGCTCCAAAACCTAGCGAGCTATTTACACTGAATGCACTTTTGCGTGCAGTTGTACTATATTTGTAAAAAGATATATACGTATCAATTTAAAATAACATGTCTCAAGCATGTGCATTATGGTCCATTTATTGCGCTGTGACTAGAACAGCCCCTAATGCAGCATTCCAGGACACAACCACACTAATAATTTTTTGTCTAAAAACGCATTCATTTTGCTAAGTTTAATCATCTCATCCACACTAAAACAGCGTTTTCCCCTGCCAAAAACTAAAAGTTTTGAAAACTTTCTCCATTACCACATACTTAAAAAACAATGCCATTAGAAAACTGAAAACAAGAGTTTTCGAACAAAAATTTATTATTTTGGATGTGGCATAACTCAACTGGAACCTCAAAATTTAGCTGATTTGGAACACTGTACATAGGCAACAACTTCCCGATTGAGTTTGAATTAGTGTTACTTTGACGCTAGCATGCTGCTAAGCTAGCAACATGAAATTCAAGTGGTATGTAGTGCACACACAATAACTGGGTAAAATAGTACATTTTTAATTAGATTAAACTATTTTTTGTATCAGTACATGGATTACCGCTTCCACTGACCTTATCGCAGTGCATTTTTGGGATTGCCTTTTCACTGAAGAATATGTGCATTTTATCTTTTTCTTTTTTTAATTGCAGTATCTAAGGGCCTGTTCAGACTGAACACGTCTGCATTAAAGCTAGACACAACACAACAGATGGAACCGAAAGCAGGTCTCTCGAGATGGATTTTGAAAAATTGATCTTTTAACTTGACACAGCGTTTATAAGACACGGCACTCATTGAGACTATGCTGTAAAACATTATAACATACACTGCCTGGCCCAAAAAACTAGCTCTATGGATTTAAATAAGCAGATACTGAAGAGCCTATGATTTGATCATTATTGCGGTGATTAATATGTTTCAGCTGGCAAAAATTATTTTAACTTTAACTGATGTAGTGTGTAGCTTCTCATTTCTTAAACATGTCGTAAGACGTATCCCATGATTGTGGAAAACATGTTACTGTGTTTCAGAAGGGGCAAATTATTGGCCTGCATTAAGCAAAGAAAACAACCAAGGAGATTGCTGAAATCACAATTGGGTTAAGAACTGTCCAATGCATTACTAAAACCTGGAAGGATAGTGGTGAACCGTCAGCTTTGTGGAAGAAATGTAGTTGGAAAAACATCTTGATTGATTGTGATCAGAGATAATTAAAATCATAAAAAAATCGACTGTAGAACTCACAGCTATGTTTAATTGTGAGTTTCTACATGCACAATGTGACGAGAATTTACAGGATTGGGACTTAACAGCTGTATAGCCAGATTTACCCAATACCAAAGTGATGGGCGCATCAGGGTAAGAAGGGAACCGCATGAAGTGATGCACCCATCATGCATAGTGCCCACTGTACAAGCCTCTGGAGGCAGTGTTATGTTCTAGGGTTACTTCAATTGGTCAGGTCTAGGCTCAGCAAAGTTATGGCAATTAAATGAAGTCAGCCTAGTACCTGAATGTACTGAATGACCAGGTTATCCCATCAATGGATTTTTTCTTCCCTGATGGCATGGGCATATTCTAGGACAACAATGCCAAGATTCATCAGGTTCAGATTGTGAAAGAGTGGTTCAGGGAGCAAGAGGAATCATTTTCACACATGAATTGACCATCACAGAGTCCTGACCTTAACCCCATTGAAAGTCTTTGGGATGTGCTGGAGAAGACTTTATGGAGTGGTTCGACTCTCCCGCCATCAATACAAGATCTCGGCCAAAAATGAATGCAACTCTGGATGGAAATAAATGTTGTGACATTGCATATGGTTGTCGAAACAATGCCGTGGCATAATCAAAGCTAAAGGTGGTCCAACTAAATATTAGAGTATGCAAATCTTTTTGGTTTTTGACCAGGCAGTGTATGATGATTTGAAATAAACAGCAATGCGCGGCTTCACGATCAAATACATCTGTCAAGCACATATTTACATAGAAAACAATTAGAAAAACACCATAGACTGACGCAAAAGTGTGTTCTGTATGAATGACCCCTTAGAGGGCAGCATAAGTTTGCTGCCTACCTTTTGGAACAGCATTCATGTCAGGAGCGCCTCTATAATCCTTTAAAATGCTGTCTAGGTAAACGGCTCACTAGAGTATGGAACATTACTAGTGATGCACTGAGACCATTTTTTTAATCAGTTTAGAATATCTATACCTCACTGTGGCGATCTGATTGGGAGTACTCTTTTATTATTTATATTTATTTATTAATAGATCTATTCATATTTATTTATTAAAAATGTCAGTATTGGAGCCGATACCGATCCAGGTATTGGATCGGTGCATCCCCTACTCAATGCATTACTATCTATTTCTTATTTTTTCTTTTCTTTTTTTTCAGATCAAGAGTAAAATGCGACGGGTAAAGACCATTTATGATTGTCAAGCAGATAACGATGATGAGCTGACGTTTGTTGAGGGTGAGGTCATCGTGGTGACAGGAGAAGAAGATCAGGAGTGGTGGGTGAGTATAAAACCACACAAACCACACCTTTTACATTACAAGAGACTTTGTAAGCATGTTATATTGAAACCATGAAGATCCTGCATGTTTTATTTCATTATCTCTACATTTACATTTCCGCATTTGGCAGATGTTTTTATCCAAGCAACATTCAAGTTATAAACTCAGCAAAAAAGAAACGTTCCTTTTTCAGGGCACTGTATTTTAGATCATTTTTTAAAAATACAAATAACTTTACAGGTCTTTATTGTAAAGGGTTTAAACAATTGCTGCGTCCCAATTCGGATACTATCCGTCCTAAATAGTATTCGAAAATAGAATTAGTACGTCCCAAATCGTAGTATGTTGAAATGAGTGTTCCAAAGATACTCGGATGGTCTACTATTTCCGGTCAGAATCCGAAGTGCAGATCGATGCACACTCTAATATAATATTGCCCACAACCCATTGCGTGCGGGAGGGAGGAACTTTGAGATGATGCAAACATGGCGGGCGGATGCGGCAGCGGAGATGCGCCCTCAGTTTTTAAGTGTAAGAACTTAAACGTTTAGCGCTAATTAAAGTTATATTTTATTGTCTCATAATATTAATGGATTTGTGTTGTGCAAAAAAAGTACCGTGTTTATCTTGTAGGGTCCGATGAAGACACTGAGCGCCTCATTAACTGGCGCATTGCCAACTACGATGTTTGTTTAACTGTCGCGGTGTGCGTAACTAGGCAACCACGTTCTCTTCCATTGCATGACGTCTTCGTAGTATGTCCCAGAACGTGCATACTCTTTTGCTACACACTCAAAAGTATGTACATTTTCTTCAAAAAAAGAGTACATACTTTTAGGTCGTAGTATAAGTAGGCGAATTGGGACGCAGCAAATGTTTTCCATGCTTGTTCAATAAACCATAAACAATTAATGATCATGCACCTGTGGAACAGTCGTTAAGACACTAACAGCTTACAGATGGTGGGCAATTAAGGTCACAGTTATAAAAACTTAGGACACTAAAGAGACCTTTCTACTGACTCTGAAAAACACCAAAGTAAAGACTCTCAGGGTCCCTGCTCATCTGAGTGAATGTGCCTTAGGCATGCTGAATGGAGGCATGAGGACTGCAGATGGGACCTGTTGTATCCCCCCAGAAAGGAACTTACAAGTGCCTTGGTGGAAGAGTGGGGTATCATCTCAAAGCAAGAAGTGGCAAATCTGGTGCAGTCCATGAGGAGGAGATGCACTGCAGTACTTAATGCAGCTGGTGACCATACCAGATACTGACTCTTACTTTTGACCCCCCTTTGTTCAGGGACACATTATTCCATTTCTGTTAGTCAGATGTCGCAAGTATAAATCCAGGGTGTGCTGAGTGACTCCAGCACACCCTGGTCTCCTAAGCAACCAAAATGGCCCGGTTGCTAGGGAGAGTAGAGTCATATGGGGTAACCTCCTCGTAGTCGCGATTAGTAGTTCTCGCTCTCAGTGGGGCACGTGGTAAGCTGTGCTTGGAGTAGCATGAGCCTCCACATGCTGCGAGTCTTGGCGGTGTCATGTACAACGAACCATGTGAATCGAAATTATAATTTTTGCTTTAGTCATGCAGCCCTAATTTATATATTTACACAATTGTAAACACCAGAAAGGTTTCTAAAATCCACATTCTTTCTTTGTTCTCAGATCGGGCACATTGAAGGGCATCCAGAGAGAAAAGGTGTATTCCCGATGTCTTTCGTTCATATCTTGTCTGATTGATAAACAGATGTCGGCCCTCCACTTCCCATCCAGCGTAATATCTCTGGCTATGGGACACACTTAGCTGCTGAATCAACAATGCAAGTTTTAAGAAGATGGAACCACAATGAATAAAAACACATTTTCACCTTACCAACTTATACTATAAATGGTGTCTTTCTTTACTGTTGTTACCCATGCCGTTTTATACAGTGTACCGTACCCACTTAGGCTGCACCCGCTTAAAAGACCAGCACTTTTCCCCTCCACTGTTACTGTATCTCTGTATATAAGATTGTACATAAATTTGTGCGAGTGTGTTAGTCTGAAAATGTGTGAAGTTGTACTCTATCTGCCACTAAGTCACGACTGGGGGCCAGTTTTGTTCTAAGAATTTGAAGTATTAATGTGGCCATTGTTGAAATCATCTATGGCAGGGACAAATATGTGAAATAACTTCCCTGAATGTCAGGAGTTCAGTTGTTTTTACTTTCACATTTCCCAATACATCAAGCATGTCCAGGAGTGAAATGTTAATTTTAAGTTCCCCATCTCATTCTTGCTATTTTGTGTAAATAATTAACTTGTGCAATGCATACAGCATTACCTGTGGTCAAATGGTGCAAGGCCTCTCACCGGTTGCTACTCTGTGATCCCAGGTTTCATTTACTGAAGGACAGTGCTTTGTAATTTAGTGGTGTTCCACAAACACACTGGTCACCTTTTTGTTTCCATTCTGGCTCTTTACTATTGTGACAAGCGTTTGAAGTTTTGAGAGGTCTTGGATACTTGAAATATTTTTTCTGCAGTTTTCATAGATGTTATATTACATAGTGGTATAGATGGATGTAATGTATTGCAATTAGAATCAATGTTATTTTAGTCCATTATATCCCTATGCTGCCAGTAACCAAGGTTTTTAAAAATCAATAACCGTTTTACCATTCAGTTTCAACATATAAACCGCCAATGTAGGACTATAACCCCTTTTCAATATGACATTTGAATTGGTCTTTGTAGTCACCAGAACACAACCTTCAAAGTAATGATTTCAAGAGGGCATTAAATCAATTTTGGCAGATTGTGGAGTTTAATCCTTATGTCAACAAGACTTAGTATTAATTGAAGAAATACAGTTGCAGCTTCCCAGTCAATGTTTTAGCCAAAATGTCACCCTTTGAAACACTGAAATAAACCAGATTTCAAACATGGTTGTTTATGGATTGAGACTTGGATATTGTTCTACTCCTTTCCTATTGACTGCAGATTCCGACGACGAAAGTCCATATTCTGTCTGAACTTGTGCAACACTTGCATTTCATTAATCAATAAAAAAAAAAAACACCACATGTTAAACAATGGCTCCAATTCTTAAGTCCAGTTGACCTAGGGTACCCTTGCCATTATAACAAAGGCGTTTCCTGCAACTGGGCCCAGGGTACTTTTAAAGGAGAAAAATAACTCATGATTCATGTACAAACTGAAGTGACAACAGAAATTTATTTGCAGTCCAGCAAACTACAGCTCTTAATGGTTAATTTACATTCATACCAAATGTCAAACAGGACCCAGAGTCAATTGAGCAACCCATTACACAACTCATTTAAAACAAGCAGATTCACTTTTGTCAACATAAAGTGCAATGTCATAAAATTATAGTTCAACTTAAAGAGAACCTTTTTGGTTTAGATACCAGACTGCTGGTAAAGAAATTATATAAAAAAAGGACAAATGATAATCTCATTTTGACACTTGAGCTTTGTGTGCCAACTTCTTGGTTTGATCCACCTTCTCCACAGATTTAATGACCCCGACAGCAACAGTCTGTTTCAAATCCCTTGCTGCAAATCGACCTGAAAGACAGAATTTAGGGGTGAATCAAAGTCTTAAGGTTGATTTGACTAATGATACTCAAGTACCTCCTTACCTAAAGGTGGATAACTGAAGAAGCTCTCCACACAGAGGGGCTTATTGGGGACAAGTTTGACAGTGGCAGCATCTCCTGACATCAGGTACTGAGGCCAGTCCTCTAGTTTCCGCCCCGTACGCCGATCCAGCTTCTCTTGCAGCTCAGCAAAGCGACAGGAAACATGAGTTGTATGGCAGTCGAGTACAGGGGAGTAACCAACCTTGATTCTACCTGGGTGGTTCAGCATGATTATCTGTTGAAATCCACAAAATAAAATCTGTAGTAAAGGTTACAAGTTCAGTCACAGTTCAACAAACTGAAGCAGAGCTACCTGAGCAATGAAACTGCTAACATCTGTTGGCGGGTCCTGCTGTGCATTCCCCGCTACATCACCCCTTCGTAGGTTCTTCACGGCTACGTTCTTAATGTTGAAGCCCACGTTGTGGCCAGGGAGGGCAGTCTGAAGGCCCTGGTGATGCATCTCGATGGACTTGACCTCTGCAGTCAACTTGGCTGGGGAGAAGGTCAGGACCATCCCAGGCTTCAAGACACCGGTCTCAATTTTTCCCACAGGCACTGTGCCAACACCTTGGAAGAGTGATTGTGAATTGACCCAATTTTGACTAAAACAGCAAACCATGCAGTAAAAGATCTTGAATGACTATTCTACCTACCACCAATCTTGTAGACATCCTGAAGTGGTAGGCGTAATGGCTTGCTCACATTGCGTACAGGAGGGAGCAGGGAATCAAGGACCTCCAACAGGGTCCGGCCATTTGAGTGGCCTTCTTTCCTTTTCAGCTTCCATCCCTTGAACCATTGCATCTGAAAAAAAAAGCACTTTGTCAGTGGAACAGTAGATAAATCTTTGAGGCAAGAAAGATTAAGGTTATGTCACCCTCTGAGATGGAGCAATCATGTTCTCCCCACTCCAACCAGACACTGGTATGAAAGGCACTGCACTAATGTCAAAGCCAATCTTCTTGATGAAGACAGAGACGTTCTTGACAACCTCCTCGTAACGTTTCTGGCTGAACGGTGGTTCGGTCAAGTCCATTTTGTTGACGCAAACCATAAGCTGTTTGACCCCAAGGGTGTAAGCCAGCAAAGCATGTTCTCTTGTCTGACCATTGCGAGATATTCCAGCCTCAAATTCACCCTTGGCAGCTGAGACAACCAATAGAGCAGCATCAGCCTGAAGTAGAAAAAAATATTGCCATTTTGTTGGAAAGTTAAAATTGTTAAATTTGGTGGTATAGCTGGTTCCCAAAGTTAACACTCTGGGAATCAGCACCTGAAGTAGATCAATACCTGTGAGGTTCCTGTGATCATGTTCTTGATGAAGTCACGATGGCCAGGTGCATCAATTATGGTAAACGTGTACTTCTGAGTGTTGAACTTCAACAGAGAAATATCAATTGTAATGCCACGTTCCCTCTCTGCTTTTAGCTTGTCCAGAACCCAGGCATACTTGAAAGAACTCTTTCCAATCTTCAAAATTAAAAAAATTAAAAAAACGTTACACTCAACTGCCACAAAAACTTAGAAAACTGAATAAACTAGTACTAACCTGGGATGCTGCCTTCTCATACTTCTCGATTGTTCTGTGGTCCACCCCTCCACATTTGTAGACAAGGTGACCTGTGGTCGTGGACTTGCCACTGTCCACATGTCCTATTATTACTAGGTTAACATGGATTCTTTCTTTTGCCATTTTGTAGACTTTTGTTACACGGTTTCCACACAAAATACGGAATTTGTAATGCACTGTTTGTACCGCGCGACGTGAAATTGCAGTGAAGTGAGTTGTCTTATGGCCATGAGTATCCGTAACGATGATTGAGTCCTGCTGAAATCAATAATGTCTGACGCAGCATTGCCCTTGGTGCAATAATATCAGCCACGCCCACAATTAACTATATTATATTATATAAATCTTTACAAAAATGACCCCGGTAACTACTTCAACAACATTTATTATTCGTGGTTAATGTTATATAAATATATAAAAGGGTTAAATGTTATCATTTGTTAAATATGCTGAATTCAAATAGTTAAGCTCAAACGACAGCATTTGTGGCGTATTGATTACCACAAACATTTATTTTGACTCGCCCTATACTTAAAAAAAAAAAAAAGAAAAAAGAAAAGAAAGAAGAAGAAAAGGCAAACTCTGGGATACAATGAGGCACTTAGGCTACAATGTAAGTGAAAGGGACCAATCCATAAACGTTAAAATACCCACTGTTTCAAACGAATAGCCAAAAGACGTAAACAATTTGCGTTTTAACACGATTTTAGTCTGAGAAAATCGCTTTCTAACCTTTTATTTGTAAAGATATAGTCAATTGTACAACTGTTGCCATGAAGATATATTACCAACAAACGTTTAAGCGTGCATACAAATGACGATTTAAACAACTTTACAGCTCATATAATACATGAGTAATAATTCATGTATGCCTAAAATTTAGGGGGGGTGTAAGTTGAAATAATTTTTTGTGGTAATCAACATTAGGCCTATTCCACAAGTGCTATATATGTTGATCTTAACTTGAACCAGGAATACTCCTTTAATGCAATACGAACTACTATGAGCTAACATTGAACAATTGTATTTGTATAAATTAACAATAATCAAGATGAATAAATGCATAATATAATCTCAAATTAGGCCTCAGCCATCAGTCTCACTCATCTGAGTCATATAGACAGGTTTGTTTATCACAAATAATATGGGAGTTGGGGTCAAAAACACTTGGAATTTTTCATATTAGTAACTGGCTGTTTTTTTGGAGAGTGCACTGTCAGTCAATAATAGCCTATTTTTATTAGTGCATTTGCACACGTTTACATAACGGTCCTGACTGTATGCATCAGGTGTATCGCGCATGTGCAACAGCAGCATTTGACCAGCAGGGGGCGTGTTGAATAGAATTTCATTACCTTCAGTTACATTACAACAAATGATCGCATGTCTGACATAGATGCAAGTCTATACTATTACTATATACTTTACGGCAGATACTATAATGCCTTTCATGTTATATAACACAAGTTGGTGCTTCAATTAAGTAATTGATCTTTTGTTTGAAATGAATGCGAGAAACACAATGACGTTTTATTAACCCGGAAATAACAGTCAGTAATACAGCTGAGAGAGCGAGAGAGAGAGAGAGCGATCCAAACCCTTCTCCCTGGAGCTTATAGCGTGTAACCTGGACTCCAGACGTGTTTTTCAGCATTTCACAATCAAAGGTGTGTATTTATCCATTTCTTATATCGAGCATATGCGCTTGTTCTCTTTATACTGTATGTGTGCGGCTTTAATGTGTATAATCATAACTCAGAATGCATTAGTGAAATAGTACAGCATGTGATTGAGCAGTGTGCTTTCAGCACGATGGCACCCATCCGTTTGAAAGGATATAGACAGGAACAGATGAGTTTTTGACAATGGTGTATAAATGCATTTATATGACGAGTACAAATGGAAACAATAAAGCAGCTTATGGATCACAGAGTGCAATGCAGTCAAAATTGAAACTTCACCCACTGAGTGCATGCATTGTGCAACATTGGTAAGACCTGTTCTAATATTACCCTCTTTATACGAAGAAAAAGGCTGGATACTTTTGTAAAGACAATCATTGGCTCGGTTGGGTGTCCAACTGGTGCTTCTGCACAGATCGAATGTCCCAAGTGGGTATATTGAAAGCTAGTGGTCAGTTGTAGTGCATTAAAATGCATGCCTAGTGCAACTAGGGGTCATTTAATCCATTAGTGTAATGACAGCAAAACCTTTCCTGGTTAAAAAAAAAGTCTTTATGCGTTTACATGTGAGAAACTTGCGATTATAACTATGCATATCCTCTAAATTTGCCTGTCCACCTCGACAGATTAAAATCAGTGATTGTATTTATTGGCAGCAGCAAAAAAAAAAAAATATGCAAATCAAAATTGCATTTGTCATGGTATTTGGACACATGGCCAACAGTGTCATGTTCTGCAATAATGTCATGCAATTTGTAGCACTTCCCATTTTCAAGACTTTGACTTCTCAGAATGAATGTTAAAATCATTGCTAGTGTGGCATAGAAAGCAGGATTTTACCTCCTTGTATATTATGTTGTCATATCAGATTTATATTCTGTACCTTTGGATTAAACTATCAACTTCTGTCATCGCAGTCATTCACATGCAACAACTGAGTTCACACTGTTCGATTAATGTCGTATTTCTTGTCCTTCCCTCTCCTTTTATGGTATGTAGGTGAGGCTTGGAGTCAAGCATACAGGAAGACTGTGACGTGTTGATTTCTGACACCTCGTTGCGTGTCGATGCTGTCGAATCTATATTTTCAGTCTTATCCAGATAAAATGGGTTACTAATGTGGTAACCTGTTTGTTTGTTCAGGAGGATGCTGCCTGCATGTATTGCCTGTAGATCATTCTAGTGTCATCAGAGTAAATTGAAAGGATCATCATTTATGTAAGTTTAATGTTGAATGAGGGAAAATATAACAAGCTTTATAACTGTACATTGTATTAAGGGTGTGAATTACAGACTTTAAGCTCCTTTTTGCATTTCAAATGTCGCTATCATCGTTAGTGGGACATCCCACAGTTACATTAGCTGGGCCAAACTAATAATTTCTAATCAGTCCTAGATAAATGGGATTTATCAGATGAACTGGATCACTGAGCTGGCTTATTTCATACAAGCTAGAAACCAAAAAACATCTGGTTTATTTTTTTAAAACAGACCCTTCTGGCTGTTTTTTCAGGAGTAATTGGGTTAAAGTCTCTAACATTACTATTTGATTTTGACCTGGTGGAAGATTTCCTATTTTAATCGGTTTCTGATGCCTTGCCGACATATATCAGTTGGCTGAATTTACTGCTTTGGTTCGTTGAGTTTGATTATTTGGATGCTTTTAAATATAAAGTAGGTTTTATTCCTGATTTCATACCTCATTTCAAATCCTTCTTCATAGCTAAATTTTCACATACTAGGTATGTGAAGGTTACAAAATTTCAATGAATAGTTTACCTAAGGCTCCTGGAGGGAGGTTACTGTGGAAGACTTCTGAAATGACTTAAAAGGGGCATTGTCATGATTTTCCTCTCCTCTTATCAAATTTCCCTTGATAAGAGGAGTACATAAGAGTTCATTGTATCATAAAAACATACTGTATGTTTAAGAACTCAAAACTTCCTCAATGCATAAAAATGCATGAATGCTATGCATAAAAACTTCAATAACAGCATTGATCTGCGAAAATGTCTCGTTCTCTACCTCCATCTCTACCTCCATGAATTTGTGACATCATACAGGGTACTCGTTAATGCATGACTTCCTTTACAGCAAGAGATCAACACCTCGTTTTTAATCATTGCAAATTTGGCCTGCCCTCTGGCACTCAGTCGGTAAACAGAGAGAGCACAACAGATAGGCCTACCAAAGGAGACTTACACAGGACTTATTTTTCTATATAAATATGTGGCGGTGCTGAGAAAAGCACTCGCACAATTACCAACACCCATCTTTTATTATCTTGATGCAGAGAGCAAAAGAGTGGAAGAGGATAAAATGTGGCAGATTATTAAGATCAGAAGAGATTAAATGTGAAAAATGGAGAAGATCAAGGAGCTTGTTGAAATAAGATGAGTTTGGAGTGTTTTTGGTGTAGGGGTGATTGTTGAATTGAACGAGGCAGTGGAAGCATGTGAGAACGTCTGGACCATGCAATGTTTTTGCACATTAGAGGCAGATGTTGCGGATCGGAATGTGTTCAAATGATCATGCTGCATCACAAAGACAAGCAGGTGATTGGAGTCTCCTCTCTAACAGCCAACAGGGGAATGTCCATGGTGTGCTTAGGTCAGAGGATCTTGGTATCTGTTCTCACTTAACCTCTAGATGGTTCACATTGCTTTGCCTGCATGTTTGACCATGTGGGGCAAACATTATGGGTCTTTAAGTTTTAAGGACAGATGTTGTAAATAGAGCTACTCACCACTGTACTGAATCTGTGAAATTCATCTGAGAGATATCTAACATGGAACTGTTAGGTGTGTGTATGTGTGCTTGTTTGAGAGAGGAATTGAGGGAAAGACGAATCGAAAAATTACACTGGCAACATTTTTGCAAAATGGCATTTCATTACATGTATCGCAGCAGTTCCAAGGTGAAAATGTCCACTGTGTGCTGCTGAAAGTGAGTTAAATTTTCTCTCAGACAGATAAGGTTTTAAAGGTTAGTGCTCTATCGAGTTTTAAATAAAAAATATGTACTTTAAACTTATACCTAACCGATAGTGTCATAAAACCAAATGTAACATGAAAAAGGAAATTGCTGATGAAACAAATTTATTTTGTGTCGCTTCTATGGCTCTTCAGGACTTGTACCCCAGACTTTTGCACCGTTGCAAGTGCACCGCTGTGTCAGTTGAGCTATCGTGCAATTTGATTACTCTTGAAAAAGCTTGTAAATGTATTTGATTAGGCAAATGTTAAAATGTATAATATTGGGCTAGAGTAAAATTGATTTTGTCATAAAATAGCATTGTTTGAGAAACGGGGCAAAAGGTAAATGTTTATGAGCTGATAATCTGCCTTTTTTCTCATGATTTGTGTTAAAGGGAATACAAGTAATTGTTGTAGCGCCTCAAGTGTTCACCAGAATATTTCCATAATGCATAAAATGAGCCATGTAACAGTCATTTTGCAAATATTTTGGTATAGTAACGTGATTCTATGAGACCAGGTTGTGGAAAAAGCTATTCAGCTACCTTAGTAAGCATTCTAAGCAATGGTAGTAGTGCAGTTGTATTACTCATGTATGCATGTATACTCATTAATTGTATTCCAAATCAGTCAGAAGCTGTCTGGATGTCTTTCTGGAATGACACAGATTGTTCTTATATTCACCTCTCTGCTCTTGACTTATGGCTAAAATATAAGCCTATAGTGTTTGCTTGGTGCTTATTTAAGGGTGTTATCTACAAGCTAGCCAACAAAATTATCCTTTTCAAGAGGAAGCAAACCTTGCAACATGTGCAAAAGTGGAGTTTCCTCAGAGAAAAGTAACCGTGGTTTATGTTCAGAATCATAGCACAATATATGTGCATAGTGTGTGTGTGATATGTATGTATGTATGTATGTATGTATGTATGTATGTGGGCTGTCAATCGATTACAATTTTTAATCAAATTAATTACATGGTGTACCGATTAATTAATTGCATATACAAATATTTACTGAGAAAGCCCCTCATATAACTATAGTTCAATGTATAATGATGAAATAATTATAAATAGTTATCTTTATTTATTTATATATATATATATATATATATATATATATATATATATATATATATATATATATATATATATATATATATATATATATATATATATATATATATATATATATATATATATATACACACACAGATAAGTAAAATGCATTACATTCTTGTAGCAGTAGAGTTAATCATTGATAAGACAAAAAGCAGCTTTAGAATACAATGTATTGTTTACTACCATATTATTGATCATTAGTTAAACATTGACATACAGTTTTTTTTTTTTTTATATAGAAACAAGCCAGGGGTATACATAGTACACATACTACAGATATATTTTACAATAATGCCAAGACATTATATTCATTACATAGTGCAATGGTTTTCAATGCTTTTGGAGTTGTTGGAGGTACAAAGAGTATTTAAATAATATTTCAAGTCTTTACAAAAAAGTGCAAATGGGGGCTTTATAGACAGAAATTTACACTTATGTATAAAAAAACTTGGCAAGAAAAATAAACAGATTAATCAGAAAATATTAACTTAAGTTATCAAAACTGTGAAAACCAAATAAACCGTCTTTATAAAGCAAAGAAAAACTAGTTAAAATAGAGGTACGTAGAAACAAAAATTTCTCCAAAATACTACAGCGTGGACACATTCCCAAAAAAGGAGAGGGCCAGATTCATCTACAGCATTACAGAAGGAGCAAAGTGGATGTATTTCAGGGAGCATGTTTCTTAAATAAAGATTGACTGGGTAAAAACGGTGTAACAGTTTAAAGGACACCTCCTTGTTGGTAATGAAATATTTGTGTGGTAAAGACCATACGACCTGCGTCAGACATGCTTGTGTCGCGTCTCGGGTGTGTTGCGTCATAAAAATAAAATGTTTAGGTCACTGTGTCAAGTTAAATATAGTTTAATACTCAATCTTTTAACACATCTTGAGATCCCTTAGTTCGCATTTGCGCTCCTTCAAGTGTGTCCACTGAAGGGTTGTTAATGTTTTGTTCACTGTAATAAACTGTGTGTTGCTCGCACAGCTGAAATTTCACTTACTGCCCTCTGGAAAAGTATAATGTGTGTGTGTGTATATGTATGTGCATATATATATACATATGAATCCTTTGACACTTAGGATAATTGAGGGACTTGTACACTACTATTACAGAAGGTGCATTAATTGATGCTCAAGAAGACAAGACACTACTATATGTATACTATACTTTATGTAATTATCTATAATGTAGATTGTGATGAGCAGTACTTCGATTAATGGGTCATCAGCTGGCTGACTTTTCTACGGCTTTCTATCTAGTTTTTGAACAGCAATCGAAAATGTGCAATACTATAATTTGGCATCTAAAAACAATAATTTGTCTCCTTAATGTTTCAGTTTAGGAGCCAATGGCTCTAAGTCATTTTTTTTTAGTCTGGAGCCCTGAATTTACCAAAGAATTATAAAATGGCTGCGCTTTAAAATCCTCTCCATTTGATCATCTGTATTCGCAATCACACAAGGCCTTCAACATATCTGCTTTCCTGACCTGTATTGGTTGCCTTTATTTAAAAAAAAAAAAAAAATTGTGACAGTAAATTGGCAAATAATAACTTCCCCGATGTTACAACACAAGTCTACAACAAGGAGTTGGCAGAGTTGAGTTAGCTTCCCAGATCACATCAATAAATCACTATTGTGAAGTTTAAATGATCAATGTGCTGCACTTATAAAAGTAATAATGTAACGCTTCTCTACTTATTCTGGACATTTTTAAAATGTCTTAAAACCTTTTACATGTATAGATTTTTTTAATTAGCCTGCAATTTACACAATATTACTTTTAAAATATTTTTTATGAAATCAAATTCAAAAACTGCAAATTTAAATACACTTTATAAAATGTATGAATTTGTTTATGTATGAAATAAACCAGGACAACAACCTGGAGTTTTAAATAAGTGTATTGTTTGGACATTTTATTCAGTGTACAAAAGGTAGTGAACAGTTATTGTACATTCTATCTCTGAACAAGAACTCATGAGTGGAAACAGACAAATTCTATATAGGTTAAATGGTGCTTTTAAGACTTACCTCAAATTTATCTCATGGGATTAAAGCATTGTGCTTTGGTATGTGCATATAGGCCCTGATTAAATCTTAGAATGGCGCTATTAATAGTAAATGTCATTCATGCTATTATAAATAGTGCAAAGAATGCTTAGTAGTGAGTGGTTTATTATTAGATTTTTAACTTTACCTCTTGTTTTTTCGGAATCAAAAATATGAGTCCGGAATCTATTTCATCAATTCCAAAACCAGGAATCGGAGTTGATTCCCAAATTTCTGGAATTGAACAGCCCTATTCTGATGCTGCTAGTACAACATGCTATCAGTAGCTGTAAAGGGGTTAATGGAATGGAGGCGGCGAGAACCGGCTTGACAATAAAAATAATAGTTTATTATGCCATTATATACTGCCGTCTCCAGTTGACCCTTATCCCGCTTGGGCTAATCAGCCTGATTAGGGGCCAGGTGTGCAGAAGCATGACCCGCCCCACCCTCCGCCCTGCCACAGCGTTAAAAGGAAATGTGTTTGCGCATGAATTGATGCAAAAATGTCTGATGGGGGATGCCACTTGTTAGTAATTCGGCTTAATGTGGTTGATTACAGGGTTCTAGAACATTCAGAACAAACATTTCGATTTCCTGTGTGATATGTTGCTTTGTTTTATTTATATACAAGCACATAGATGGCCTGAGGCCGCTAACGGAGCAGTACTGAAAGGCACAAAAGTCTCATTTTGATTTCATGAGTGTATTAATTGCAATCTATTGTAATCTTTTCATCCCAATAAGAATGTTAGTTCTGGAGAAATGTGTAGTGCATTTGGAGGTTAGTGAAGGAGTTGGTGCTATAGGACTCTTACAAGAGTGCAAAGTGCAGACGGTGGCGTTCAATGTATTTTTTTTGTAGCAGAAACAATGCTTTACATTTTCTGTCACACTCTGAAACTTGTCTTCCCTTAAGGCCACTACACTACAAGAGCAGCTTTCATTTACTTTAACATTAATTCAAGCAATTTTACACCAAAGTCAGAATTACACCATAGGCTAATGCTTGTTTGTCTCATTTGTTTGGTTTATAACCGGAGAAGTGTACTGTTAATACTGTGGGCCTGTTGTTTTAAGAATGCTAATCTTAAGAATTTGCCTATGAAAGTCGAAGGAAGCTGATTATACAGTAATATTCACTCTCAACTAGCTCACCAAGCTTCCTGTTTTACCTGACTTTGACCTGCGCTGTTGGATGCTGTTTAAACTGATAAATTTAACATATTTGTTAGTTGCAAATTCCAGATGTTTAATAAAAATAAAAATAAATCCCTTTCATCAATTTATCATTTATCATTCTTTGTTATTTTTTAAAAAGTACATGAAAAATGTTCAATTTGGCCTATAATTACACTTAAAAGGATTTTTGTCATCCATGTTGTTCCATCCAAACAGATTATTTTCTTCTGTGGAACACAAAATTAGATGTTAGGCAGAATTTTATGGACTGATAGCCTCAATCACTATTGACAATAACAGTGAATAGTGATTGAGACTGAATATTCTTCTTAATGTCTCCTTTAGAGTTCCACAGATGTAAGAAAGAAAACATGTTTAAAACAATAAGTAAATAATGTCAGAACATTCATTTTTGGGTGAACTATCCCTGTGATATGCACACAATATCTTGTAGCTGCATGTAATGCTGTATTTTCATAATGTCATGTTTCCACATGTCATCCAGTAACAGATGAGCTGAGCGATGCAATATTCCTTGATTGCCATATCCACTTTCTAACATTTCAATTGTTAAATGTAAAATATATATATATAACACAAATGCACCATGGGGATACACATTTGTTTTCTTGAGTACATGGAAGAGAAAATTAGTTAGGTTTGCTTTCTATCTTCCACTTTATCTGGAAAATATAGGGTAAAGTGTCTGCTTCCTTAAAGATATTACAGAAATATCAAAGGTCACCTAGTACATCTATTATAATATCTTCAGATATGCTAAATATTATAATTTAATTACATAGATTACAATTGTCCATTTTCTACTCATTGTATATTCAACCTTCCTTAAATTTGTATTTTCAGATTCTGTGCCACTCTGACACTCTGACACTCTACATAGGCTATATTGTGCACCCACTGCATCCCCTCCCTCTCGTTACCATGGCAAGAATGGCTGAACAGGGTAACCGGCACAGATGACTTGGCAATGGTTGGGAAGGCAACCCAACAATATCCATCTGTTGCCTTTAACATGCCAATCTCCACTCAAGCAGAAGGGTTATACAGTACTAGAATCCCTCGTCCAGTCACAAAACATGAGGGAAGCATTTCAAATAGAGCTGACAAGAAGCAAGATACATATACTGCAGTTTCTATCACTGTGAATTTGGTGGTTTGGTCATGTTTGAGGTATTCACTGAGTCAGTGTTATAAAAAGTAGATGTAAGTCAAGCTTGTTTGCGCATCATTAGTCAGCCTATTACTCTTCATTTTTAAGGCCTGGGCTGATTAGTCGACCTGCCCGGCTTAACATTACCCTATTTTCGCTAAAGAAAAGGTTTATTGATGTGTGGTTAGCCAACTTCCTCTTCGTTATTGGTTCCCTGAGATATCTTAGCTGACCTTTTTGTATTTTTTCAAGCTTAAAGAAATAGTTCACCCAAAAATGCAAAATATGTCATCATTTACTCTCCCTCTTTCCAACCTGCTTGACATAAGTTTGAAACACAAAAGGAGATATTCATGTGTAGTGTTTTTCATATCTGGGTTTATTTACTTATTTAAAGCTGAAGCGAAATACATTTCCATTAGAGGTATGCTGATATATTGGTTTTACCGATTAATCGGTGCCGATTGTTGTTTTTTTTTTAACTATCGGTTATCGACAATAATCTATTATCTTGTAAATAATAATAAACCTTATTCCTCAATAAACATCATCTGGTAAAGTGTATATTTGATATACAAAACCATTCATCTAGTCTAGTGAATATTTAGGCTATAAAAAGCTTAACTAGGCTAATACTTAAATGTATTACACGGCTCTGCGATTCTGATTGGTCAATGGCGGCAGTCTGATATTTCTCAGTAATAGAGATATGCCGATATATCGGTTTTACTGATTAATCGCTGCCGATAGTTGCTTTTCGGAACTATCAATTATATTATGTTTTGACATTACACTTCTGCGCAGATATATGATCACTCAGATGGACCCTTTTCATGGACCTATTATGATGCGTTTCCATCTTTAAATGTAAAAAGTAGCAAACTGTTTTATATTTCCAGTTTTAAAAATAGTTATTGCACATTTATAACATTGTACTTTGTATTACCCAAGCCTACGTTTTTAAAAAATAAGTTACCACAGCTGCGATGAGGCTTCTAACACAGCTGCTGAGGGAGTGATATTTGCTGTGGTCCCCCATTCACCGCCTTTCAAGTTTTGCCAAATATGATGAATTCCGCTTTCACGAACGTGTATGTTTAAAAAGGATCAATTCTCCTGCAGACCCAGAGTCATTATGTGCTATTTTCACTTTGATATTTTGTTATTCGACTATACATGCGGCATGGTAGCCACCTAGACAGCCTTTGAACATATGCTGAATGTTGAACGCTCCGGTATTCAGGTGAAATGCCCACAGAGTGGCACCAAAACGAGTTAAATTTTTAGTTCTAAATTATGTAATTTAGGAATTCTTAAGAACTGGGTGTACTTTGTTTTTCTGTGTTCTGGAGGGAGTCATGCCCATTCACCCATGTTGCCTTTTCAAGGTATACTCTTTTGACCACAAGCGAATACGAACGCGTTCAACGCATGGGCACTATGACTGCTTGGTGATTCTCTTTTAGTACAGTCAACGGCAGGCGCATGTGCCGATGATGCGCACGGACGAGGACTGTGCACTTGATGATAAAATCTGGGTCATGCATGGTCAGTCCATGCAGACTGTACTGATGATGAAACCTTAAACATAACAGTGGAGTAAATTTGTATTTTAAAGCAAAAATACTACCTCTGAATCATTGTTCATGATGTTGTACATTCCACCCAGGAACAGAGTGGAACATGAGGTTCGAGCAGTTTAATTCCATACTCTAACACCACAGCATTTTCACTCAAATAAATATTAGTGTTGTTACAGCAATGACTGTTTGGATGGGATTGTGAGAAACAAAACGAGATGTAAGGCAGAATGTTAGGGACTTGACGACCTCAGTCAACCTTGATTTTCAACATTTGTCAGAATTTCTCCTTTTGTGTTCCACAGATAAATGGTTATACGGGTTTGGAAGAACATGAGGGTGTATAGCTTACATGATGAGAGAGTAGTCATTTTTCAGGGAACTATTACTTTAAACCTGGTTTCTGGGTTAAAATGGTATACCCTGATCCCCAAATGTATTTTAAAGCAATATTAATTATTATATTCCCAATAGATATCTACGTTATATAAAACTAAGGCCAAAACTTGGAAATACAGATACATTCCAAATGATGGTGCCAGTATGTTCACAGGGTTGGTGACATTAAGGCAGAGTGGCCCGATTATTTCAGATCTATTGCTTTTAGCAGCTGCCCGTTGTTCTTTCGCTTACTGTGTCAGCTTTCTTCCAAACCATGTGGCTGGCCTCGTTTATTTCTCTTTCACTGACAGTATCACATCTCTGTGTCAGAGTGTCGGTGTGGGTTTAAGACAAACAGACTGTAACATGGGGTGTGGAGGGGTGAAGTAAGGAATAATTTAGATGACTCAACCACCCGCTGCTCACAGTTACCTCTGCACTTGTCTATCAGACAAGGTCTTTCTTGGGTACATGCATGCCTACAGGATGATGGCAGGGTAAACTTACAGCTGTGCATTTGTGTGTCCATTCTGATTGGACAGAATATCAACAATGATATAACACTTTGATGAAAAGAGAGAGATTAAACGTTGTTTTAACCTGTGTATTGTATATGGTGTTTTAAAATATTACCCATCAGTGTTGTTTTCCGAATTGCAGGTTAGAGAAGGATAAAAGGATTTTCTAGAATTGGTTGTTTAAAGGAATCTTCTGGGTTTAATACAAGTTAAGCTCAATCGACAGCATATGTGGCAAATTTTCAACTCTTTGCTCATTTATTAAATTTTTTTATAAAGAAAAAATTTACAGTAAATTTACGTAATTTACTGCTTCAAAAGTAGGTAAGTATAACACATTTGTAACATCTTGTTGCTAACATTTAGGTTTTTTTAATCAATGCTATTCTTTTTATGCTAAAAATGCTGTCGATTGAAATTTATTAAACGCAGAACATTGCTTTAAGTCAGGGCTACTCAACTTTAGCATGTTTTCACACTGGCACTTTTTGTGCGCACCCGGGCCGAATGACGTCAGTTCGGTTTGGTTGGGGCGCTGTTTTCCGAACTCTGGTGTGCACCAGGGAACCGCACCCAAGTCTGCTTGAAAAGGTATGAAAACTTTTGGTGGTTACTCAAAACAGACATATACATTAATAACAAGTGAAGCTGATGTCTTCCGTAGTTGTTACCTAGTTACAGTGATAAAACAGTTACTGCTTGTACTCACATTGATAAGGTAATTGGACTGCAGTTTGTACCCAAATAATATGATGCGAACAGAGTAGCGGGGGAGTGGGAGGGGAGGAAAGGAGCTTGAGTTCAGTCCAAGCAATCAAACCAAGTGTGAAAGTACCCTAGAAAGCTCAGAGGCCGTAAAGCTGAATCCCTGTTGCCTTGAAGGCCGCTCTTTTCATTTTTATTGTAATTCTTTGTAAATGCATAATAAAAACAAGAGAGATACTGTATATCTAATATTGGCTCCAAAACTGCTCCAGTGAATAGTCATTAATATTTTTCTTTCTCTTTAGCATTTTGCGGTTAAGTGTTGGAAATCACTAAAACTTTTGGATGAAGGCCTCTCAATGCTATTATTTCAGTAAAAACTTTTTTTTTTCCTGTTATGACTGTTATCGTGACAAGCATATATCTATGATGAGATTTTCAGATGGGTTTGACACAATTTTCGCTGCGAGTTACTATCAAGTGAGAATGAGAGCAAGTATGTTTGATTGACAGACCGCAAATGTGGGCACATACTGTTTTAATGAACGAGCGTGCAGACTTACTGCCGCTCTCATGTAATTTGAATTCGATACATTTTATGCACCGACCGAATTGCCTCTAAACAATCGAGTATCAAAAAATGTTGTTCGTAATCTCGTCAACGTCAGTGATTAGCATGTAGCATGCTAGATGTGCCCAAATCTAAAAATGCCTGTGATTGGCTGTGTTTAGGCATCAAGGAAAAACACTAGTTTATGCCGGTTACGCACACAGACGCGGCTCACACGTGAGGCTGCAGTGTGTATGTGTCCCAAAAGATCAAAAGTGTGGCTACATTTCACCAGGCTTGATGCCAACAGCGCACGATGCAATATTTCTGACAAGGTAATTGCTGCCAAGACTGACAACACAATGAATCTGACGAAGCACTTGATAGTGCACGGAATAAACTTAAGAGCAGAAAGTTGCTCCGTCTTCAACTTCAGATCTGCGTGCGTGTGCAGAAAATAACTCGCGTGTTTGTTCAGATCTACGTGCGCGTGTGGGACCTGTCTTGACTCACGGTTTTACGTTTACGCATTTGGCAGACGTTTTTATCCAAAGTGACTGTGTGCACAATCATATTTTTTGTGCTCGAGTTTGGTTCTACAGGTTTACATTTTACGTGCGAGCTTTGTCATGGTGCTCACACTGTTGTGATTCACTTGTGCTCTGTGTTTATGGGCTTGCGCTGTTTTGTCCAACATTTAACTCCATAAGAAAGTTGCTCCGTCTTCGACTGCAAGAAGACCGTGTCAGTGCAGTCATCCTCTCAGCGTCCTCCTGCCACAGAGCTTCCTTGAACATGCCCACCACACAAGTCCTCCAAAACTACTGATGAATGCAGCGGCACTATGATTGAGACTCCGACAGGTAAGATTAAAGTTTAGGAAACAAACAAACAAAATCGGTTAACTTGTAGTGGTACATGCTTGTGTACATGTTAAATTAACATTTCTAGACATAGTCCTATAAACTGGGACGCATACTGGATGTATGAATATAGATAGCTAGCTAAATCGATGCTAAAAATGCTTTAATGTTGACAGTAACTGATCAAGTTTAACTCACATTAAACTAGTTATCTTGTTAAACCGTACTTATCCTTGGTGTCGGCTGAATTAAAAGTTTAGCTTTCTTGCTTTTTGTTTTTTTCCTCTTCACATTAATATTATAACCTCTGCCCCTGCCGACCCTGGCATGAGGAGACCAGAGTAGGTTCAGATGAGTCTTTGAGTCTGTAAAAAAAAAGTTAACAAACTGAAATATATAAAACCAATGTTTTTTTTTTTAGGTAATGTGTAATCATGTTAAAATTGATTTCATAAAATTGGTATCAGAAAAAGTATTGTTTAGGAACCGGTATCGAAGTCAAGGTATCGGTATCAATTTTTCCTTTTTTTTTTATGATACCCAACCCTACATGTAACATCACCTATTCTCAGATATTATTTGTTGTTCATTTCATTCTTTGCATCCTTTTGCAGTTATTTTCCATCTCTAACTGAGCAGAGTTTCAGCAATACAGAGAGCTACCATTAATACTCTGGAAAAAGTGCACCTCACAATTCATACACATTTGATAGGCTATTGATAAATATATTTTTGATGATGAAGTCATTATGCACGATGCAAAAGCTTGAGGGTTGTGTGTCGGTGCTGTTTTAAGTAATTTTTAAAAACAAATGTATACTGGCTGGATTTTAGGTCAACTTAAAGGTGCATTTCAGTGTGCAAAATCTAATTGCAAAAATCTCCTATTTATGTTTGATCTGCGGCCAAGTGGTTGGCAAACATGCTCTATGTTGTTCTGAGGTGCTTATATGGGCACTGAAAATCAAATCGCAAATCGCGTTATCGGATCACCCAAAACGCCAGCTTGAAATGGGGTCCAAGTCTCAATGATATTCTAGTCCTTCGATATGGCTCTGGTTAGGGTTAGCGTCAATGTCATTTCATGGACTTTTTTTGCCCACTAAATCAATACCCTGGTGAAAACCATAAGTCAGACTGCTTAAAAATAGTAACAACATATCTCTTATCAATTAATTTGTGAATTAGCTGCATTTAATTTATGTCCATTTTTCAAAAAGTTCAGGATTATTTCCTATCTGCTAAAGTTTAATACATGGTGTTAAGGATTTTAAACAGGTGTGAAATATGTTAATGGCAAGCATCACAAATAAACCGTAACATCCCATGATATCCCTGTATTTTGCTAATAAACTGTATACTGCTGCACTTACTCAACATTTACATTGCGATTCTAATGTAAACTAATTTATTTCCAAAGTGATTAGCTTCACTCCGTCAAATAAAAGGCTTCACATCTCGTATCCTCACTCAAAGCTCCAGCCCCTCACAGCAAGGGTTCCAAGCTGTTGCCGTGGTGATGTTCCAAGTATGATGATCTCCGTTTCTGAGTTCTGAATCTCATTAGGCATTCAGGGTGTCAGTCGTTTAGAATCTCAGCAGCTGCCATAGTAACGTAGCATTCCCAGGTTTAATCAAGTGATTATAAAGTCAGCCACAGGAATTAGCTTTTGCAATATTGGATTTGATTCATGCATTATCCTGGTAGAAAAAGTTCTTTTTTTTGTTCTTTTTTAGAACAATGATGAAACGTACAATAAGACCCAGGACATTTGATTAAAAAAGTAATTGGTTCCATTTTTATTTCATGATGCTTTTATGTTTATGTAATGATGATAGCTTAGTCAGCAAGCTAAGGTCTTATTTACTGTAAGTGTGCTTTTAAAAGAAAATGTTGCTTTATTATATTACATTTCATCATCTCTTTTGAATTGAATAAGCATTTGTGTCCATTTTCTGTTCAGACGAAAAAATACTACATAGATTATAATGTAACTCCTATAATGTATGTACAGACGTATTATGATGCGAAATATACAGTAAAGCTGTCTACATGCGAGGAAAAAATTTTATCCATGCAAAGCTCATGAAGTGTGATTTATGATCTGCCTTGGGCACTCCAGTGAATGCTTTTCAGGCTGATGTGAGTAATGCGCAGAAACAGTTGTCCAACAAACTGCTGCATGCTTTCACAGCATCAACACAATGGGCCACTGATGGCACTGATTGCACTAAAGCATTCCCCACTGCTTTGCTAATTGCAGTGGCTGCAACACTGGAGACTGCTGTTCTACATCAACATTGTTTGGAATCCTGAACAGATGTTGGATAATATTTGGATTGTGCTGGATGCCTTGCTTATCTGTTATAATGTTGGCCAGTGAAAATCTACAGGCTCGTTTGAAAACCTCAGTCAGCTCTTAGAATTTATTCATTTGTGCCAGCAATACCTTGCTTCCCGAAAGTTGCTTTTTGGCAATGCAATTTTGTGCACTATGTATTCGCTAAATAATTCACTGTAGCCATTTATAAAATCATGGCATCTTAATAGCTTTTTTACGATTCTGGCAAGTTGATGTAGATGGGGAAATTCACAACATTAAACTAGGAAAAAAGATACATGCAGTGGCATAAAATAAACCAATGGTTATTAACTGGTTTGTTCCATGACCCAGATTTTATATTAGATATCAAGCGGCGACCCAACATAGTGCTAAAGCTGTTTATCCTACAAATGTAATGAAAATGTCCTTAAAATCATACATGAAATGTATTTATATTGCAAACTACCTAGGCCCAATAATATTCCAAATGGTTATCATGATAAATTCTCAATACGAAAATGTAAATTTTTGTAACTGCACGAACAAGAGCAGAAGTGTAATTTAACAGCGTAACACAACCTAACAAACTAGGGCTGTCAATCGATTAATTTTTTAAATATAAATAATAACAGGACATGCCAAAATCATGAATAATGATTAATGCAATTAATCGCATATTAATATTTGCCAATATTTGTCCTCAAATAACAATAATTAATTTATGAATGATTGAATAAATATATTTTAATAATATATAAATTAAATTAAAATGCATTACATTCATTTGTGGCAAGTAAGTAAAGAACTGGTACAAATACAAAATACAATTTACAAAATGCAAAATAATTTTGTAAGCAAAAACACATTTTCAACTTTGCTGTTGCTTGTGTCAAGCAAGTTTGATTGTGGTTTGTTGTCTCTTCAGCTGCACTTTGCCTATACAGCTGGAGTTTAACTTACTGCCCCCTGCAGAAACAGGTGCTACATCAAGCTTGAATTGCTCTGATGGTAGGAATATTCCTTATAACCTTTTTTATATAATTAATCAAATTGAATTAACATGTTCAATCGACAACCGTATAACCAGTGTTATTTTTTACACAGTTTTTTTGTTTGTTTTAGTCAGTGTCGGGCCATGCATTAAAAGTCTTGGCCTTTAGTGTGATTCATGCCATTAAGAAAACACAGCTTCACAATGAATCTTCATCCTATGCCTTTGGGCATCATACATTATGTTGTAGCTAACTAATAATACCAATTGATATTTTAAAAACACGTCCATGCACGAAAGCCAGAACTTGAAACAACGCTTAATGCTCAAGCAAGTCTAATTTTAACTGCAGCATGACATTCAAAAATCATAATTTTTCATATGAATCTACCAAAGAGGTCTATAATACCTGGAAAAATCTATCTAATAATATTCAAATGTTGCTTGTAATATATTTCGTATTGTTTGATATTTGATATCTCCGACCATAAATCCATTCCATTCCCCGATATTCGGAAGATGATGTTTAAGGAAACAAAACTTCTATGGTCCCGTTCGCTTAGCAAGGATTTGACTCTCATTAGAGATGTCTCCTAGCAACCCAACTGATAAACAATGCAGCGCTAGTATTTGTGCTTCAGGTGTATGATTATCAAAAGAGATTATAATGTTTTAATGTTACACCAGAAACTGCAGGCGTTTGTTAAACAAACGTTAGTAATGTGGAAACAAACTCATTTATCAATATTACTTAATAAAATGAATGTTTGAATATCATGTGCATGAATCTCAGTGAAATCAGAGTCGAGACTTTCTGCATAAGCCTACAAGTTGTAATTCTGACTTCAAGATGCATTCCACTGCACTTTTCCTAGTAGAAAGTTGTAAAATCGTACTTTTCGAGTTGAATGGAACGCAGCACTACTTTTCAAAACTTGATCCGACACTGAATGCTCCAGCAGCCAACTCCTGATGTTTCTATAAGCACTTTTTAAGCACTTACCAGTTTACAGTGCAAAACAGTCCTCCTTTCATGATAAATAAATTAAGCAATCACACGGTCATGCAGAACATCTCATGTTTGTAAATCCATAAGGATCTCTTTCTCAATGGTGATAGCGGCAGTAATGACAGTTGACTCGTCAGCAAGATCTCGCGCTCTTCGCTTTCAAATTACGCCACTTAAAGCGTGACTGCGTCACTCAAGGCCAGCTAGAAGGCCTCGACTGGGACATATCCTAAAGGTCACACCCACCAAGAACAAATAAGTCAATCTGATTGGCTGATGAATCTGACAATCTGACTTTAGATTCTCATTCATTTGCACTGTCGAGGGATTCTGAAGAAATTCTGAAGGCTTGATGGGTGAAGCTCAAACTCACATGCTGCTTCGGCTAACAAAGCTTCGGGCATGTGATTTGTAAAATAGATGTCATGCTTTGCTTGTAAGCTTCAAGGAATAAATTCTGACTGGATAAACTTTTAGTTTTTCTCTATTTGTTTGTAGATTAATTAAGAGTGGAAAGCGATTAAAAACACACAGGCAAAAAGGTGATTGAGAATGAAAGGATGAAAACTATTGATTTATTTGGCATGTTAGGCCAGCAGAGAAGGCTTTGCTGGCCCTGAGAATTCAACACTGGTTTTAGTCTTATTCTTTTGATGAAAGTGTCCTTTAAAATTATTCAATATTTCGTTATGACATATTCATTACTTTTTGTCCATTTTACTCTTACTAAAACGGCAAATAATTTGTCAACGAAAATAGTGTCTTGTAGTTGATGATGTGCAAAATGACACAAATTTGTGTCAAACTTTAGCATACCAAATTTTATGAAATGCTGTTTTATTTTTATTTTGTATTCTGTTCCTTGAGGTTAGCTTATATGTTTATAAAAGTTTTTTTTCACAAACAAACTATTTTTCACAAATATTTGTAAAACATGATCATTTTTCATCCTCATTCTGACCCTCTGTCAGACATGTTCGGTTTTATGCTCCTTTAAAACTTGAAAGTAAACACCCACTGTTCTGATTAGCTAACATCATTGCATCAGAAAAATAGCATCCACGCCCCCCGCTGTGTATGTTAGCATATTACTACACAGTAATATATATTTTTTTCATTTACATTTATGCATTTGGCAGATGCTTTTATCCAAAGCGACTTACAGTGCACTTATTACAGGGACAATCCCCCGGAGCAACCTGGAGTTAAGTGCCATGCTCAAGGACACAATGGTGGTGGCTGTGGGATCGAACCAGCGACCTTCTGATTAACAGTTATGTGCTTTAGCCCACTACTCCACTACCACTCCTTTTCACTGCTTTCTTCACACACAATACAATTATTCAACTCAAACAAATATCTTTATCTGTTTATGTATTGATTTGATAAGCAGCAGTGATTTTAAGCCCAACCTCGGAAGACTCACTTTATGTTTATCATTCCTTCTAGCAAGTACTGTTGAAATAAGCTGTATTTTATCAACATTCGTAGCAGTGTTGTAACTGTAAACACACAGTTTTAACAAGGCACGGCAGCCCCCAGTACACTAGAGCAGAAGGGAATAAAGATTGCCTTAACGTTTATCAGTGCAGAAACTTTTCTTGGTGCAGAACAATCCGGAATAATGTTAATCAATATAACAGTCACCCTGTTCAGAACATTGAATCATTGTGACACTTGTGCTCTAAAAAAAAATCGAGATGCAGCGCAGCAAATGAAACAGAGCGCAGGTGCCTTGACATGCATTTTGAGACTTGAAGTTCTTATTAACAAGAAACGGTGTCTAAAAATGTGTCGGTTCTGCTCGAGGTGCTGAAGAAACAGCGAGACGCGATACAACAGTCAAAGAGGTTCATCCAGCATGTGCTTGCATAGGAAAACAATTATGAGATGATGAACACAGCAGATGCACTCAAACACGTTTGATGTGAACAGCCCCTAACTCATCCTTTCGCGGGTTGGGTTGCAGACCTCTACTTGGCAATAATATACAAACAAACTGATAAATGTGCATTACTGCAGGGTACAATACTCAAAAGACGTTTAAGCGGGGTGGTAACTATAAATGTTCTTTTTAGACTGGGAAGTTTTGAGTTCTGGAATGTTTTTATAGTACAGTGACCCTTATGTCTAAATATCAACGACATTTTGATTCTCCATTGTATGATCCCTTTAATTAAATATTCAAACATTTTCAAAAAGAAAAAATAAACAAACTAAATCCTGCATAAAAATCAAAACTGTTAATTTTGTTGATGGGATTAATATTGCCTAATAAACAGTTTTGATTGAAATTTGACGGTCTCTTTCCACAACCATTGACGTTAACAGCAAAAAAGTATAGGAATTTTCTTTTAAAAGTTGGCAAGTGTATTTATTTTACCATCCTAATTTTGCTTTATGGTAAATTGCATTCTATTAATTGCATTAAGTCTTGTTTTTCACTATTAGAACAGACCTGCAACCCCTTTTTTTGGGTTGTAACCCACCAGGTAAGGATCATTTTCTCTCCTCTTAATGTGGAAGCATGCAGGCATGGTTAACCTTTAACATCCTTGAGCTGTATTTTTTAGGCTAGACTACATTTCCTACAGCACAGTCCCATTAAACTTAACCAACACACCCATAATGCCAGCTTAGCATTTAAGGTAAAGCGATAAAATACATTAGATAAGCCTGACAGACTTTCCCACATAGTGATCCGTGCCATGCATCCAAATCATCGTTTATCTAAAACCTCCCAGATGTTGGAAGCATTTTACATTTCTTTCTCTACATTTTGTCTTTTGGCGAAAGCAAGACTAAACTAAGGATCTGTATTATTGAATAGGCCAAGCAGTCTACAGTATATCAATGTGATTGAGGAAGATATTTAAAGTCTTATTGTGTAGTCTATAGAGACAAGATCTGGAGCTGTTCACTAAAAACTTCCTCTGCCACTGAGCAGAATTGTTTTCAGATATCAATCTCCATCTACAGATGAGAGAATTGTTTTTACATTCTTTTATTTATGATTTGTTTGCAAAATATAAAGCAACACAGCAATGGTAGCATATCTGGGACCATCTCCTATCTGTGCCGAGTTCCATTTCATTAAAGCAATGACCACTCAACCAATGTGTGTAGTTGCCTAAAACAGCCGTGTCATACAGCATATGGCATATGTGGTCATACAGCGTGTCATAGGAATATGGCATATTTCAAAATGAAATGTCATGGTATGAGTAATTTCATATCACTACTACAGTATAAATCACATTATAGTTATTTAACCTTTTTATGAGTAGGGGCTAAAAGAGTTATTTTTGCATGTGACATTACACAGCTGGTAGAGGTGGGTAGAGTGTAGAGGAGTATTTTTTTATTTTTTCAATTTTTATATTTTTTATTAAATACTTTTATATAATACAGTAAAAATGTGAACAAATGGGTTATGTCTACTGTACTGTAGACATAACCCATTGCTTTATTTTATTTATTTAGTTTATATAGATATAAAAACAAATGAACAAATAATATCAACAGTCCAGTTTGCTTATATGCACTGTTTGACTTCTCAGACATTGTGTGCATGCTTGCATGCTTGCGTGGGTTTGGGTGGTTTATGAGGACATTGTTTTTAGGTTACAAACTGGTAATTACAAGGGTATTATGTTATAAATGTGGTTTATGAAGACATTTCTAGTGTCCCCATAATGCAAATTGCTTGAAAAAACAGACTATATGATGTTTTTTTGAAAATCATTATGTCTATGGAGAATCCTCATAAGAATAGCCGCATCAACGTGTGTGTGTGTGTGTGTGTGTGAGACAAGCATTCATGTAAATAGACTTGGCTGCATGCATCAGATAATCACTTTTGATCAGCATGTTTTCACTGAGTATGCAAGTTTTAAACTGTTATGTGGTGCTTTTGTAATAGTTTGGCTGTCTGTTTCAGAAAACAAACGTATTATATACTTAAAGACTGTTTGAGTTGCTGTTTGTGTGAATGAAAACTGCATCTGCACCTAATAAGTAGATGTGGCTGTGTGCATGGGAACTGTGAACTTATGGTAGTGCTTTGGTGACAATTAGGCTGTTTGTTACATAAAATAAACATTATGTGTTGAAAAGACACTGAGTAGCTGTTTGTTTGACAAATGACAACCACTAATAATGTAAAAAAAATGGCAGCATGCATTGGGGGAAGACTGCATTTGATGTATTTTTTATTTATATTATTATATTTTTTTTTTTTTATCCCCTTTTTCCCCAATTTGGAATGCCCAGTTCCCACTACTTAGTAGGTCCTCGTGGTGGCACAGTTACTGCCCTCATTCCAGGTGGTGGAGGACAAGTCTCAGTTGCCTCTGCTTCTGAGACCGTCAATCCGTGCGTATTTTCATGTGGCTCAATGTGAATGACACCGCGGAGACTCACAGCATGTGGAGACTCATGCTATTCTCTGCAATCCACACACACGCCCCATTGAGAGCGATAAACCCTATTCGTGACCACGAGGAGGTTACCCCATGTGACTATACCCTCCCTAGCAACCGGGCCAATTTGGTTGCTTAGGAGATCTGGCTGGAGTCACTCAGCATACCCTGGATTGGCACTCGTGACTCCAGGTGTTGTAGTCCATGTCCATACTCGCTGAGCTACCCAGGCCCCAGCTGCATTTGATGTATTTACTGTGCGTTTAAGAGATGTGAACATTTTAGCGTGGCATTTTGGTGATGAGTTGTATGTATGTGTGTATATAAAATAAACTTATTTTGTGGTTTAAAAGATCGTATGAGTAACTGTTTGAGCGAATATAAATTACAGATGCTTGACCAGCGCAGCTTGTGCCAATTTGAATCTGGCAGCTTGTTACATAACTGGCTGTTGCAGAAACGCATATGTGTGATGCTACTCTGCAGGGCCCAGTTATTAACCGTCACTGTACGGTAGGGCTGCACGATACTTTGTATAAACTCTTTTGAAAAGGAAACTGGATCACTCAATGAAACCACTAAAACGGTTGTTATTGTTGGGTTTTTTTTTTTAAATGGCCAACTGTTATTTCCAAATTCTCTTTCTAAAAATTTCTACTTATCGCTGGTATTTCTTGTCCAGTGTGTGGATCATCTTCTGAAATCTCACTTTTCTACTTTTCTCTGTGTTGTTTCAGGTGCTGATATAAATTTGTCGTGTTGCCACATGATGTAGCAACTTTAATTTTGCACAGTACCTCTCAGTGTCGGTTATCTTAAAGCCAAAATATCGCCATATAACCAGGGTTTTTCCTTTCTCAAAATGAGGCGGAGGTGGTACCATACTGATCAAAAAAGTGACGTTAAAACACGTAAACGTTGGCTTTGCATTAATACACTCCTAATGACCTGGCAACTGAATACTAGTGTTCATTTTGTCATCTCTTTTTTTTTATTTTTTTTTATTTAATCTTAGTCTTAATCCTGTCAAATGTTTTTATCATATTTAGTCAACCTTATCCTATTTCTATTTATTGTTTTTAGTCGTTTAGTTTGACGAAGTCTGAGCATTTGTTTTTTTTTTTTAGTTTTAGTCAATGAAAACTGTTGACATTTTAGTCATACTGATATTTTAGTCATTTTAGTCATTTTAGCCATTAGAGTATTATTGATAAGCATTTGTCAATCTTGTCTATCCAAAACCGATATATATAGATGACGTTGCGAGCTGCAGACAGCGTGGGGTGAGAGACGAGCGTCTCCGTGTTAGAGTGTGCATCAGCCAACGGCTGATCTCTATAACCGGTCTCGACTCGCGCTCAGAGTTGGTCTCTTCTGCGACTGGTTGAAGCAGCTCTGACCGCACAGAGAATGAAATAAAGCTTTATTGCCATGCTGTAATCTGTGTTTCTATCAGACACTCGAGCTGCAGCGCTCCTCTCGTCTCACGTGTCATCATTATAGACTGGTCATCTTTTTATTAGCTGTGTAGAAAATGAGCAAACAGCTCTCAGAGAGAATGGGCTATCACGTCCACACATGCACTTATTTATTTCATAAAATCACAGCATTTTTGCCATCATATAATCGCACAGGCTGACATCGCCATTGTGATTGCGATATGATTAATTGTGCAGCACTACTGTATGGTATGAGTGACAGTGCGTATGAAAGGGTTAATTATATACTGTAGCCCTTAGTTACTCCCCTTTTTAATTGTTTTTTTTCATGTTCTCACTACATCTGTATTGAGAAATTTTGCACATTTTAATTGGCCAAATATACACTAGACAACATGATCCTGAAGATTGTGAAACTAGTGAAAGGCCATTACTGCAATATCAATGGCAAAGAAGCAGCTTTGAAGTGATTAGTCACCACCTGCTGACCTCCGATGTGTTTGAGGAGGGATATAACATTTTGTCACTGCTCAAGGAAACATGACACTTGTTTAAGTTTTAACAGCCTTTGTAATTTGACCTTCCGACATAAAGCTGTCAAGCTAAGTGCATTTTACAGAGACACTGTCAGGAATATGCAGTTTAGGTTATGTCAAGCGTTTGGGTCTTTACTGTAATGTTTGCTAATCACGCAGCTCAGAACACAGTGAAAGATTGATTTAGATTTAAAACACTATGCGAGTACTGCATAGAGTGGGCTGTTTCACTTAATTTGGCAGTAATTTAATCTATTTCCATCCACATGATAAGCTGAATTAACATTTTTAGATTGCAGTTAAAAAAAAATATTTCAAGGCTATATCAAAATGCTAATGTGTTCTGGGTGGTTTCTAGGATGTTGCTAGAGTGTTCTGTGTGGTTGTAAACGTATTGCAATGTGGTTGATAGGGTGTTCCTTGTGGTTGCTAGGGTGTTGCTATGCGGTTGCTATGGTGTTCTGAGTGTTTGTTAGTACATTGCGTCTGTATACTGTGCAGTTGCCTAGATACTCTAAGTGGTTGTAAGCACATTGTTGGTTAGGGTGCTCTGGGTTGTTACTAGTGTGTGCTATGCAGTTTCAAAAAGGTTTTGGTGGTTGTTAGCGCATTGCTACTGTATGCTGTTGCTAATGTGTTCTGGGTAGTTTCTGGGGCATTGCCAGGGTGATCTGGATGGTTTCAAAGGCACTACTATGTGGTTGTTAAGGTGTTCTAAGTGGTTGTTGGTGCATTGCTACTGTATACTGTTGCTAATGTGTTATGGGTGCTTTCAAAGGTGTTGCTAGGATGTTGTGGGTTAGCAGTTGCTAAGACGCTCTGAGTGGTTGTAAGTGCATTGCTATGTGGTTGCTAGGGTGTTCTGAGTGGCCATTATTGTGCTGCTTCACGGTAGAGGTGTTTGAAGGTGATTGCTAGGGTATCGCTAATTGGTTGCAATTGTGTGGGACCTATTTTCAGTGTTGGTCTGAGGAATTTTATTAAGTGTGATTACATGATTTAACAGCACACCTTTCCTTAATAAGCTACTAAATTTGAGATGTCATTCATGCCCATAGGACAAGTTATGCACCAATGTTTAATACATTTGGGTAGATTTTTTGAAAAAACAGCACTAAAGAGAGTAAACTGACATGAGGTGAGGGTAAAGCCAGCCAGCACAATGGAAGGCTGAAGTCTGCCGTGAATGGGAGGAAGTGTTGCACAAGAGGAAGTGGCCAGAGCACCTCCCATACTTTACCACCGAGGCATTTTTTACAGCCTACATGCAATACACAAGGATAGGGGTCAAAGATGACTTGCCTTAAATATTAAACCAACTATAATCAACTAAAATCTACCAATTCTGCATTGACCTCCCCAACCTTTATCGAACCGTGTCTCTTCATTCGCTGCAGACTTCAGTCTTTTGTGGTTTAAAGGAAGTTGATGCATTGCAGTCGTTAGACCAAAGTCTTCAAAGTTTTCTTTGATGGCTTAGACACGGCTGAGTTTGTTTTTGTGGTAATGGGTAAACTATGAACATCCAGGCTATGGTGCTATACGCAGTGTGGTTTAAAAGGCACAAAACGTTTTAGTGATTGTTTGAGCATAAATGAGCCTTAAGGCTTTAGAGTGTGAGGGCTTATTCTGGGGTTTGAATTGCATTATTATGGAAGAAAGGCCATAAAAGAACGTTTAGAGGAACTGAAATAAGGAAATGCAGTTTGAAAACCTTTGGTGGATTGTTGAACGCCAGTGGCTGGATTACGAATGTCCATTTCCTCATGAACTAAATGAATGATGTCACTTAGCCCTTTTTCTTTTGCATTTGCTTATTTTGAGTGGTTATAATGAAACTGACTTGATTTCTTGATTTCTTTCTTTCTGTTCTCTCTCCTCCCTTTATCTGTTTTCAGAGTTTTAGTATTTGAGTCGGATTGCAACCTTGGCCGAGTGCCTAGGTAGGCCTCCCTTCTGTCACTTCCTCTGCTTTACTGCTGGTAAGCTTACTCTTAGAACTGTTACGAAGACTTTTCGATCAAAATTAGAACATTTCTTTATTTTTAACTATTGTCCTGTCACTTAATACATTTCCATCCAAGGGATTTTTGCGACAAAAGGTGTAGCGCATCAAAAAGTATACAGATATAGCTGATGGAAAAGCAAATTATCGCTAAAGCTTCACAAGTGTCGACATAATATTTTTCCTTTTAACTCAAGCGCATAAACTATGCCGATACTTCAAATGTTGTGAAAAACTGGTTTGGAAACACTTGTTGTCAAGAAAATTGCCATTAACACAAAAATATAGTGTCACCTGACAGAATTTACCCCAATCGTTAGCCTGTGTTAATCATGATTACAAGGAATAAATCCTTGAAAGCCAGTTTATTGTACGTGAAACATTACTCGCAATGTTATGGATTGTTCTTATTGGCGTACCTGCACAGATCCAATGCTGCAAACACATCTCTGTCATGATGACACTTCCAGGAGCATCAACACAAATATCTCGTATCATGCACCTGTCATCAACAAGTGCACAGAGAACAAATGAATGGCCACTCTTGTGATTTTATTTAATCGTGGTAGTCATCCGTTTATTTATTAAAGTTTCTTTTTCACACCATTCAAAATAATTGACAGCAGTCATGGAATTAGCCCACAATACAAAAAAATAAATACACAAAACTAGAAGAAAAACATCAGTGTGTGCTTCATGGAACACTACTTTTGAAAAATGCTGGCAAAATTCCCTGTAATAAATTAAATAAATTACCAAATGAAAAAATTATATTGTTAGGCCTATATAATTGCCTTTTCTTTACACAAACTTAAATTAGCCTTACCCTGTTCAGTAGATGGAAAAAAGTCAACTAAATGACATTCTCAGAATGTTCTAGACTATAGTTACCTATAAACTATCAGAACTATTTCAGTTGCTCTTTAAAAGTTGCTGGACAAATATGTGGGACATAATGCAGTTGTGATGGGGATGCTTTAGATTAGAATATTGTTCAAAATAGCCTGTTGAAAATCAGGAATGTATCATTTGTAAACCCCTATATTACACCGCATCAATTTTTCTTTAATAGCTGTGCACACAGCATATACACATCGATAGATTGTTCTTGTACTAAGAGCAAAAGTTTCCCCCACTACTTGATGCAGGTTGCTAGCTGGAACAGGGCCATAACAATCTGCTTTCGGGTCCAAACCTGTGGCAACCTGCGATAGGCGCAACATCAGGACCAATGTTACAGTCCCATCAGAAGGACAACTGCTCCCTTTTGATTGCAACTCCACCTCTTCTGATTCTGACTAAAATGACAGTTAAGCTGGCTAATTTCAATAATTTTTCTCAATACTCTCCACATTTTACCAATACTTCGGGGGGGTATTTAGGGACATCTGGGCTACACAATTAGCTATATACATACATTTCTGTATTTCTGACATTCTGATTTCTTTTGCGATAAACCAAAACTTATGCAAAAGTGTTTTTAAGCTTGAAGTCATCACACACATCATTTTTATCAATTAAAAAGACATTTATAATGGAAACGGGCAGAAGATGGCAAATTTCGCAAACATTTTTTACACATATTTGCTTTTCGATAACAAAACAGTGTGAAAAGTGAATGGAAACTAGATTACTGATACATGATAGTTGCAATACAACATATCTGTATTACAGTTATTGTGTAATCTATTATGAAGTCACTGTTGAATGACACCTACTGCGGGGAAAAACAACATTATTAAATTGTTGTGTGTGTTAATTCTAATCAGAATTTTTGTGCCAACTCAATGCACAAGTGGCCGTGGGTGGGAGTGTTTGCACTATTTGTGGGTGTATGTGCGCAAACTGTGTGTGTAGACACACACTCAATAGAGAGATACCAGCGATAAGTACAACTTTTTAGAAAGAGAATTTGGAAATAACAGTTGGTCATTTAAAAAAAAACAACAATAACAACCGTTTTAGTGGTTTCATTGAGTGATCCAGTTTCCTTTTCAAAAGAGTTTATACAAAGTAAATGTTACATCCTGCTTAAATGAACCTGTTTGTTTGGGCAATCTTATTTTCATGAAAATTTGTATGTTCTTATTCATTTTTGAGAAATTAAATATTTTTGGTTTAATTTTCTCGTGATTCAATAAACAAATTACATTTTTCAAAATCGACCAGAAGAAGTGAATTGGGTGCCGATACCATCACTGTTAATACTAGCCATGATGAGTAGATGAAAATGATTAGTAATATTTAAATTCTCTATAATTTAATGGAGCATACATCCAAATTCTGGGGAATCACATTTTCCATACTGTCACTGTCATAGAAAAGAATTTAGTTTTTATTCATCTAATTCATTGCATCCAGTCCATTTTGAGTACCGGCTTCTAATGAATGAGCTGTCTTTTTTTATATCGCTGGTGCTTGACAGGAAATTATATTTATAGTAGGAACCGCAGAAGGATGTCAGAATTAAATTGCACTTGACCCAGCCTATTAGCACGTTGTATGCACTATTTCGCCAAACCCACTTGCACCTAGATTTACTGTAGCGCATACTTGCACGAAAATAGGGCCCAGTATGTACAAACTATTGTTCTGTAACTACTTTGACATATACAGTATAACTGTTGTGTAATAATCCCAAATTTATGAATGTTTAAAAATGACTGAAGACAATACAGTACAATTCAAATGAAATGAACTGAATGGAAATGTTGTGCTTTGGTGCACAGTGTAAGATATATAGGCTTTTCTTGAACTGTATAAAAGTGAAGCCCAGCATTTGACAAAATATAAGAAAAGTAAGACCTACTTTCTTGTCATTTGCGGTGAAAACACTTGTGGAATGTGTCTTCATCTAACAAATTTTAGACATGCAAATTCCTTTTGTGTTGCTTTGTCCCACTTTTAAAGACTGAATACAGCATGAGCCAATAGTATTCGAGTGCAGGCTGCGTGAAATTTGTAACAGACAGGTTCATCTGTTATTGCTTTTCAACTTTTCTTTCTTTTATTACCACATCAGAAAAATCCAATATCGGAAATCTAATTCATATGTTTTGATATATTGGTACATAAACCAATTTTAATGTGTGCATATATACTGCATATGTGGAAAACATGTCTTGAGTATTTTAACTTGCAGATATGTTTTGCTGATAATTAGTGTTACAAGTTCTAAGGCCTTGTTGAATGTGTGCCTCGATCTGTGATACATTATTTATTTTGAGATTGTGTGGTTTTGGCAACCTTGATTCAGCATATGAGTGGTTTGCACATTGAGAAATTCAAATTCTTTCATTTAAACCTTGGCAAAAAAATGTCAACTATTTCTGTTTGTTTATTGTGTTAGATTTGACTTTATGCAGCATTGTTTGTTCACATGTATTATTTCATATACCCTTAAAGTGCTAGTTGACCCAAAAATGGAAATAATGCCATTTAATCACACTTATATTGTTCCAAACCCACAACACTTTTTTTTTTCTTCATGAGGCTAACATTCTGGCTAAAATCGACTTTTTTGCTACACCAAAGAAAGTAATTCAGTTTAGGAACATGAGTGAATAATGGCATGATTGTCATTTTTGGGTGAACTATCCCTTACAGCAATCTGAGAAAGCAGAGTTATTTTCTCAGCAGTGTACCACTTGTTTCAGCAGATTGTTTTCCTAACACATTTCTCTTTTTTTACCAGTTCTCTGTCACAGTAGTTTCACACTTAAATAAAAGAGACGAACATCTTGCTATGCACTTTTTTCCATCATAGCTGATGTGATGTGAACCTCACTGGCCACTGCGGAAGTAAACCGTATTGTGGGACATAAAGAGGACTTGAGTAACGCAGCATCCTGTTCCTCTAGGATGGCGGCTTATGTAATCACAGGGTCAGAGTTTACAGAAGGTGGCCCCATTTATATGCATGACAGAGGGGAGTCTAAAGCTACACAAATGAGTGTATATTGTGGCTTCTCACAAAGTGTAGGTACTGAATGTGTGCCAGCTCTCAGTCGGGTGGGCAAGAAAGCCTAATTTGTTATATTAGAAATGTGTGGTGATGGGAAAAGGGATAGGGCCTTGTCTGTTAATAGCTGCTGCATTTCATTGTAGAATTATTACAAGAAATATACACTGGTTTCCATGTAATGCATGAGGATGCAGTATTTTGATAAATCTCACAAAAAAATATCCAGGCCACACTTGAATAAAAAATTTAAATGTAAAAATTATATTTTGCAAAAATAATTTTGTATTAAAACCCTTAAACTCTAGCGCTTTATTTTGGTGGCTACCTGCAATTTTTCACAATTTAAAAGCTCACCATTCACACATACTGTAGCCTATAATTGCAAACAATTATCCAAAAATCTCCCCATACAAAAAAAAGACTAAAATTATTTATAAATAATATTATGTGTTATCTTATGAAAAACATTTTTTTTTTTGAGAAATAAAAACTTTTTCTTTGTTTACATAAATTTGTAAACATGTAATTCTCTAATTCACTTTGAAAAGTCTCCTTTTATTCCACTAGATGGCAGCAAGCACTACAAAAAATATATTTTTTTTACATATATCACACATTCCATCACAATATACAGATCTGAAATGTAGGTGGCGCTCTAACACATTTTAGCCCTCACAGATGTGCTCGTCCAGAGAAAATTTTCTCATTTTAAATTAGACAAAAAAGTCTAATTGTCAATTCAAGCACCACCCTCATTGTTTCATTGAATATCTCGGCCTCTGAGTGGACTAGAAGCTCAGTCTAAATGTAATTTAGAAAAATTATATCCTACCCTTTGTGATGATATTTTATCATTATCATGAATGTTTTATCATCAATAGCTAAACATATTTTTCTGATATAAAATTATAAAAATATAATTTTATAAAAATATAATAATATATTTATATTATATTAAAATATAATATAAATATAAAATTGGATTATTCAGCCAAGCAATCTCACAGACAAGAAAAAAAATTATAATCTGTTTATAAAACTGTCTAAGGTAAAGTGATATAACATTTTTAGCTGTTTTGGCTTACAGCAGCAGTGATCAGCACATAGGAGACATTTGTATTTGATGACTTACAGAAATCATATTTCACTTTGTGATTTTGAAAATCTTTCGAAAGGTGGTATTAGGGCAACAAAATAAACGTTACAGTCACATTCCTGAGAATGAGAGCTTTCATTTGATATATGAATCAATTTATGTGCTATGTGAAGGACTTTTATTTTCATATAAATATTTCTACCGCATTACCTCGAGGGGCACTAATTTTTAACAGCAAATGATTTGAGGCCTTATTTTGTTATTTTTAGTAAAATGAGTGCAGAAGTGATGGTTATGTATGAAAAGTTCAGATTCTAATCTTTCAAAAGATACCTCATATGCCTGACTTATGTATAAGCAGTTTAAGGGTTTGTTTTGCATTGTGACATTATTTTTATGACAATTTATAACATTCACACGGTAATTCTCATTCGATTCTTATTACTGTGATACAATAATTTATTTAATTTGTAATCAAATTGAACTATACAAGAAAAATCTTCATTAGTATGTAACAATTTTCATGTAATATTCACCTTTTTTTTTTGGCGCATATGTGATCGGCTTATAACGCAACTTAAAAAAATGAGCCCTTCCCGGATTTCCTAGGTTGCCTATTAAAGCCTGTAGACTGATTTTCATGTGAAGGGAGCGGGTCGCTTTTGCCGGGAAAATCCAAAGGATGTGACATTTATGCGTGCCTCAGTAATACCTTCTCTTCCACTATTCAACAGCGACAACAAATTGCAACACTAGGTAACTTTATCTTAGAGATGGAATCCAGCATACAGCCGACTCCCAGCACAACACTGACTCCTACACAAACTCAGAGTAAGCCAAAAAAAAAAAACATTTATCCACCGAATCGTGTCTGGCTAAGCGGGAACGTGATCGTGGTCGAGCGAAAACGAGAGTGAATGTCAGCAGGGCATTTGAGTCCTGATGCATTTTGATGCTGACGAATTGCAAGCTACCTTGCTTTGTAACTTTCAAGGAATTTCAACGATCTTCTCTTTATACTAAAAGTCAGGTATACAGGATCAATTTAAGCAAACACGCTGGTTTCTTGATCATAGGACAACATACAAAACACCATAGTGCAGCATAACAGTGCAACTGTAAACTGTCTGATATAGTGCGGTAGTATGTAGCTGTATGTGAGTATCAGTATGCTATGTTAGCTGATAAGTAGTTTTAGTTTAGTCTCAAAGTTTGTAGTAAAACAATCATAACTGTGTAATTTTAATTGTGCTACCTCATCTGTCAGCATGATGGCGGTGAATCACATTCAGTTTCTTTGTATGTTACATCATTGTTTAGGCAGATGCTCGCTTGTATCCCTATGAAGTGTGTGCACGAGCGCGAGCAACAGGTAGCTGGCTGCAGTTCACTTGATGTCCACAGGTGTCATTAATAACAAGGGTTTCAGAATCTTACATACTGCACCTTTAATGTTCATTGGGAATTTTCATTAATCTTCCAGACAGATTTCATCATATCAGGAAAACAAATGTGTATATAGTAGTCCCTTAAATTTGGACACTTCAACCAAGCATAAAAATGTACAGTATGAATGCCATTACAATTGATGTACGGTTCAAAAATGAAGAGTAAAAGTATTTGGACACTTCCTGGTTGTCAAACATTAGTGGAACATGTCTATAGTTCATGTGATGAACTGCACCTGTGGTTACTCTGCTAGGACACGTGTGTGGACACGTGAGTGGAACTGACTATACCCTCTAAAAATCACCATGAGATGGTTTAAAGTAATTGCAAAACTGGATCAGAAATGTATGTACTGAGAAAAGGTCTAACATGATTTGTTCACAGTTTTCACTTGGTTTAATACTTTTATCTGATGCAATAAAATACACTGACAGATGACAGCATGCCTCCACCCTTATGACTTAATTGGCTTTCATTTGCTACCCTCAATTTATTATTTATGGTTTTTTCTACTTTTTGCCGCCCATGTTTATTTTTGGACGTTCCTATGGATACCCTGATAAGCTGTTACAAACGTAATACTGACAATGAAATAGAAAGGGTATATTTTAATCGAACTGAGATCTGTAAATGGAAAGCTAGTAGCATGTTTTTAGATGTGTGCAACACACAAAACATAATGTTGCTCATTGCAGGATATGCATTTGGATTATTCCAAATGGTGTGGCTGAAAGCCATTAAAAATGCCTTGTGCATATGAGAGGAAAGGATGGGTAATATATATGTCTAGCAGTGGAGCCTGAGGTCCTATTTGAACAGTGTCTCCTCCCCCTGCACATCAGCCAATGCTGCCACTGTCTGGTAATCTTAAAAAGTGCCTCTTCAAGAGGATTCTCCACTTTAATAGGATTTGCATGGTTGCTCAAAGTGATTAGTTGTTGGAATAACTATTATTAATGCCTGATTATTTTCAAATGGCTGGAGGTATCAGTTAGAGTTAGACAATGTTTAATGTTTAAAATGTTTAATCAAAGCATTTTGACAAGAGATGAGTTAGTGTGGAAATACTGGAGTTTGGAAAGCCTAAGGGCCCCAAAGAGCTTTCTTTTTTGTTTGAATTTTTTCATACGAGTAAAGGAGATTTTGTGGTATGTGATTTACTAAAATAACAAGATGCATTTTATATCACTGTAATGGTATATGCTATGATATAGTTGTTTTACTGGAAATTCAACCAACATGTTCCAGCTATTACCTAACCATGAAGTGCCTATTTTTGACAAATCGGTGAATTAAATATTTAAAGGGATATTCCGGGTTCAATACAAGTTAAGATCAAACAACAGTATTTGTGGCATAATGTTGATTACCACAAACATTTATTTTAACTTGCCCCTCCTTTCTTTAAAAATATATATGAATAAATAAAAAAAAAATCAAATATATGGGTTCCAGTGAGGCACTTACAATGGAAGTGAATGGAGCCAATCCATAAATGTTAATATGCTCACTATTTTAATAGTATAGCCACAAGATGTAAACAGTAATAAGTGTGTTAACATGATTTGAGTGTGATACAATCACTTACTAAATGTTTTTTTTAAAAAAAGCAAAAATCGAGGTTATAGTGAGGCACTTGCAATGAAAGTGAATGGGGCTAATTTTTGGAGGGTTAAAGGCAAAATTTTGGAACTTATAATTTTATAAAAGTACTTACATTTAATTCTCTTAAAACTCATGAATTATTTGAGCTGCAAAGTTGTTTAAATCGTCATTTTAGGGTTTGCTGACTACATCGTCATGGCAACGAAGTTGTAAAATTGGCTATAACTTTACACAGAAAGGGTTACCAATTTTATTTCACTTAGATCATGTCATGTGGCTATACTTTTAACACAGTGAGTATTTTACAGTTTATGGATTGCCCCCATTCACTTCCATTGTACAGTACGTGCTTTCCTGTTATTTTCTTTTATAAATGTGGGACAAATCAAAATGTATTTCTTTTTTTTTATGTTTTTGTAATAAACATGCCACAAATCCTGTTGAATTACATTAACTTGTATTGAACGTGGAACATTCCTTTAATCAAATATGCAACCATCAGAATACTAGAATACTGTATACCGCCTATAGTTGTAGTGGAACAGTAATTGCTCAGTAGTTGAAATTTTCACATTGCTAGGGCTAAACTCATCACCAGGATGCTAGGGTGTTATGATTGGTTGCTAGGGTTTTGTTATGTGGTGCTAATGTGTTCTGTGTGGTTTTTAGTGCATTGTTGTCCAGTTGCTAGGGTGTTCAGCGTGGTTGCTATAGTAGATGGTTGCTTACAGCCCCATATCCCAAACAGAATATAACTCGCATTGCAAGTTTTAACTTGGATTGTGTATCACTTATTTTGTCCAGCAGGTGGCCCCATCTACAAAGTTATAAGTATGAGTGGGTGTGTTGTTCAGAAAGCAATGATTGCAGAATGTAGTTAAGACGCTTTAATCTGTTAAACTGTATAATAGTGTTTTTTGTGCATTGCTATCCCTTTTTATTCCTGATCAAATATTGTCCTATACAGATTGAGTCAGGCTGAATCAGAAATGAACTGAATCATATTGCAAACTGTATCCAAGTAGTCAGTGTGATGCCAGGGGCAGCTCCCGAAAAGATTTCTGATGTCATTTGACAATTTTAACTTTTGACTAGTGTTCTGTCAATAAAGACTCAACAGGGTGCATAAGTGATAACTGCCTTGATAATCTGCAAGGCAATAATAGCAAGCGAGGGAAACAACATTCCGAACAGATTAGTGCACTCAAAAATGAAAGTTCTACCATTATTTACTCACCCACATTGTGTTCCAAACCTGCATGCTGTTATTTTCCTGTTGAACACAGCAGAATTTAAGAATCTTGAACGCAGCTCTTTTCATACAACCAGCTGTCAAGATCCAAAATGTACAAAAATGGCATGAAACAGCATAATCATAAACTATATAACCTGTGCACTCAGTCCTCAGTCTTTTGAAGCCATGCAGGTTTGGCTGAGGAAAAAAATGAAAATGAAGTTGTCATTCAGTGATGATATTCACTTCTGCATTCAGATTTGAAAATGGTCCATCAACACTGCTATAATATGGCACTGGTTCTCGTGTATGTATTCTACCATATCGAGAATACCAACTTAAATTCTGGTCTTTTTCTCATACAGAGTTCTTGTTTTGCTTCAGAAGACTTGGAATTTTGCGCATAAGTTGTAGGGGCTACTTTAATGTTTCATTTATTTATTTATTTATTTAGGTTATTTTTTGATATGGGAAGAGCTATGTTAAGATTTTTCAAAATTATTTGTTTATGTGCCATGATAATGAAATGGCATATTGGTTTGAAACCACATGAAGGGGTGGAAATGTATTATTATTATTATTATTATTATTATTATTATTATTATTATTATTTTACATTTTTGGGTGAATTGTTCCTTTTAAGGGTTGTCACAATACCAACATTTTAGTAGTCTGTACCAATACAAAGATTCTCGATGCCAATTTCAATACCACAGCAAAGATAATTTATAATATGCTACTGAACACACTTTTTAGCCTATTTAAAAAGTTTAATGTCAATGTAAAAAATACATTAAAACAAACTGCATTTTTACTTTGTTTTTCAATCAAGTAAACATGGTTTAAAGTTTATTTTAAAGTAGGGCCCTTTGAAATGTTTTATTACCTCCCAAATCTTTTATTTTGGATTTATTGTTTTCTAAATACCATGTTTTAAAGTTTAATTCAGCTTCAGCATCATAATGGTGTCTAATCAAATGAATTCATCAAACTTTAATAAAATAAAAATAGAATAAAATAAAGTGCTTCTGTAAAGATCCTCACAGCATAATCTAAAACAGGACATTGGTCTTTGTTATGCAGAACTTTTTTTGACAAAAAATGAGTATCAGAGTATAAATGAAAACATTGATAAACACTTTTATTCTGTACAACAGCACGCTTGCTGTGATTTTCTGCACATGATCGACTTCACACTTTTACTATAAAGTGCGCAGCACATGCAGACATTATATTTAATGAAATCTGATCATTGACATTACTAGTTGCTTTAAAACATACACATTTCTCTATGTGACTTCTGTACTCCTGAATGACTCATTCACAGTGATCTATACTTGAAAAGCGAGTGTATATTGCACCGTTACTTTTCCATTGACATAGGCAATAGTTGCTCTTTTAAGAAATGAGGTAAAGTGGTGCTGAATGAGTAGACACAGCCACTGCCTAGAGCTCTGTGAGACATCTTTTAAGTATGAGATGCATCCCAGTGTGTTTTATGAGTCAGTCATTGCCCTGCTCTCAAAAACATGTTGATGCAGCTGAAGGGAGGGATTAGTTAAATATTCATTGGGTTAGCTTCCCATTCATTTACTACGTGTCATATACACACTGTTTACCGCCCACCCATGAATTATTTTATTTTTTATGGACACTGTTGTTCCAATGCTGAATAAATGTCAATGGCAAGATCATTCTGCGTTGAATGTCTTTTTTTTTTAAAGCCATGGTTAAAAACTCTAAGGTGGATATAAACAATGCTGGCTTCAAGTGTGATTTTTGCTTGGTCAACATCCAAAAACTTTTTTTACCCCATTTGCCCCTTAGTGCACCTGGTATTAATGTGCTCTATTTATCAGTGCATGATTTTCCAAAGGGAAAAATAAATGTTTGTCTTTATAATCTTTTATCAAAATGTTGTTCCAACTCTGAAACAACTTGGCTTTTCGTTTGCTGTTACATAGGCTGGAAATAATGTTGAAGAATAACCATATAGCCATTTAGGCATTGTTGTAATCTACTGTTATAGGATTATAGGGTTATGCAGCCTTTTAAAGTAGTTCATGTGGTAATTTAATTGCAGTTATTAGGGCCTGGGTATCGATTTAATTTCCAGTTCACAAGCTTTTGATTAGATTTGATATTTCAGTTATAGTGTTCATTTTAATTACATTAAATAGGGATTGTTCACCTAAAAATTACAATTTTCTCATCATTTACTCACCCTCATGCCATTCCATCTTAAATATTCTGATTCAGAAAGAATCATTTATCTTTATGGAAGTAAAATATGTTTCAGGTTGTCTTTAAAGGTTAAGGCCACATTGTAAATTTTTTTTTATTTATTTTTTTAGCTTCCTTTACCCTTCTCTTTGACATGGTTATGACATTTACATTTATCCTTTAAATTCTGGGTATTAGGGTTTTCTTAAAGTAATATACCCTTCACTATCCATGTAATTGCTGAAAAGCTATGCTAAACCTCTTGATTTATTTAAAATATATATTAATTATTTTTAGGAACCTCTAAGAATAGGGAGTGGCCTTCACAACCTGTCAGCAGAGGGCGCTCTGAGCCTACAAAATTAACTTGAGCCTCTTAGCGCAATTCACCTCCTGCAACACACCCCCTCCAAAAATCCCATCTCAGTTTGACAGTGCCCCACCCCTCACACTGAGCATGCACAGCCCTCATGCATGCCAAATACTTGCTCAGAATTAAGAAAACGAAAGGCACTAAAAGGCATTTTTTGTTCTACAGAGTTGAGATGTCAAATGTGTCGAAAACATTGGCTGACTCGGCCCTATAAAATCCACTGTCAAAAGGGCATTAGTGCTCAGGTTAACGAATTCAAAGAGACTTTGCAGTACAGACAGCTGCAATAACACTTGCATTAAACTGTATCTCGTAATCTCCATCTTCCGGTTGTGTAAATGTGTCCTCGGACGTGTTGGGGCGATGGGCCCATGTTTAATCTATATTTATAGGCTAAAGCCATGCTCCTACAGACCTTGACAGCAAAAGGGGGAACATTTTAAGAGTTTTAGCTCCTGTACTCTTCAATTCTACCGTTTCATGAAATGAAGAGTGTATTCGCTGTGACATTGACGAAATGTTTAAATGCAGGATGCGTCAAGTTCTATCACTGTACACTCCATGTTTTGTACTATTATCTTACCGGAGGCGTTCTCGTTTGAGGATTGCTTTTACAAATAAGGAACTTTTGAAAGATTATGATAATCTAAGCACCTTCTGAAATGGAAGTGACGCATGTTTGTTGATTAAACACACTTAGAACTTTTTGAACAGGGGCGGCTTAAAATTCCTTCTCCCAACATTTCAGATGAGGTGCGCTGTTTTGGCTTATGATATTTGGTTGCCATGGTTTCTGCCTTTGATCATGAGCAGTACAGTGCAGCCTAAATGGTCCCATTGTAGGAGAGATTAACAAAAAATCCTACTCCAAACCTTGCTGGTTATCACCATACACCACCAAGTATTTGAGAATTATGGTAATTTTTTTTTTTAAGTGATAGCAGTTATAACGGATGAAGTGAGAAGCAATTGCATCACTGTTTGGGTTGGTAGTATTTGTCACAGTGTGGTTGACTTCAAAGCTAGTATGTTTAAGTAAAGATGTAACCAAAAGCCAAATAGCTATTTAGAAATTGTTTTAGGCCACTATTCTAAAACCTTTCCAATACCTTGAGAATTGTTTATATTTGTCATAGTTGGGTGACATCAAAGCTAGATTGTTTAAGTACAAATTCACAGTTGTCATTTGACAGTGTTGTTGTTGCAGTAACAGTCAAACCGCCAGCACCAATCACAGACATCCTACAGAATTGCTGTATACTCATTGGCTTACTCAGCAGTTTGTTTTGATTTTGCCACAACATGCTTAAAGAGGGCATTAAAAGAGTCTGTTTACTCCAATGTGGCCATTGAGGGCGTGGCTACAAATCACAAACAAACACACTCCCCCTCCCCATATCAGTCACTCTACTAATCAAAGTATGCACACTTTTTTTAACGCGGGGTGGGGTCCGGCAGGTTATTGGCGTGGAGCTTGCAAGTTTTGGGGTGGATGAAGGATACTTGCTCACTCATTGTTTGCCTGTTTGATTGGGCGAGTGTCAGACGGTCGGGTGGGTTTAGAGTGCAGCTACTCGGCTAACACGATGTGGCGGCACGCCCCAAGGAATTTAGGTCAAATTTAAAACTGCAGACAAGGATGTAAGTGTAAGATTGACTTTGCATGATGCATGATGCATTACACACACACACACACACACACACACACACACACACACACGCGCGCGCAAACAAATAACGCATATTTGCACATACTTAATCAAATATCAATAGGCACACTTTTTTTAATGATAGTCAAGTCAATAAATACATATTTTAAGCCTGTATTACTAGATCAATGTGGCTGTACTCATAGCTGAGCCTCTAGGAATTTAATTTTAGAAAATGGTACTATAACAAGTGCCACCTCTGCAAATAATATTTCTATATTAATCTCCCGTTTAGTTCAATTCTACGCATCTGACACACTTTTTCTCTAACATAAATGGATTATAACATCCACTCACTCAAATGAGTGTGCACAAAAATACACACTGATTCAGTTGCTCCCCTCCCCCTTTTTGCCCCCAGGCAGCCGGTTAGCCACTCCACTCCTGAGCCCTTGTGACGGAGGGATTGAGGGAGGAGAGAGATTGTTGTCGTTTTTTTTTTTTTTTGTCCTATGGCGCCAGTGATAGCGTAGTATGGCGGAGCACGTGGAATCCCATGCTGCAGTGCTTCTGCAGAATTCCAGCACTGCCAGACTGTTTTTCTTCCCTGCATTATTGGGGGCACCAGTGATGTGTCGTACATACATATTTAGAAATTTTTTAAATACTAAAACACTTTTTCTTAAGCATGTGAGTTATAAATATAAAATACATTTAAATTTCACTTGATATCATGAAATTGAGTGCATATGTACCTATATATATATATATATATATATATATATATATATATATATATATATATATATATATATATATATATATATATATATATATATACACACACACACACCTACTTTGGTTACTACCATAGTGACCAGTCAAACCTTGGTTAATTCACGTTCAGAAATTAATGATAATCCATCAGATTGGAATGTCAAACATTCGCAAAATTCTGTAATTAAACCGCTAGTTGCCATTGCACTCGTTTTTTGTGTTTTGGGCGCATTACCTCATCGCTATTCATATATTCACACACAAGCTCTTAAGTCGGACTACTGCTCCAGTGCCCCCATCTGCCCCCCCCCCCCCCCCCCCATCTGCATTCTGATTGGCTGTCGGCATGTTTTTGGTAGCACCAGCTTTTTTCAACTCCATGGATACAGTGGAGTACAGGGGAACTTGGGTGCAGCCAATCAGAAAGCAGTAGTGAATTGTAAGTGCCCAGTGGGCTTAGACAATCCCCCGTTCACCCCCTCCTCTAGATCCCAACGTTGCTCCTCTCCTCCAGCACGCAATCTCCCAGTAGGAGGCTTCCAAAAGAAAACAACCAGGTCAGAGCCTCACTCCATCGGAAAGAGCTCATACTGGGAGCCTTCACCCTTTGGGACCACCTTGAAAAAGCTGAGAGGCAAATGCACAGTTCCTAATATTATTTGGATCTCCGAAGCTTTCACTCCTCAGCTGAGTGACCCTGTGGCCCATATATCCTGTTGTTGAATAGAGTTGTTTTTGGGTGATTTTAGTACTCTGATTAATGTTCTCTGCTTTTGATCTTTATCGTTATAAAAAAATAAATAATAAAAAAAGGCTTTACACATACAAACCTCTAACACTTTTGTAGTATCAAGTCTATGATGCCATGTCTTTTTAACAGTTACACATTTTCTGAAGAAAAAACTCACTGCCACGATACTAGGTTGTTCTCAGTGGTTGCCAGGATGCTGCTATGGACCCTTTTCCACAACTCTGGGGTTTGATCACAGAAGTAAACGTAGATGAAGTTACTGTTTACGAACAAACACTTGACCACGGCACTTCAAAGTTCTTTTGGTAGCCCCAGAAAGAGCTGCTTCAATGGGTGCTTTGTTCAAATTGAGCTGAAACTGCCACTGTTTCCTAGGGCTGTACAATTATTAATAATAATAATAATAATAATAAATAATTTAAAAAAATGAAATCGTGAAATGTCCTTGTGTGATTATTAAACCACAAAGGGCTGCAATTAATTAAATAAATAAAGTCTGCTCGCATCAAAGTTTATGTCCTCAGCTCTGCCCAGTCTGTATTGTGTTGTTGTGTTATTACTGTATTGTGCATCACACATTTCTTTGATTAATTGTTTGTTGTGTATGTTGTTTAACAGCTATGTACAATTACTACATGCTTGGCTAATTCAGATAATAGGAAACCATTATTAGATATAAAAAGTACATTTCTCAGTTGTTTACAAGTCTTCCTGAATTATTGTTAGACATCATGCATTAACACAGATATGATGCTATCGTGTTTTGAATCAGAAGCAGATCTTTAAAATTGTACTTAACTGTTAATTAACTGTGTGCTTGTTATGATTTCTATTGTGATAAATCAAGTGGCAAGTGGCTTATTTTGAGCTTGTTTTTCCAGACCAGATTGCTTGTTTCTCTTGTGAGATCTGGCAATGCTGCAATTGGTATTTCACCCACCCCTTAGCGTAGAGTACTGCCATTTTAAAAAGAACATTATTAGCTGTTCTTTTATTTTGTTCTAATCAGCAACCATTTGGAATGGAGTCTGCAGAACTTTTGAACCGGAATGAAAAAATAAAATTTTTGCTCAGAACATTCTGAAATGCAAAACATTTAGTTTTAAGTCCCTGATTTTAAAGTGCTCCAAATTCACATTAATTTCACTTTTGCATAAATATTTTGGCTGCTGCATGATAGAAATTATACAACCCATCCCATACTTACATATTTTCACATGCAACTGAGCTTGTGATTCACTGCAAATGTTAGTTCGCAGCTCTTTACCGGTAGTTGTCAACCTACAGCAAACCTTTGGCAACAACGGACAATATGCCACAAGTTTTTTTTTTTAAAGGGGTGGCACTGGGCATTAGTGGAGAGAGAACGATATGTTAAAATCAGGAGCACATTATACAGCTGTTTTGTATTCAGCTACACATAGAAACATGTCATGCATTTTCCTGCCGAAATAAAATCTTGTCAGAGAACACTTTGGTTGACTTAGAACAAGGTTAACTGGACTGCATAGAAATGTCCCTTGCAAGTTAAGATTGTATTACAGAAATATATTACTATTGTATAATAATAATAATAATAATAATAATTAATAATAACCAATATAGTATTATTATAATATAAAATTTAAGTTCCAAAAAATAATAATGATTAATTGTGCTTTGTTGACAAACTCAGGATTTTACATATAATAATTATGACGTTCATTGGGATGGTATCTGCTCTAATAAGACCCTTTAGCAGCTGTTGGTAGGTTTGAACTTTTCACAGAGCCATCGCACAAACAAATCACTAATGGCTGCTAAAATGTACTGCTCAAAAGAATCCAGAAGCACTATTGCTTGCTATGTGACGTCACAGTAATTTCATATATTGCATGAAGCTTATATAGAGGTACATATTTTCTACGGTCACCAATTATATTTCTTTTCCCTTTGCTCCAAGAGCGTTACATTTCCACCTCTTTCCAAAAGAGCAAAAAATTAGTGAAAGATGGATAACAGCAGTCAGAAGAGAGAGAGGTGCTAAAGTGCACTCCCTTTATGATTAAAGGCCAAACCTTTAAAAACAAGTAAAACAAATCTGTTATATTACACAGCCTCGTCTATCTCCAGCTGTTTGCATGAGAGCAATCATCAACTCATGCCACTGATCTTGACCTCTAATCCTGAGCTCTGACTAAACCCTGACCTCAACATGATCCTTAGAGTGGCTTTAACCTGTCAATGACACTCACTGTTTGTCTGTCTTGGAAAGTGTGATTGTCTGATTAGGTTAGTGTGTGTTTGAGCTCGCCAAGGTCTTGGCTCTCTTAGTATGTGTTAGAACTTAGAACGCTTTTCATCAGCACTTTACTGTCAGCAACTCCCCTGTTCAAGATGCACACACATAGACTTTGCCAGCTCAAAGGCTTACCTGTCAGTAACCCTACCTGCATCACACCTTGTCAAATCTCCCACTGTCTCTTTGCCTTAACGTCCAGAAACTCACTCTTTTTGTCTTGCGTTTACCTGTCTTCCCCTTTCACATCTAAACATTCTACCTGTCAGCAGCCTGTGTTCTGTCACTGCAATTATGTTACCTTCTCAGTCCATCTCTCTTCTTCTGAGTTCTCAGCCCAGGCATACATACTGACCAGTTACTTAAACCAACTGTCATCCAATGTTGAGGAATCTACAGTATTAATGTAGTTAGACCTCCTAAGGTTTCAATCACAATATCGATTCTTTAAATCCCAAGATGAGCCCTTTTATTTATGTGCAATGTAAGTAAATTAGACACACATACAACCACATTTTACCCTATGCTACCTAAAATGTCTGTGATTAGCCACTAGCTGTTCAATTTTAAGATTTTACTCGCCAGTGATTAAGTAGAATAGTGGTGAAGAAGCTTAGCACCAAGATCCTTTCGCTGCATGTTGAGGATCCAAATACAAGATCCACACAATTAATTTATCATTAAATAATGTATATTTTAATACCCTCTTTGTTCTTTACAGTTATCATAAACAACAAAATTGGAAACATTTAATTCTAATTAATTAAGCGTTATAGAAACCAATGGACTCCACTCTTGTTAATGTGCATTCAACAAAACACTTTTGTGAGACGCTCGCTGAACTGCCGCTATTCTTAAAGAGACAGTACCATTTTAACACTTGTTCTACATATCAACATTGTCGTAAATAGGACAAATTATGCATGTATACTTTAAACCCATAACAAAACAAAAAAATTCAAGACCTCATATTCATAGATAGAATATAAGGAATTTGTTCATTTTTAATAACCTATGATCAAATTGATGAAAAACTAATGAAAATTTTAAATTGGTAAAGTTGATATTTTCATAATGTACCAAGTTAGAAGGTCTCGTGTATAATTAACGGCAATTAGAAATATTTTTTTTCATAAGTTAATGAACATTTTAACTGAAACTGACCCGATGAATTGGAACTTAATCAAAAGCAGAATCGAATTAAGAGGTTTTTAATCGAATCAGGAAACCTGTATCAATACCTAGCCCTTAACTTCAGTCAAGCTAACTTTTGCAAATGTAGTTAGCTACAATTCAAGCAGCAGGGCTTAATAACTTATATATATATATATATATATATATATATATATATATATATATATATATATATATATATTAGGGCTGTCAATCGATTACAATTTTTTTTATCGAATTAATTACATGGTGTCCCGATTAATGAGAAAGTCCATCGTATAACAATAATTCAATATAAATTATGATGAAATATTGATACAAAGTTATCTTTAAATATTAAAAAATTATCCGTAATAAAAAAATATTCAGATAATTAAAATGCAGTACATTCTTGTAGCAGAAGAGTTAATCATTGATAAGACAAAAAGCAGCTTTAGAATACAATGTATTGTTTACTACCATATTATTGATCATTAGTTATCAGTTTGAGATTTATTATGAGGGCTTGTTTAAGGACCCATCAATCTACACCTGCATCAGATATTTTTTTTTTTTTTTTTTTTTTTAGAAACAAGCCAGGGGTATACATAGTACACAATACTACAGATATATTTTACAATAATGCCAAGACATTATATTCATTACATAGTGCAATGGTTTTCAATGCTTTGGAGTTGTTGGAGGTACAAAGAGTATTTAAATAATATTTCAAGTCTTTACAAAAAAGTGCAAATAGGGGATTTATAGACATTAAATTTACACTTATGTATAAAAAACTTGGCAAGAAAAATAAACAGATTAATCAGAAAATATTAACTTAAGTTATCAAAACTGTGAAAACCAAATAAACCGTCTTTATAAAGCAAAGAAAAACTAGTTAAAATAGAGGTACGTAGAAACAAACAAAATTTCTCAAATACTACAGCGTGGACACATTCCCAAAAAAGGTGAGGGGCAGATTCATCTACAGCATTACAGAAGGAGCAAAGTGGATCTATTTCAGAGAGCATGTTTCTTAAATAAAGATTGACTGGGTAAAACCGGTGTAACAGTTTAAAGGACACCTCCTTGTTGGTAATGAAATATTTGTGTGGTAAAGACCATACGACCTGCGTCAGACATGCTTGTGTCGCGTCTCGGGTGTGTTGCATCATAAAAATAAAATGTTTAGATCACTGTGTCAAGTTAAATATAGTTTAATACTCAATCTTTAAACATATCTTGAGATTCCTTAGTTCGCATTTACGCTCCAAGTGTTTTGAACGCAAGAACATGACGCATATCTGTGTTGTGGGTTGTTTTGTTCACTGTATAAACTGTGTGTTGCTCATACAGCTGAAATTTTACTTACTGCCCTCTGGAGTAAACAGGTGGTACTACAAGCTTGCATTTCTCAGGAAAGCATTGTTATTAATTGAGTTAATTTTTTTAATGCGTTATTTTTTGTAAAATTAATCGCGCGTTAAATCGACAGCCCTATATATATATATATATATATATATATATATATATATATATATATATATATATATATATATATATATATATATATATATATATATATATATATATATATATATATATATATATATATATACACACACACACTCTAACTTTCTGATTAAATAATTGTATTTGTTTATTTATATATTTATTGTTTGAGCAATCAGAGTATTTATCTGGCACAAATACAAAGATCTCAATGAGGGTAAATGCATTAAACTGCATTAAAATAGATACATTTACACCAAAAACAATCAATAATACTAGAGAATACAGTTTAATATTTTGGTGAATTGCAACAAATATATACTATGCTGCAAAAAATCAAAGAAGAAATCTTTTTTTCATGTTTTTTATCAGTTTATTTAAATGATTGAGTAAAATGAACTGTACTTGCCAATGCTTCATATGAAATAGAATGGATGTTTTATTCGAGCACCCCTCTACAGGCATTCTTACTGGCTTATCAAATGTCCACATAACTATTTACAATTTGACATCAAAAGCAGATAATATTTAGATTATTTCAAATTTCATATAAACGCAGTTTTCTTGTATGGGCCAATTTTTAAAAAAAACAAACAGATTTTTGGTTGGTATCAGCGTAGTAGTGCACATGTAATCACTCGATGTATAAAAAAAGCATGTTTATCATGCTACTCCATTAATCATTGGAAAAAGTAGCTTGTTATTGGAAAAGCTATATTGTATAGAAAACAGCTGACCTACTGAAAAATGTAACCACTGACAGTACTGAATAATGTAATTGAGTTAGTAGCATCAATACTTTTAGGTATTACTCCCAACAGTGAATACCAGTTACATTAACCAGTTGCCAGTATTATTCACTCCAAAACATGTAGTGATCTACTTATTTATACTACAAGCATGCAATTTCGCATTCAAGTGCACCTGCAAATTTAGGCGGCTGTCATACTCATTGTAATGGCAGGAGCGTAGGCTTGACTGTTTACCCCTGTGCTTTCTAGATTTGCATCTCCTTTAGGAGTGTCCTGTCATACCATCAGCCATGATTATATAACACTCATTCACTCACATGTACACACACACTCGTCTGTGACCTACATCTAGCCTGTCTGCATGCTTTACATGTGCAGGAATCATGGGTAATACGCTGATGATTTTGTGGCCTAGATTGACCCTTTCCCTCTTGTTTGTATCCTCCCTCTTCTTTCATCTCTTTTTCTAAGCTAAAAGTAAACAAGCCGGCCCTTTGATGTGTCTTTCAGGCTTTTTGTACGATGTAGTTACCTTTATGAAAGACTGTCAAAGAAATATTGAATAGTCACAGACATTGTGTATATCCAGGGTTGTTTTAGATAAACTGTGTGGGTGTTTAGCTTTTTAACCTGCCCAGCCTGGTATAGACACTGTGAGACCTGTGCGAGTGATGATATGATAACTGTTGCATTAGTATGGGAACATTTGGAAGGTCTCTTTCTCTGTCTTTTATGTTTTTATCGCTCTAGTTCTAAAGGATTTTGAGTTCTTGGTAAAAACAGCATTAATACAGAAAATAGGATTTTCCGAATACAGGTGGAGACTTGTTCTCATCAGTTTGCGGGGTTTATCTGGTTTTAAGCCAGGTGGCTGTTTCAGAGGGCTCTGGTATTGTGGGAAGAGTGTGTTTTTCACTTCTTAGAATCTTCCCTTTATAGCTTATTTTCTCACAGCCGTGCAGTTTTTAATAACCTAAAGTTTAAGTGTATTGCTAAAATGAGACGTACTCTACACTATTGTTACATTTTAAGTCCACTTGCATAAACGGTAGTTTATGTTAAGGTTCCTTGCAACAAAATTATTCGTTAAACAGGCTGTTTCGGCTACTTTACCTTTAATAATTCTATATGTACATTATTATGTTCTGATTTGCTAATCTCTGCACACTGGGGACTGGCGTAGTTCACAGTCTGTACATTTACATGCACAGTTGTAATCGAGCTACAACAAGTTTTTGCTTAATTGGGTGTTGTTGAGTTGTATGTGTCGATTAAAGTATACAGTACATGAGACAATGCGTTATTGGATAATTGAAGGAAGAATGTCAAATGCACATTGCTCCTCTTTGTTTCGGAGCATGCACAGAATAGTTATGACAGTTGTGGTCCGAAAAACGCATATACATGCTGGACGAAGCCAAGCTCGCATTATCTAGGTCTGGTAGTCTGACTTCTCAAAAATCGGACTGGTACAATTTCAGCTGACTAATCACTTTTGTAAAGTGCAACTTGTTTAGCCACTCCACTACTGAGGTTACCACCACAGTAATTCAGAATGAATGTTAATATGTACAACAGGACCACGTAATTTCAATGCATTGGCCAAGCATTCACGTCTTCATTTGCACACTTGTGTTGAATGTATTTCTTGTCTTGGGATAAGTATACTTGGTACATCAAACTATTTTATTTTTAAAAGAGCAAGGAATATCATGTTTTCTTTTTTGTTTTTTATATTGAACAACAAGAAGGTCTACGTCTTTGGAATTTGAGTTTACAATTGTTGAGTGTTCGGCCAGGCCTCGTTTCTGTACCGATGCCTCTAATTTTATTTACTGACTGAACTCCTAAATGCAAAAGCAAAAATTCACAGTAGACACCGTTATCCCAAGAGTATTCATGCTTTTTAGAATACTGTTGTAAAAACACTGTGGTCTACTTCCTAAATCTTGACTTTGAAAGCCTAAGGGCCCCTCAATAGGGAACTGAACGTGAGTAGTAGGTATGACATGCATGATTGGCACTGGCCACCAAAGCGCTGGGATTCCCGTAACTCTGTGTGTGTGCTGGGTGGGGGGGTCACAGTAGTGACATCTGGTTGGCTCAGGGCCCTGTACAGGCAAACCACTGCATCTGGAGAGTGGAAGCTGTTGGGTAAGGGGAAGGAGCATCAACTGATGGTTGGAAGGGCAATGGTTTCTTGATAAAAGGGGAGATTATTGCCATGACGGAATCAGAGTAGAGAACTTTAACCATCCTTTAATACTAGAGGTGGGGGAAAATGTATATTTCTAAGTATCCTGAAATTTTACCTCGTAGCACTGTAAGGTTACTTCATGTTAAATTAACCACGTTTCACAAATTCTTTTCAATACTTTTTCTAAAGAAAGATAAACAGAGATGATCATGAAAACCTAAATTAAATTTAAACACAATTTTCTGAGTAATGCATTATTTTATAGAGGGGGGGGGGGGTTAAAATGACAGTTGTCACCTATGATTTTGTAGCAAAAAGAGAAAAAGTTTCAGTGCCTGTAACTGCAGAAGTATTAAAGCTATCATAATATAATTTTAGATTTTGATTCAGAACAAAATGTTCTTTTCTATCTTCATTTTTAAGGTGCTAAATGGGTAGATCCTAGAGATATTACGCTCTTAATGTGGCTTTATGCTTATGTTGTTATAATTTACCCATATTCAATGTTTGAAAACCAATTGTGGGTCACATAATATGAGGCTAGTTTTTCTTGATCAGTAAAACAAAGCACTGAAGAACAATTAATGTTGAAACTAGAAACATACCTTATTCATTCACATAAAAACAATAATGTCAAGACCTCGATTTTGCGAATCCAAAAGCTAGCATTACGTCAACACTCAATTATTTCTATCCATCCAAAATGCAAACTCAAAGCGAGCAAATAATACAATTCTACAACATGTTTCATTTCTTAGGATGTCCATAAAGATCATTCGTACATCTAATCTGCAAGGGTTTTCTTGTAATGATAAATATGCTGGAGCCAGGGTACATTATTCCTTTGCGTGATGTTTTTACTAACATTGATGATCCTGTACTCTATGCTACTTCTATGGCTCTACAATGACGTAATGCAGGAATTTCAGCACTTGTTGAGCAAAGCACCAAAGTCCAGTGAAAATGATTGTGAAAAAAAGATCCCAATTTTGAGTCACAACATACTAAACACAAAGAATTGCAACATAGATATCGCCATAATTTCATATTACCAAGTTCCTGCTGAGTTTTACTCCCATTTCTCACCATCTCACTTAGATCTCACTGTCAAAATTGCAAGAATCGTCAACACATCAGACATGCAAATTACGTTGTGTACAAGTTATGTCTTTTTAATTCACTCCATCTCTTTCTCTCTCCCTTTAGGTACATTGTCATGGGGAACCTCCTTAAAGTTTTGACATGCACAGACCTTGAGCAGGAGCCCAACTTTTTCCTTGATTTTGAAAGTAAGATATTTCCTCATCCTTATTCATTTATCTTGAGTTTATCTGTAAACAAGCCTCTATTCTCAAACGTTCCCTCAAAATGCACTACTTCAGCAGCTGATATCAAATATCTAATGCCCTTCTTGGAATGTTTTTTGCACTTTGCCATGAAGTTGGTTTCTGGGAGACTTGGCATAAGTCAAGTTGCCTTGTCACAATATAAAATATCAGATCCCCTTGGTTGCACCAGTGGTCTATATCTCAAGTATTGGGGTCGATAGGATCTTAAACTCCCTTTCCTAGGAGACTAGTTCATGAGCTGCACACAAACAGCTACGACCTCATTTGTTTGTGTCAAAGGTTCACTCCAAAGTGAAGGAAGGTGAACAAACCAAAGAAAATTATACAGTGTTGAGAGAGTGGAAAACAAGAGTTTCCATGCTTTTATTACACTTGCCCACAGAACATCTCCACCCCAACAGTGTTTGGCTCCATGCTTAGTCGCATAGCACTTCTATTGAATAAAGACAGGGGTGCATAGGGAGTCAGTACCAAACCGTTGGCAAATTCATGGATCATCAGTCGGTCTCCTATAGGAACAATTACCATAGTGTCATCTCAGAGGTTATGTAATATATAGAGAAGGAAGGAGAGTGAGATATATAGATCACAGGAACAGAACCTACTGTATCAAGAACGTACAAGCAAAAAGATCTTAGCATTCTTAATATGTAGAATTTGAGTGCTTGGGGAAAGGAGGTGGCTCTTAATTTCTTAAAATGTACTTGAAGCCAGCTGTAGTTAAAAGCTGGCAGTGTCTCATTGAGGTTTCTCTTTAGATGTGGGGCTGAAGTTTCCACCATTTAAAATTCCAAACTTTGCCTTTTAAACATATGAAAACGGACTCGGCTGTGGAGGTTTGTCTCAAAAACTTTGTAACCACCTCAGTGAGACCAACACTTGGTAATGTTACTTTTGGATTGTATATATCAAAGTTCAGGTTCATACTACAGTATATCTTGAATGTAGTACTTGAAGTGTCAGTAAGTTCAAAGGTTTCTTTGTTCTTTCCTTCATTTTGATCTGTGCCTCATTCTCTCAGGTGTAAAGCTCTAATCCATAGCCATGAGTTGCATATATAGAGTATATATCCTATTCATGTGTCAGACAGTGATGAATTGTGACCTTGAAAGACCCTTTGATTGAAGACTTTATAGACTGTTCCATTTATTTTCTATTTTTCTCTCACTCTTTCTCCAGATGCCCAGCCGACAGACGCAGAGCAGGAGACGTGGGAAGAGGTGGATGTGGTCCTGAAGGATGCACGGGGAGTACTTGACGAATTACAGGCGTATAAAGGCGCCGGGCAAGAGATACGAGAGGTGCACGCACACTCTTAAATGAACAAGGAGAGATCTACTAGTGTATGACTCATAAGTATGCACAAGTTAAGTTAGGGGCTGCACAGTTAAGTTATTCGTAACTCGAGAAATGAATCCAGTTTAAGAACTAATTGTCAAAAACGCAGATTTCCGCTGTCATGCCAAATCTTACCCTCTGTCAAAATCCTACCCCAAGAGAAGCCGTTTGTAACACCTTATAAAAAGGCTGTGTGTAATAATAGTAAATTTTGTCAAAAATATGTAGCCCTGCAAATATTCTGTACATGCAAAGTGGTTTATAATTGTCTCCTAATGTGTCATTGACACTCTCAATACACAAAGTATTCCAAAAATTAGTTGAATAAGGAGCAGTGTTGGTTTGAAAATCTCACATCTCATGCGTGCATGATTAAAAATTTTTAGCTCTGCTCAATCACGCCTCACTATGAGTGAGTGTCTGTGTGATTGATGCCCTTGTTGCCATGGATACTGTTGCTATAAAGATACAGTTGCCATGAACAGGCGTCCTCTGCGGAATGAATGTGAATGTTTTCTTTTATTCCTTATTTTAGTCCTTGCTTTTTATGTCAGCCCTCTTCGTAAATATTAAACGAGCCACATGTATTTGAAAACTAAACACTAAGGAAAAGAGAGAAAACAATGATTAGATGTTTTGACCAGTGTCATCATTGAAACAAATCATAGTGAATAAACCTGAAACCTCTTGTGTATTTAGATTTGATATAATTTACATCCACAAATTGCAACCCTTCAACAACAGAGGCATCATTTAAAAACCTCATCACACATACTCATTTCTAACATAACCTCTCTATGTCTCAAAATATGTCCCATTTATATCTTGCCAGATGTTGTATTATTGATATTTTGGGTTTGTTTTTTCAGGCAATCCAGAATCCCAATGAAGAGGCATTACAAGACAAGGCATGGTCTGCTGTGGTGCCTTTAGTAGGCAAACTAAAGAAGTTCTACGAATTTTCACAGAGATTAGGTATGTTAGCCTTTCTGTCTTAGTTGCAGTTGTTGTGAGGAAACCATTAAAAGAATAATTGATCCAAAAATGAATATTCTGTCATAATTTACTTGCTCTCGTGTCATTCCAAAACCGTATGACATTTTTGCTCTTTCATGGAGCACAAAAGGAAATGTCTAGGCTGATATTTTTTTATCACATAATTAAAGTGAATGGGGATGTTGGCTGTCGAGCTTCAATAATGACAAAATAAATGACCATTAAATTACAATAAAAGTTGTCCATACGACTCATGCGCTATATTCCAAGTTTTCTGAAGCCATACAATAGTTTTGTGTGAAAATTCATTATTTAAGTCATTATTCACTGAAAAATTTTTCCACCACCGTACCTCTTAAATTTCATTAGCACATCCACATATTAAAACTTGGTGCACTTTAATTGGCAATGTCATACGAAAGAACCAGTGGTGTTTCGCACAATGTCAAAATTGCAGAATCATGTGTTGATGCTCCATTCTATTTAAATTTATGGGCTCTGTTTTTATGTGAGTGCTCAAAGTGCAGCGCTACGTGCTTCGACCGTACGCAATGCGCTACTACCATCCACAACATCTTATCCAATTGTTTGGATTTGGTATGATTTTTTTTTTTTTGACCACTTCATTATTTTTATTATATTTTCATTTCGTTTGAAGTGTCATTTCATTTAAGAAATAATTTTGATTTCATTTTTTCATGTTTCACTAAATTAAATTTTTCTAAATCAGAATCGACCGGTAGAAGTGAAATGTGTGCTGATGCAATCACTATTAAAACTAACCATGATTTGTCTGTCAGTAGAAGAAAATGATTAATAATACTTACATTCTCTTTAATTTAACAGAGCGTAAATCCAAATTCTGACGAGTATCACATTTTTTTGCGTATAAAAGGAGCGTGTCGCTGTCATAGAAATATGCCTGACATTCATCAAGGACACAATTAATGCACAAAAGAACGTCATTTTCCATTCTTCTAATTCATTGCATACAGTCCATGTACACTACCAACTACTTATGAATGTGCTCTTTGTTTGTATCACTGATTCTTGAGGGAAATGTATATATATTAGGAAGCAGACTGTGGAATAACTGGAGAAGAACCTCAGAATTAAATTGCACTTGGCTCTGCCCATTTACACAATGTGTGGGCAATTTTGCCAAAACCACTTGCGCATAGACTTAGCGCATGCTTTCACCAAAATACCAAAACTTCATGGCCCTGCCATTTGACTTTGAGCTTATGAATTAAAGCATTGTGCTGCACTAAACGCTTGCATCTTAAAATAGGGCCCTATGTGTATGAGATTTGAGATCAGAATAGTTTTTTGCATATAACGACATAAATTATGGTATTGCTTCAAAAGACTTGGAATATAGTGCAGACAGACTACTTTAATGATACTTTTAAAGTACTATTTTGTCCTCTGAACACCTTTCCCTATTGATGGAAAGAAGCAGCATGAACATTCTGCAGATTTCTTTTTTCGATACAAGAAAGAAAATCATATGAACATCATGAAAGTGAGTACAAAATGTTTAAATTTGGATGAAATATTGCTTTAAATATCCTGCAGCCATCAAGTGCTGTACATGCATTTGCAGTATCTATTTCAGTCTGCTTTCTGAACTGTGAAGATCTAACAAATTAAACACACACAAACACACTGTGTACAAACACCTGAGCAGCCCCTGGGAAACATCACAGCTGGTCCTCTTTTAATCGCACACAGGACAGTTTTACAAACTAGCGCCTTAATACATTGGACAAAAAAAGTTTGGGGTAACAGTAAATGGTTGAATAATCTTAAAGGGGAAGTGTGCAATGTTTTTAAATTTAATGTTGACTATTTTCTCCTACACTAGCTTAATGTGTAGAGACAACAACAGTGTGTATCCGTTCAGAATAGGCTTTCTACCAGCACGATCACTGCGTGAATGTGTCATTAGCAACAATAGATTTTCAACAGGCCAGAGCTGAACGCCTCAGAGTGCTTTCTCCCAACATAACGACCATTCAGTTGGAGGCAGTAAGGGCAAGTTAAGCTTGTTTTGCCAACCACCATAAAAAATAAAAAAAAAGAGGAGAACAAAGAAGAACAACTTTAAACCACAACATTTATTTTCTGGGGAAACATTGCAATGGAGACGCATGATAAATGCTTAACTGCAGCATTCAGCGTTCACAAGGACATATATATTGGAGAGTTTGTTAGAGACATTTTTCTAGAAACTTTTTTAACATACATTCAACCAGAGCTTCAGCAATTCACACCTTAACTCAACAGGGGGGGAGGAGGTGTTTAAATCTTTTGTTTGAGCTGAAAAAGATGCAGTGGGGACTTGCATGATCGATTCTGATTACATATTGTGAATGTGAAGCAAAAGTTAACGTCATATTGTGAACGTGAAGCAAAAGTTAAGTTTTTTTTATATATATATATATATATATATATATATATATATATATATATATGAGCGGGTCTAACACTACTAACTAGCTTGGTCTTTTATAACCCTGGTTAACACCATTAATTAAATGCATTGCCATAATGGCTAACAAATGAAATCATGAATGAATTTTCATTTTGAACATTTACATTTATGCATTTGGCAGACGCTTTTATCCAAAGCGACTTACAGTGCAATTATTACAGGGACAATTCCCCCGGAGCAACCTGGAGTTAAGTGCCTTGCTCAAGGACACAATGGTGGTGGCTGTGGGGATCGAACCAGCGACCTTCTGATTAGAACGTGTCTCACGCGGTACTAAGGCTCAATCTGGTTAGTTAACCACTGTATGTAAGACATTTGTAGATTTGGTTCTGTGGCTCTTTCAAAACTGTGCTGTTTGTTTGAGCATCGCAAACAGCCCGACAGGAAAAATGGGGTTGATTATGATCTGTTTGGCAAGCCATTTGCAGATGGGGACGGTGTTTAAAAAACTTGTTTGAAAACGGTCAATATTTTTGCAATTTCATTTGGTGTCGCTAGTGGTGCAGAAATTGACACGCAGAGAGAAAAAGTGGTCACTAGCTTTGCGCTAATCAACATCTTGATTACTTCAGTGGTCATCTGGCTTCATTACTGTTAGCTCTTTCATCAGTCTAGACACGAGAATGTTACCATGAGACTGAATAAGACTGACTGGGTCAACTGTGGCTGTGACTTGCCCTGAAGCCCTTGTAAACTTGGCCTTTACATCCCCTGAATGGCTTCTGAATATGTAGTCAATGAGTGCACACCCCCCCACACGCTAGCCGTCTGCTGCATGTTACGTAACTCGCCAAATAGGGTCATATAACTTTCCCGCGCTTTATAGTCCAGAACACTAAACCGTCTTTTGGCACAAGCTCTCATTCCTGACATGCTTCGCTAAACTACAATGATTACTTGGCATGTAGTGCGCTAGTCTGACGATGAAACCATCCGTGCATATTAGGTCAAGGTTTGGGCCTTTGGGTGTCAGTGTTGTTATAACTGTAGATGTTTTAACAGCGTGACTGTGGTATACTGCAGCATACTGACAAGTTTGACTTTCCAGAAAATGACATGATGGGAAAGCAGATTGAGGTTTATGATTGATTCATAGTATAATTGTATTAAAGAAATTACAAAAAACAATATCAATAACAATGAAGAAGGGTCAAGATTTGTTGTTTTTATTTATTTAAAACTTTAATTTACTTATTGCTTTTTCTTGATTTAAGCAAGCTTTGGGTTCTTTAAGCAATCAGGCTTCCATTAACTGTTTATATGGATTATACAATGCATTTATATTTGACTATGAATGTGTACAAAATGTAAAAAATTCAGAATTTAAGAATCACAAGAATTGCATTTCAAAGATGATTTGCACAGTCACACAACAGAGGACTTTCATTAGTTGAACATAAAAACAAAATGGGCGATAACAGGTAACGTCATAGTTGTTCCGTATAAGGTTTACTTCAGTAAGCCTGCTTTACGGTATGTTGATAGCTTCATTTTCAGACATAAATAATTTTAGAAAAACACTTTATAATTCTTCTGTTTAAACTTGTGCATTTGATTTTTTGACATTTGTTTAAAATGTCATTTTAACAGTAGTTTTAGGGTTTACAGCATTCCGTCGTCATGGCATGAGCTGTAAAATTGGATTTTTACACAGGAAAGGTTAGTAAATGATTTTATCACATTAAAATCACATTAACACACATTGTAAGGATTGTAACGTTTACGGATTGGCCCCATTCACTTCCATTGTAAATTCCTCACTGGACCCAGATTTTTTTTTTTTTTTTTTTTAACATTTTTGGATGAATCTGAATAAATTTTTGTGGTAATCAACATTGTCACAAATGCTGGTGATTGAGCTCCTAATGGTATTTCAAAAATAATGACTCTTTTCAAACAGATTTCTAAAACAACCCTCCCCCACATTCACTTGCTCAGACAAACCAACTCACCACAAACTCATGCCAGTGGTTTAACCAGCGTTATTTCGGGCTGGTTGAGTTGCTCCAACAAACAGAGCCATTTAAGTAGTGCCACAGAGACAAGTGTTTACAGTTTTTGAGGGAATCAACTAACCAATGGCTTACTTAGTATCTGCATATTAAGCTGAGAAAGAAAGTATTTTAAAAAGAGCTGTCAAAATGTACACATTAACGAATGCGATTTTATTAAAGTTTAATGCGTTATTTTTTCTTAATCACGATTGACGCATTTACCGTTAATAAATCATAAACCCACTAAAACACTTGTGGGACTAGGGCAGAACCTTTGCGATGTGTCCACACGGAGTCATTGATACACACACCACAACATTGATGGGGAAAGGACATCTTAATGCTATTTGTGTGTAAAAAGCAAGACTTGTGACCAAATGCAAGCACATTGCAGCCTCTGCTAGGCTCAATTTACCACAGAAGCCTGTCAAGTTTTAACTATCACGAATACACAGAATGAAACGTTTTTGTCTGCAAGCATTTTTCATGGAGATGTTAAAGTGGTGCTTGATGCTGGCGTTGACACCCTGATGCGAATGTAGCAAAGCAGATAGCTACAGTCTGCCAGTTGAGAAATATTGTGGAGAAAAAGAGTTTGAGATTTATTGCCCATTACAATGAATATGCAACTGATGTTGGGATTAGTTCTTTCAATTAGTCAAACTCCCACTTAGACTTTGGGGAATGTTTCATGTTTCTTGAAATGGTGCAATTTTAGTGCATTTCTATCTTTATACTGTGGAAGGCTTTGTTTTGAAAATGTAAATAAAGCATTATTGTTACATATTGTTTTCTTTTCTAAGAAAAGGAAATAAATGCATTTTAACAAGAAAGTAATTATATATAGAGTCAAATTTCAGCACTTTCAAAATCTGTGATTTAACTGTTAAATTTTTGTGATTTATCGCAATTAAAAATGTTAATCAAAAATAATATTAACACCAAAAAAATTATAAATTCCCATTTTTACAATTCTGCATCCTGTTTGCTACCCCATTTTAAATTCATATTAAATCAGGAATTGAATTGGAATTTGAAAAGACATTCTCAATTTAACTCTTAATTGTATTAAGTACAATTAATATCAGTTTAGTCATGGAGGGTGCATTTTGCTTTGTCTAGTTTAATGTAGATTCTTCACAATCTCTACTTTCTCACCTTTCATGACTCTGTCAGTCCATTTTATCTCTGTGTATTTCTATCGTTGTAACATTGTCTACGTACCTCAGTTCTTGTCTCTGGCTTTCTCATGATCTGATCAGATGTGACATACACTTGCCCACCCTCCCCTTCCCTTCGTCTGATCTGCCGTCTTCGTCTCACGCTTCATACTCAGCATGTACCCTTAAAAGCCGCTCATCTCAAGCTCTGTTTTGACTGCGAGGAGAGTAGTTTGCTTCCATGACCATTTTTAATCAGCTCTTCAGCCCTGCCAAGCTGACTAAAGCAGATGGAGGTTATTACCGTACGGCAAATCTGCTCAATTTACTCGGCCAGCCTCTGAAAATTCCCTCTCTCTTTCTCATACTCACTGTGCTGTGGAGAAGAGCCTACTGTAAATATGATTGTATTGGCTTGGCTGAAAAAACATTTAGAACTTTTACTTCGATACGACACTTTTGTTACTTTTTTTGCGACGTGATCCACAGAAAATAATACAGCTTAAGATAGAAGCTGCATACTCTAGGTGGCACTGTCATCGTGATCCAAATCACAAATGAATTGTTCTTTTGAGTTAATAGTTTTCAGTGAATCATTCAGTGAACCATTGCACTTTTTGGTACCTTTTTGATTGTGTTACAATGTCTAAATGAGCAAATGAATATAACATGCCAAAACCCCAAAGATTATTAGACTAGAAGCCTCTTGATCAGGCTTGGCCTAAATGCTCATTTGTTCATCAACTGTAGTTGATAAATGGGTTTAAACTCTCATCAGCCATCCATCACTTTTCTCTTTCCATTCCTCTCTCCTTCTATCCCATATGACTTTTTGGAGCAATTTCTCACAACTAACAACAGCAATACACAGAATCACTCCAAAGGCAGCTCTGTTCTGTTTTTTTTTCTATATATTTTAAGACCCATAATTTAGACAAAGGTTGAAAATTAGTTGGAAGTTTGGTCAATGCAGATGGGTTGTACTGTACCTCAACCATATACTCATTTATGGCTGCCGGGCTGACTCTTGTTATGTAATGTAATTGCTCTATCATGCTGCCGTGTACCGTATTGCCTCAATAGAGCAATGGAGAGAATGGGAATGGGAATTGTGTGTTAAGAACAGCATCTGTAGAGGCGTCTGCAGGGGCTCAGAATTTCAGCTTGTGTAAGTGGAGAACATCTAGAAACTTCAGATTAATTCTTATGTAAAAGTGTGACTTTTGCATAGCTCGCAGCATGTCTTGTGAGGAAATAGTTTGATCTTTTGTATAGTTTGGTCTTATATAGTTTGATCTTTTGTATAGTTTGGTCTTATATCACTTTATTCACATTAATGGATACAATGGGTTGCATCAGGTTTGCAGGCAGGGCATCTGCAAACAAATTATGCTAGACCTTTTCTCAGAACTAACGTTTTCATTTTTTAAATTATTTTTAACCAACTAGTCCCATGGTCAATTTTAGTGCATGTATGAAGTCGCATAGGTTCAGAGTAAACCCAGGTATAATCCACCACATTATCTATGGAGAACCTATGTCTGACAACCAGAAAGTGTCTGAATACGTTTTTGTCTTAACATTTGAATCGTGTATCTATTGCTTTACAAATCCTACATTTTTGTGTGGCATAAGTCCAGATGCTTATAATATTTTCTTTATTGTTATTTAGTATTGTTAATAAATGTAGTTTTTTTCATATTCTTTTAATATATTATAGTTTACATTATTTTATGTAGCTTTGTGCATTATGTAGCTTTGTGCATACAGAGCCAACACCTGATTAACCATAGTAAAATCATTGTAACGTATGGCCTCTTGTGACTTATGACTGTATGGGAAATGTTACCTATGTTGACGACATGCTTTTCTCATTTCAGCTGTCAATAAAAATTAAGCAGATGTAAAACCTTCACAATTGCACGCAATAAAACCTAATTGACCCTAACTGTCTCTTGACATTTGATTCTATAGAAGCAGCACTACACAGTCTGTTAAGAGCACTCACAAACGAAAAATATGACGACCCAACACAGCACCTGGAGAGAGAACAGGCCCTTGCTAAACAGTTCGCTGAGATCCTGCACTTCACACTCCGCTTTGATGAGCTTAAGGTAATGACCACACCTTAAGACATATTTATCTGATTACTTGATGGTGAAAATGACTTTTATTCTTATTTATATTTTGTTGCAAGAGAGGGTATAATACATAAAGTACAAATAACATAAGCCAAATAATCCTAAAGGATTTGCACTGAGTCAGTCGTTGAATGAATTTGCATATGAAATCCTTGTTTATTTGGATGTTTATAGAACAATGGATGTATACTGATACTAGCCAACTGACAAAGTACAGGCCAATAGTGTGGGTGATTAAATGCAGGAATTTGGGTGAATCTCACTTCATCTTTTAAGAACATGTCCAAATAACATATTACAATTTTAAAAGTGTACTTGTGTTGTGATTTTATATGTACAATTTTGAATAGGGAAAATAAAACTCAAGAAATTGAACTCTTTTAGGATCATTAAAGATTTTTTGCATTGTGACATTATTTTCATGAAAATGAAGAACCCTGGAATCGCCAATAAGAATTAACATTAAAAAGAACAGCAAGATAAAAAAATAAATAAAATAGTAATATAAAATAATAATTTAAATATTTATACATCATGTTTTTAGGTGTCTTTAACTACTATGCACTTAAGCGTTTGAAATAAAATGTACTTATTATGTACATTCTTGTTTTTGTATTGTACTTATATTTAAAGTACCTGCATTAAATTACATTTGAAGTTACACTGTTAACCTTACCTCTTACCCTAAACCTATCCCTATCCCAACCCTTACCCTAAACCTATCCCTAACCCAACCCTTACCCTAAAACCTAACCCTAAACCTACCTGTACATCAACCTCAGTAGCAGCAAATTTGAATCTTGTAAGAATTTTACAGAACAAAATGTAGTTACATTATAAATGCATAGTATTTATTTTTTTATTTACATATACATATGTAGTGATGTGACTGGCAAGGTTGAAATGCCTTAACAAGCTTCCACTTCTCACTAATGACCTGCTAATTGTGATTAGAGAGCAGCTAATGAGAAAAAAATATTACTTTCCGATTGTCCAATTCATATATCGCTGCCCCAGGTGCTTGCCAAACCTTGCTCAACATTTAAGATCAGAGAAAAACAAACTTTTGATCCTATGCCTTCGTTTTTTCTTTTATCCTTTGCTATAACACCTGCTTTTTCTTTTGTACCAGATAACCAATGCAAAATGGACACAATGAATGTAGGGCTGGGTATCGCCAGGCACCTCATGATACCGTACATACTGCGATTCACACGTCATGATTCGATATATCATGATATATTACAATATAAAGGTTCGATTTCACTTTAATTTCAATAAATTTTGGTATAGTTCAGTTATAATGTTCATTTTACTTGCATACAGTATGAAAGAAATTCTATTTCATCTAATACTGTTGTTCATTATACAAGGAACCTTCTAACTGGTTGAATTCCGAACATATACATTTTAATTCATTCAATTCAGTCATTAGGTGAAATTTTAGCTTTTTTAAAAATGTAGTCCATGTATTACATAGATAAATATGATGTATTAAAATTGCATAAATTATATTGCATATATACATGTACAGTATATTGAATCCAGAATCCAGCCAGGTCTCCTAAGCAACCAGATTGGCCCGGTTGGTATGGAGGATAGTCACATGGGGTAACCTCCTCGTGGTCGCTATAATGTGTGGTTCTCGCTCTTAGTGGGGGCACATGGTGAGTTGTGCGTGGATGCTGCGGAGAATAGCGTGAAGCCTCCACACACGCTAGGTCTCCGCAGTAACGCGCTCAACAAGCCACATGATAAAATGCACGTATTGACGGTCTCAGACGTGGAGGCAGCTGAGATTTGTCCTCCACCACCTGGATTGAGGCGAGTCACTACGCCACCATGTGGACTTGGAGTGCGTTGGGAATTGGGCATACTATATTGGGTAGAAAATGGGAGAAAATTCTTTATAGCATCCATGCTACGTGTGATTAGAATTAAATGTTTCTTTTATTGTTTTTGATAAATAACTGACCACTGAGAACAGAAAAGATATTAAAAGAGACTATATTAAACAGCAAATGGATCGTACAAATGAAGATTAAGTAGAAAATCAAAATTTTCTCGGCCCTAGATCCAAATGCGCGAGAGGCCCCTACTGAACCCTACTGGATCAGTTTGTCACTTTCGTGCCTCATTATAGCATCTCTGACTGCACTAAAAATATCATGATATATCACAAAACAAAGCATCACAATATATCGATATTTGATTGTATCGACACAGCCCTAAATGAAAGTGTATGTGTTAAGGAGCCACGATGCTGAGCTATATTGTATAGTTTAAATGACTCCTATTACATGGACTCATTCGACAACACATGCCAAAACCTCAGACACTCACTCAACCTTAAATGACTGAAGAGTAAACCAGCTGTCCTGTGTTATGTGTCCCAAGAACATTAGTGCCTTTCTCTCCCACTCTTTCTATTACAAACATTCACCCCATTCATATACACCCTGATGCCCTGTGGCACAGAACTGGGATGTCCTAATTAAAGGGCACCCACCCCCCGTCCCCCCTCCCAATTGGGGTTGCTAAATGTGGGTAGGTAGGGGGTGTAAGGTGGCATGTCCACCTCCATCCACCCATGCCCTCCTCTCAGCTTGGCGCAGTGACCTAGTTCAGCCCGCCAATGCTGTTGCGATGTATGCTGCAGGGATATGACGGATGGTCTGGTCTGGCACTGCTACAGTGAGGGAAAAAATATTTGATCCCCTGCTGATATTGTACTTTTGCCCACTGACAAACAAATGATCAGTCTATTATTTTAATGGTAGGTTAATTTGAACAGTGAGAGACAGAATAACAACAAAAAAATACGGAAAAAGACATGTCAAAAATTGTATAAATTGAATTGCATTTTAATGAGGGAAATAAGTATTCGACCCCTCTGCAAAACATGACTTAGTACTTGGTGGCAAAACCCTTTTTGGCAATCACAGAGTTCAGACGTTTCTTGTTGTTGGCCACCAGGTTTGCACACATCTCAGGAGGGATTTTGTCCCACTCCTCTTTGCAGATCTTCAAGTCATTAAGGTTTCGAGGCTGACGTTTGGCAACTTGAACCTTCAGCTCCCTCCACAGATTTTATATGGGATTAAGGTATATGGCCACTCCAGGACCTTAATGTGCTGCTTCTTGAGCCACTCCTTTGTTGACTTGGCGATGTGTTTTGGGTCATTGTCATGCTGGAACACTCATCCACGGCCCATTTTCAATGCACTGGCTGAGGGAAGGAGGTTCTCACCCAAGATTTGACGGTACATAGCCCCGTCCATCGTCCCTTTGATGTGGTAAACACCCAGAAAAACACTCCCAAAGTTTGGAACATGGAACACCTCCATACTTGACAGTAGGGATGGTGTTCTTGGGGTCATAGGCAGCATTCCTCCTCCTCCAATATATTACATTACCAAGTCCCCCCCCCCAGATGGCAGCAAGTACTAGGAAAAATATTTTTCTCTATTACCTTCCATCACAAAATGCAGATCAGAAATGTAGGTGACGCTCTAATGCATTTTAGCCCTCACAGATGTGCTCGTCCAGAGAGTCTAAATTTTCAGTTCATGCACCCCCATTGTTTTATTGAATGTCTTGGCCTCTAAGTGGACTAGAAGCTCAATCTAGGTGTCATTAGAAATCTGAGATTCTTCCCTTTGCGATGTTATAAAACAAGTTATCAATAGTTGATAACATATTTTTCAGATGATTTGTTTAGCATGCTTTTCCTGCGAGGCTACATATTTTGTTCTGGACATCTAAGATATAACATTGGATTATTCACCAAAGCAAGCTCACAGAAAAGCAAGTGTGCTCACAGGCTAATTTTGTAGAAAACTGCCTGAAGTAAAAGCTACTTAGGGTTTACAGATGCATTTATCGGTGAAGAAAGATATTTTATATCTTACATAAATCATATTTCAATTTGTGATTCTTTTGAAACTCTTTCGAACAGTGGTAACAAAATAAACTGTAAAGTCTATTCCTGAGAATAAGAGCTTTCATTTCATGTATGACTTCTCCATTTAATTGCTATGTGAAAGACTTTTATTTTTACATTAATATTTCTTTATTTTTTTATTGTTGTTGAATGTTTTCAGACCTTATTTTGTTATTTTATGTAACATTCATTCAAATTTAATGGAATTCTATGAAAAGTTCAGAAGCTTTCAAATGACACCCCATATGCCTGACAAGTGAATCTGCTGACTTATTTCACGATATAGTGCCCCCTATGGAGTTTAAGGGGTTTAACCGTTTTTTGCATTTTTTTTTACTGAAGTTTAAAACATCTCTTTTTTTAACTCATGCTGAAACAATTAATTAATCAAATTTAATAGTATATTTAAATAATGAAAATAATATTTTATGATCGATTATTCGGAAATGTGTTCCAGAAGCACCATCAGTGAAGTCACTTTACAGTAGTTTTTGTACATGATGTATAGAATGCAGAATGAAAGTATTTTTTAAATACAATACAGGAAATAAAATGTTGCTTTTTATCCAATTAATCGTAGAAATAATCAACAGATTAATTGACTATTAAAATGAATCTTTACTTGCATTGCTATTCTTCATACTTGGAAGTTGTGAGACGAAGAAGGGTTAAGAAACTAGTTTAATGACAGTCTGTGGGAAATTGAATGGCTAAATAAAAAGCTCATTAAATGCGATATTCACTATTTTGCCTAATTTTATATCTGCAGTAAAATAATTGCGAATATATCATGAAAATTAAATCTGTCGCCCAGCCATAGATGCAGTATAACTATGTTTTGATTCTGTCAGCAGTCCACTTCCACAAAGCTGAAGTTTATATGTTGTCATTCTCTTCGTTGTTTTAATAACTTAATGTCTGTCACTATCTCTGTCCAAAATTCACTGAGCTGGTAATTTGGGATAATTATAGGTGACCTTTGCTCTCGCAAATCGTAAAGAGGCCCTTCCTAACATGACCTTTCTCAAACCCGTCTTTTCTCTAGTCTTGACAAGCACCCCCTCTGAATGTCTCTGAATGTGTCCTCAACCCTGAACTCCATTCATTAAAGTATATTTATCCATCTGTCACAAGCAGCATATCTGAAACAGCAGGGTTCAAGTTTAAAGAATACATCTATTGGGAACAAATAGGTCCCAGACAGTCTAGGTCCTGACAGATAAAGATTTTTCTAATTATCTAAGAGAACTGGTGCTCATTTTAAGCAAAGCTTTGGTTAATCCTGTAAGTGCTCTCTTCCTTCTGGTGTACCACACTGCATTTGTCTACTTCAGTCCTGTCTCTGAATCCATAGTACTGTAAATATTAATTGCCTGGAGATATGCCTCACTTTAAACACACATTTATTTTTAATAGTGGTGCATGCTAATGCAAGCATCACTGTTACTACTGGTTTAAAAAAAACATCTGACATGAAGTATTAAACTTTTTCAGCACTGTTTGTTCTACAGACATGGATGGTACCTCAAAGCTTGCTTCTTAATAACTTATAGTGAAAGAGGGAACCTTTATTGTCATTGAACACCTGGAAATATCAGTGAATTTGGATTTTGTCATTTTCAGGCCAGGGAATGTTATGAAAATGTATAAAATCTTGCAAAGATTTGGAAATTTCTATAGTAAATAAAAAATGGTGAAGTTATGCACAACCCTAAAATATAAATTGGCTAGAAATTGCAGTAATCACGAAAAATGCCGGAAAATCCTTAAGTCTGTTCCTTTTAAATCATACTGTACTGGATTTCTTAAAAAAAAAAAAAAAGAAAATACAAATAAAACGTTCACTACAAACATTAAATCATTAATAATATTTTAGGTTTAACAAAGCTAAATCAAAATATTTTCTTAGAACTCCCTGGAAGCTACCAGGGTACTCTATAGTGACTAAATACTTTGGGTTATCTTTCTTTTTCAGATGACAAATCCTGCCATTCAGAATGACTTCAGCTATTACAGGAGAACCCTGAGTCGCATGAGGATCAATAATGTTCCTGTGAGTTTCTCAAGAATAGAAACTGTCACCTCTCTATTGCTATGACTTTACTTAAGTCTGTTCTCCCATCTCCTCCCCTCATCTATTGCCATCTCCTTGTTTCCTTTCTTTGTGGTACATTTCTCTCACCACTTAAAGGGATAGTTCAACAAAAAAGATCTATCCTTTGACTTGTCTAATCCACACCTGTTTTTTGTTTTTTACATGAAAATACCCTTTTGAAGGGGTACCACCAATTTTATCCAAACCACTTTTTCATATAACTAACAAACTTAAATTTATTTTTCACACACATACTGAGCCGCTTGCGCTCACCAACCCTCAGGGGACCGCTAAGGACCCAAACAGAAAATGGTCTCCCACTGGGAGAGTGAGTGAGTTCGAAGCTGCTCACTGAAGTGTATTGAGGTGCACTAATATGGTGTGGCACCTGATCTGTGGTCAGCTTCATGCATGTCTTTCCCAGAGAGATTCAGATCTCTTGGGACTACATAACCTGATCTGAGAGCGGGCCTAGCACAGAGCCTTGAGGGACACCATGCAGTTCAGCTACCTTGTTTAGTCAAGTGGCGCTGGATTTCCCCTCATATTGTCCCAGACTGAATTCAGTAGCCCACCATAACCCCCCTGGGACCCCCCACTGAAAGAGAGCTAAATAAATCACTCTAGCAGCTAGCGCTTTCCACATCTGCCTCTGGCCCCAGTTTAGACTATTTTTTAATATATGAACGTATTTTTAGACTTGACAAACCAGAATGTGCAGGTGTAGGCAGTTTACTGTGAATTAAAACTGCTCGTTTATGAAATAAAACAAATTTGTTATTTTATTTTTGTCCTCATTTAGGAGTTGATGTTTTTTGCTTCTAAATTAGCCTAAATTATTTTTATTCGGCAGAACACAGTCCCCTTACAGTCCATCAAATTGGATTTCACAGTGCTGCAGATCTTTTCAATTATTAAAAGTATTTTGTGAAGGAACTAAAGACTAATTATCTTTTTATGTCTGGGCACATCTTCACTTTTCCCATTTGTGTTCAATTTTCTGTTCTTCTGCCCGGAATCCATCTATCCCATTAACCAACAGGACTTGCAGTATTCTGGGGCTTTCCACAGTTACACAGGTTATGACAGCTCAGAAACCATCTGAAAATGCCTTATTTGATGTCTTTGGTGAACCCAAAATTTAGCTGACACCTCTTCCCTGTCAATTTGTGCAGAAAGGTTGAGAAACGTCAATCCATTATAGAGGGAATCATTTTATTTTAATATTCAGTAAATTAAATATGTATTAGAGTTTTGGACTGATTTTCACTAGAGAAACTGGGCCACTGGGCAAAGGCCTCTCGAACGTATATTCGTCTCACCATCATCTTGCCTTATTTTTAAGTAGCAGTATTTGCATTCCTTCATAAGTAATTTTTTTTTGTTTATGTAGGCTGAGGGAGAAAACGAGGTGAATAATGAACTAGCCAATAGGATATCTCTATTTTACGCTGATGCCACACCCATGCTGAAGACATTAAGTGATGGCACAACAAAGTTTGTATCTGAGGTAAGCAAAAATGGTTCTAAACAATTTTCTCAGACATTTTCAATGTGTACATTTTGTTTTTGCTTGTTTAATAATAGCAATTTTTTCCCCCGTAACAGAATAAGAACTTGCCCATTGAAAACACCACAGATGTATTAGGCACAATGGCAAGCGTGTGCAAAGTTATGTTGGAAACCCCGTAAGTCTACCATTTCCTTCTCTATCTCATAAAGTTTACAGATTGCAATGTATAATCAGTAGAATCTGTTAGGAATTGAGAATAAATGTAAATAAATATTTATTAACATGCTTATTCTCTATATTTGTATTCAGAGAGTATCGTAGCCGATTCAACAGTGAGGACACCGTTTCCTTCTGTCTGCGTGTCATGGTGGGGGTCATCATCCTCTATGATTATGTCCATCCCGTCGGCGCATTTGCAAAATCCTCCAAAATAGACGTGAGTAAAACCGTTTGTTCTCATTACAGCAAACCCACCTCTGAAGTTCTTTTCCTGAGGGACAAACACTGTCTCATAATAAGAGTGCTGAGATAAAATGGTGATGGCTCTCTCACAGCGCTTTGATTCATGAGGTTGAAGTATTGTTATTTTAGTGTCACTCTAACCATGGCTTCTTTTTCCCCAAACAGATGAAAGGCTGTATTAAAGTGCTCCGAGATCAGCCACCAAATAGTGTGGAAGGTCTACTAAATGCTCTCAGGTACCATATTGAGCACGACAACATGCAATGCCTCATACAGTATATCCAACATCATATTATAGTGTTTTAAATACAAATCAGATTGTATTCACAAAGCATGTTTACATGCACATGGATAGGCTGATTATTTTATATATATACACACACACACACACACACACACACACACACATTATATATATATACTGTATGTATATGTATAATAATATAGCTTTTAATATTACAAATATAATTTTCTCTCTATGAGATGAGCTAGTGTGCCTGTTACAAAAAAGTTGTATTATGATTATTTTTATTTTTTTGGTGAAATTCTGAATTTAAAAAAACTGGCGGGTGAGTCACATCTGATGCTTTTGACTTTTAATTGAATCGTTCACATCAGTGAGCGTACAACGGGTATTCTTACAATTGAATTTAAATCACGAGTAATGCTGCAGTGCCTAAAAAAGTTACCCCCACTTACTTGTAACATTTTATTTGCTTGACCAGGTCAATTTGTACTCTTATTTGCCACTTTAAATTAGCGAGAATTAATTTTGGAGCTTTTTATGAGATTGCTGACTATCGTGGTAAAAAAGAACAAATAGTTTGCAACTGGCTATGATCTGGAGATAACTACTGACATTGTAACCTTTCTCATTTACTTTATTCTGAAAAATGTGCCCATGATTATGCTCTGTTGAACAGTAAACTATAGGAAGTCTAGTCCATCAGGACTACATACTTGTTTGGCATTAGTGCTACAGATAGCTTGACTTGTATGCCCCATGACAAAAAATAATGCTGGTCAAATATTTAATGTCTTCTGTGCAGGTACACAACAAAACATCTTAATGATGAGTCAACCAATAAGACCATAAAAAGCATGCTGCAATAGCAACAAGCTCTGGGACAAACACGACTGGCCTCAAGTACATGCTCAGGAGATGCACACACAAACACACACACTCTCTCTCCTGGACTAAAGCGATGCACAGAATGTTATTCCTTTTTTATTAAACAGAAAAGAATCAGACAAAAGCTTCTCTATTCTTTCCTTGTCTTTTTACAAAGCAGATGCTACTGGCATTATGTGTGGTTTTCTGTGCCAAAATGGTTTTGCTGAATTCCTTGTTTTTAATATTTCTGAAATACAGCCATGCTACTGATGGCAGCTATGAAAGCATTGTTAGATTATATTTGTGGTTATTGTGTTAATTTCGCTTGTTTCCCGATAAAGGGAGGGTGAGTGTTTTGACTTGAAAATAAAAATATCTATATATTATCTATATGATCTAGAAATGCACATTATATTAAAAGAGAGAAATATATTATTTTTGTTTGAATTAATATTTAATGTTACATCCACTGCATGGCAACCTGATTACATTTCTTCAAATTCAAAGTTTCAAATTCGTTTGTCTGCTTGATTGTGTGTGTAAAAGGTGTTTAAATTAAGTTTTGAAATTATAATGGTACTTGCATATTAAAAAGTGGAGATTAATTGATAGATATTTTCAAGTTTTATATTTTTTTATAGTTCTTGATTTATGTAATTTTTTTTTCTTAGGTGTTATAAATTTCTGTTTTTTTCTTTTCTTGTCTGAAAACTAACTTTCAAAAACTGTGATAGGTTGTAATCTGTTGTGTCAGATGTGATGACAATATGATCTTGAGATTAAATAAAATGCTTTCATTTTTTATTATGGTTTTACTATTTTAAATGCTTTGTTGCCAAGGTATATGCAAACAAAGGCTGTTTTTATTTGGTGTTATACAAATCAACTGTGGTGATGCACTCCTGAACATATGGCCACTCTTACTGGTGTGAGGGATTTTGCATGAATGTTTGCACTGGTCCTAATATTCGCTGCACCATTTTTACAAAGTCTAATATCAAATCAAAGTGCTGCACTGATTTCTGCTGTTACAATATTTATCTGTATTATATTAAATGATTTGTCTGGAGAAAAAAAAAGTTTTACTCTTGTTATGTGAAAATCACCAGCCAGTTTGAACATGCTTGCAATCAAGGATGGAAACAATCTACTCTATAAGAGAGAGCGTTAGAGGAGGGTGTGGTCGTAGGCTGTAACTCTGCAGTAAGTAAGGGCATGAATGAAGGTCGAAGAGAAAGGAGAGGGAAATGCTCTGTGAACAGTTGTGGGTGGGCACTGCAGGGCTCTCTGCATTCTGACAGTGGACCTCTTGGGGTTGTGGAGGAAGAGAGAGAGTTTTAGGGTGTGTTCTGTATCCATGCAGCTTTACTGGGTTCAGGAACGAAGAGTGCAGATGTTTAAAAAAATAAGAGTTCAAGAAAGCAGGTTGTGTAAGGGGTGGGGTCTACATGCTATGCAGCACCACTTAAATGTGTTAAAGGATCAGGATTCTCGCTCGCAGAAACCTGGAAATGTCAGGGAATTAAAAATTGTGATTTCCATAGTCATGAAAAATTAAGGTTATATATTTTGTATGTTTTTCTTAGTATAAAAAGGTGTAACGTAGTTCAAGGGAAAGGAGGAGGCGAGAACCGGCTTGATAATATACATATTTTTATTATAAACTTAAAACAAAAGACAAACACACACATGACGGACATGTCTGTAAATGATCTCTCTCTCATTGCACCACCGTCTGCCATCGGCTTTTATTCCTTTCGGAGGCTTGATTAGCCTGATACGGGACCGGGTGTGTATCGACATGACCCGGCCCTGCCCTCCGCCCTGCCACAAAAGGCTAGAAATTGCTCTTTGTGAGTGCAATCCCCATGGAATGATTTTTATATATTCTTATCCAGTAATCAAAAAACAAATGGAGAAGTCTTGGAAGTTTGTGATCAATAGGGATGGAAGCCCTGGTCCATGTGAATGTGAACAAGAGCAACAAGCATATTTGTGTACTTATTTACAGTAAATACAGGTCATTAACCTCCTGAGATCCGAGCATGACTGCTGTGTGCATTTCCCTTTTTGATATGTATCTATTAGCACCTAATAAACAAGCAAATAGTTTTCTTAAAATTGTATGCCCACATATGTTGACAGCAGGATTAATTGTGGAATTTTAAATAATACCAGGCTATAGAAAGTCAAATGTTTATTTTATCCAATTGTTTAGTGTTGTTTCCCCATCTGTCGCTCACTTGACGTTGTGGCACTAGGGGTCTTTCTTGAAGGCCACAGGTTGAGGCAGAGCTGCCTGACGATTGGAAGCCGCAGGGGGACGCCCTCGGCGAGCAGACAGCACAGCTCGTGCTGGAAAGGTGGCGAGGCATGATATGAGAGATGGCCTCCTTCTGTTTCTTCACCGGCAAAAACATCTGGGTGAAGTCGTCGACGATGTCGTCAAATAGGCTGAGCTGGAGCGGAGAGATATTGACTGCATCCAGGAACTACACAGAGGCAGAAGGGCAACTTTAAAAAGGCGTGTACTGAAAAGGATGTTCAACGCCTGCTGTGTGTGCTCTTTTAGAGAAAATAAACTCTTTTTTTTCTCTTTTTTTCAGAAGCGCTGTCATAGCGCCCAGGGGCAAAGCTGCACTGGTGTGCAGAGAAGGAGAATGCCACTGATACGCGCCGTGGATTCAACAGCAATGCTCTGCAGAGGTGAGTGGAACAGAAGTGATCTCAGCTCGCTGATCGCACAACCGCTCGGCTCCGAAGAAAAAATCGGAATGGACAGATGCACGATTCCCTCCTTTTATACCCGTATGTCCAGGGAGGGACATGAAAATTCTGTCTGCCAATTTCTCATTGGCCTTTTCTCAAGTTCATAGGTAAACGAGGCCTTCAAGAAAGACCCCTAGTTTTGCTCCATTCAACACAACGTCTCGTTCCCTTCATCAGGTAATGGAGGTTACAACAGTAACCTAGACGTTATTCATTTTTTTGAGACGTTACAGACATCACGTCAGAAATTAGCATATTTAATTTTGATTCAAAGAAATGCTGAGCATTTTGGGGAATTATTTACCAAAATCCACATATGTAGACATCATGTTTGTCAGCGCACCAATGCGCAAAAAAATTATGATTTTTAAAAGTGGCATATCAAACGAAACTAGAGACACTACTCTTTACACCCAAAAAGGTCTCAAAGAAAAAGCTTAAGAGATTTCTTACCAGAGGCACTTTTGATCGCATGTAGAAGCACTTCACGGAAATCAACATCATGTTGTTGTGTCACATGACTCGATGCGGCAAAGTTAACCCTTAAATGACAGTCTAGAGTGTTGTGAACAGTATTCAGTTTTAAAATAAAATAAAATAAAATAAATTTAAATTATGCATTGCATATAGCGAGGCTAAAATACAATGTCCACGCATGCACATTGCTTAAAGTTTCCCATTAATTAGGGTTCATTAATTGTCAATCAATTAAAATTTGTAATCAAATTAATTACATGTGTGATTAATTAAGAATTAATTAATAAAGTATGTCAATATTTACAAGAAAGGCCCCCAAATAAATAATAATGTTGTTTATAATAATTAAAATAATTATAAATATAACATATAATAAATATTGCGTAATTGAGTATGCATATACTGTGGCATGTAGAATGTCATTTCTATTATATAAAAAGTGGCTTAAAAGTCAAAATATAGTTTTTTTTGTTTCCATTTTAGTGAATAAAACACTATTATTGGCTTTCCTTCTGAGCTATTTTTAACTGTTGGTCTATATTCTCATGCACCAGACAGACACTTTTGGAGCGTCTCCCTTTGGTTTCACATGTTTCAGTGTCTCTTGTCATGAGTGCTGTGTTTTCAGAATGCTGTGTCAAGTTAAATGTAGATTGAAACGTTAAAAAAAGAGTCTCATGATCCCTGCATTCTGTTGTGCTCGGTCCAGTTGTCTTTGAGCTCAAAAGCACATCTGGTGAATGCTGTTCTGCCTGTTGCTTATTGATTTGATGAGGCGTGTTGCCTGTACAGCTGGAGCTGACTGCACCCTACTGCCACATCAAGGTGGTACATCAAGCTTGAATTGCTCCAGTGGTCAAGTAGTTATAGCTGCAGGCATGAGATCTCCAAATGGGGTCAGAATCTCAAAAGAGGGCAGGGTTACTACAAAAGGGTTTTGTGCCAAATCCAAAAAGGAGTGTCACTTTCACTCGCAGTTAGGAAAAGGGTTAGATTTGGGGCTCCCTCTATTATGAATGTGTTAAATTGACAGCCCTACCATTAAGATTTGATTTCTAATGATGACTGAAATTGTTAGGAGTACCCAGATAGCACACGCACATCTCGTAGATGTCTGTTTTAGATCTTTTCATCTGGAAAGCATCACAATCTAATTAACATCTGCTAAACATCTTATGAATATCAGATTTACAAACATTCTAAATAATAAATGTCTCAAAGACATCTGCAGAATGTCTTATTGACATCCAGGGAATACCTATTGACATACATCTTATAGACGTGTTCCAGATTAGCAAACAACCTAAAAATATGTTTTCCAGATGTAGACACACATCAAAAGGTGTCTAGGTGATATACGTGTGCTATCAGGGCTAGTTGTGTTTGTAGATGCCATGTACTCTAATCTACAGCCTCTGTGGGTAACGATTATCAAACTCTGTATCAGAGGTTATGAAATTTGTGTGTTTAAGTTATTAGGAAGGATGATAAATAATCACAATCAATGGGTAGCTTAAGTGTGGAATCAACTGTGTTGTAACTTCTTAGATAATCACATAAATGATCAGATCATTATCTAAATCTAATTATAACGTTCCTGTTTCAGTATTCATTAAAAAAGCCTTGGTAAGGTTTGAGGGTTTAGTGTTGCAGTTTATCTTTCTAGTGACAGTTAATTCTGAATGCAGCTTTGAAATGTTTATCAGTAGACTTCATCACAGCTGTTGATGTTGTTGTAAATTTTCTTCTAACAAGCCTATCTTCAGACAGCAGATATATGAGCCTGTTTTTACATTTTTGTAACTTTGTCCTTAGGTACTGTAAGAGTACTTTCGCTATTTATTTTACATAGTTTATAGCAATGAAAGAGCAAACAATAAAATTACTTTGTCAAGATGCAAATAAAACAATCACTTTCTAGGGGCTTTGTCTGCTAAATGAATAAAAATGGCAATAAAGGTCATTTTTGGGATGCAGTCATAAACCGAACAAGTTTCACTGACATGTGACTAACAGAAAAGGAATAATGTGTCACTGAACAAAATAACGGTCAGTATCTGTTGTGGCCACCAGCTGCATTAAGTACTGCAGTGCATCTCCTCCTCGTGGACTGCACCAGATTTGCCAGTTCTTGCTGTGAGTTGTTACCCATCTCTTCCACCAAGGCACTTGCAAGTTCCTGGACATTTATGGGGGGAATGGTCCTAGCCCTCACCCTCTGATCCAACAGGTCCCAGACGTGCCCAATGGGATTGAGATCCGGGCTCTTCGCTGGCCATGGCAGAGCACTGACATTCCTGTCTTGCAGAAAATCATGCACAGAATGAGCAGTATGGATGGTGGCATTGTCATGCTGGAGGGTCATGTCAGGATGAGCCTGCAGGAAGGGTACCACATGAGGGAGGAGGATGTCTTCACTGTAACGCACAGTGTTGAGATTGTCTGCAATGACAACAAGCTCAGCCTGATGATGCTGTGACACACCGCCCCAGACCATGATGGACCCTCCACCTCCAAATTGATCCCGCTCCAGTATACAGGCCTCGGTGTAACACGAGTCCGACCATCACCCCTGCTGAAACAAAACCTTGACTCGTCAGTGAAGAGCACTTCTTGCCAGTCCTGTCTGGTCCAGCGAAGGTGTGTTTGTGCCCATAGGCGATGCTGTTTTTGGTTATGCCTAGTAAGGGCCTGCCTTACAACAGGCCTACAAGCCCTCAGTTCATCCTCTCTCTCTGCTATTGCGGACAGTCTGAGTATGAATGGAGAGATTGTGCATTCCTGCTGTAACTCAGGCAGTTGTTGTTGCCATCCTGTACCTGTCCCGCAGGTGTGATATTCAGATGTACCGATCCTGTGCAGGTGTTGTTACACGTGGTCTGCCACTGCGAGGACGATCAGGTGTCCTAACCTGTCTCCCTGTAGCGCTGTCCTAGGTATCTCACACTACAGACATTGCAATTTATTGTCCTGGCCAAATCTGCAGTCCTCATGTCTCTATGCAGCATTCATGTTCACTCAGATGAGCAGGGACCCTGTTTTTTTTCAGAGACAGTAGAAAGGTGTCTTGTGACACTAAGTGTCTTAAGTTTTTATTACTGTGACCTTAATTGCCCACCATCTGTAAGCTGTTAGTGTCTTACGACCATTACACAGGTGCATGATCATTAATTGTTTATGGTTCATTGAACAAGCATGGAAAACATTGTTTAAACCCTTTACAATAAAGATCTTTAATGTTATTTGGATTTTTCCAAAATTATCTTTAAAATACAGTGTTCTGAAAAAGGTAGTTTACTTGTATGAAATAAAAAATATGTACTTTTAAGACTTTTAATACACCTCAATCTTTACTTTTTGTCTTCCTATGGCAGGGTTTAAACCTTAATTAGCCCCACATAATTTGACCCTTGCACTTTGTCTTAAAAGTATGCTTTTATGGTTTTATTACTACCACTTTCACTTTGAGATAACCCCTGCTGCTTACCTCTCCCTCTTCTTAATTCATTTATACTTTTTAAAGTGTGTCACACATTGATGTGAACTCATGTGGAAAGAGGAGGGAATCAGAAACTGTTACTATACAGTTCCTGAGAATTCACAAGCCAAGAACAGGGGCATGCTATCTCATGACACAAGAACATGGTAAACCACAAGACTGTTACTTGCCTACTCTCACAACTTTTGGTATTTATTAAAAGAATTTGCAAAGAGGAAAGTCTTGTTCTTACAAAATTCATGTTTCCCTCACTCAGGTATTGTTCAGCTTTATACAAATGCCACCTGAAACAGTTTGATACAGCAATGTCAATTACTGTTGTAACCAACGTTAAAGCAACTAGGCAACCTACAGAAATGTAATCACTGTCAGTGCGAACGCACCTTTGAAGGAAGGTTCCTAAAGCAGCAGTAGACAGCATCATTTTGGAACGGAGCTCATGTCTTTGTTTCATACTAGTGACGTGATTGAGACTTGAAAAGGCCTCTGTTGTTTGAGACATTGAACACCATAGAGGATGTGGTTGGATGTGGGGCCCCTCACAAAGGGCCGGCCCTGTCAGCATACAGCCAGAGGTGCCATTTACCCATGAACAACTGCAGGACTCTCTCTCTCTCTCTCTCTCTCTCTCTCTCCATTTGCACCCACATACTGATGGGATGTCTCAGCCACAGTTTTTCACAGTTATGTGTACAGTATATCTGGCCATCTAAAAATTCTTGTCTCCTAAATAGGATGGGCATATCACAAGCCCATTTGACATTCTATCACATACACGATATGAATGAGATATATATATATATATATATATATTGCTAATATCAAGAATTATCATTTTAACTAGTGAAAATTTAATTTAATATATATATATATATATATATATATATATATATTAAATTAAATTTTCACTAGTTAAAATGATAATTCTTGATATTAGCAATACAATTATGATTAGTGAAAATTATCATTCTTGATAACAGTAAATACATTTGTACAAAAAGTACATTTCAACTAGTAAAAACTTCATTATTGATATTTTTAACTGCATTTTCACTAGTTTCCTGTTCAAATTATAACAAAAAAAAAATCTATATTTCTTTTCTTACTAATTGAAATTCCAAATACACATTTCAGTTAAATACTTCTTAAAAATGATAATTTTTTAATGTCAGTAATTACATTGTCACTAGTGCAAACGCCCATTCCTGATATTTAGAGATCCATTTAATTACATCTAGTAAAAATGCAAATTTAATGCATAGCTTAATGCTTCACTTCATAGAGTTAAACGCTTTGGGTAAAGTTTACTGTTAGCGAGCCATTAGAAAAGGCCTTGTGTATATTTTCACTCAATCCCACCTGCTTATTTCAACACAGTGGAATCCCACCACAAGGATACAATGAACTAGTAGTAAAACGCTTGAGAAAGCATATGATATCTTTTCACAGAAACAATGTGAAACTCTTTGGTGAAGAACCCACATAACTATTAAAAAGGTTAAACGGCCACTACTGAAATTCATTTTGGGGGAATTCAACTAAAGAGCAGAGAGAGAGTTGAAGAAGTTTGACTGTACGACTCAACCTTGACAGCCAAACCACAAAGTCCTTACACATTGCAACCCCACCTCTCCAGGGTGTACTCTTCTAAGAATGACAACGGCTATCTGCTGATACCCCCTCAACGCTCCGACACTTGCAGAGCCACTTCCTCTAATTCGTTGTCTTAATCAGTGAAGCTTTCCCGCAACAGTTAATCAATGATGACAAAACATCAACGGCTTTGTTCTGTAGCAGTAAGGAATGCCACAATATTTGTTTGCTTAATGTGGTATAATGTTTTATGCAAGACGATTTAGTCAAGTCTAGTTGGTTTACTTTACTGTACTGAAATAGAAAAGTTCCCCCTGCTTTTGGGAAAGTGATATGATCTAGTCCAGAGAATTTGGATTGTTAGATCAGATGACTTGTTGAGGGCAAATTCAGACCACGTCCACACTAATAGTTTTCCAAAGTATGCTGTCCTGGAAGGAAAATGCCATTTTAGTGTGGATGAGAGGCATAAATGTAGCAAAACCAAAGGGGTTTTGACTAAAAATGTATTAGTATGGACATGGTCTTCACTCATCTCTATTATGCATGCTATGGACCTTAGTCAGGATAGACGCCATAGTCGATGTGATTCGAATTTCTTCCCATCCAAAAGTAATACGTTTAGATTATAATTATGTGACCAGTGTAGCATGAATCCCAAATAAATTACTCTTATGAGTTGTTTCATTTGAATCTACAGCACAATACATACATCGTGACCAGTGTAGTCCAATTCCTGAACAAATTACTCTCATGAGCTGGTTCTTTTGAATCTACACTGCTGTGCCACTCTTTAGCTAATGTTTTTAGCCATTAATGATGTGTACAGGTTAATTACAGCTCAGGTAAACAGTAATACAGTAATGGGCTTTCAACAGACAATTGACATGCCTTCCTTAAAGGTCTGTAATCACACTTCTTTTGTCTTCTAGAAGGTCACAAATGTGCTAAATATTAAACAGTTTCACACTATATTGTTTTACATTCCTGCTAAAGGCTGGTAGCTGGATAGGAATAATAACACTACCTGGAATTTCATGTAGACATTCATAAACCTAGTGAAAAGTTAAATGCGAATGGATAGTCACAGACTTGACTGATTGAAGGTCTGTTCCTTGTGAGGCAACAACACGTTTTCCCTCTCTTCGGGGAACAGAGGATGAACTTCAGATCTTTCCCACCATCCATCTTGCCTGAGTATGTCTTCTTCAAGGACTTCAAAAAGCATTTCCGTCCCATTCTCGGATGAGTGATCATCCTGAACCTGGTCCAGTTTAACCAGTCTCAGCGCAACCCTTCCTGACCTCACATTGCTGTGTTCACACCAGCTGTCAGCACACAGGCTTATACACCACCAACCTGCTAACAGGGTGTGTGTGTTCTGGTGTGCCACATTGATTTAGATGCAACAGGACCTCTCCATCCTTTTCATGGATCATGGGTGTCTTTCATCAATGTCCCTGAGAATTTATGTCATCTCTGCTGTGTCTTCCACTCCCATCCAGTTTGTTGTTTATTTCAGAAAAAGAAATTGTCACACCCGTTCATAGCCTGTAATCTAATCATCCTGAAGAGGCCCACTTTTGTCAGGAGTGAAAATATGGGAGCTGTGACATGGACACCAATCAGAAACTTCCTGTTTGATCTGTTCTCTGAGTTAGTGCGGGTTAGATGATGAACTGTACCTCTATCAGTACTGTAGCTAGTACAGTTGAGGTGTCATAATAAAGAACACATTAAGTGCAGTCAGATATGAAAGAAGTCAGAAAATTATCACTTAAAGCAACAGTTCTAAAAAATTAATAACTGTCATTATCTGCTCACCCTCATGTCATTTCATACCAGAAATGACAATATTTCTTCTGTGGAACACAAAGTTAGAAATTTGTGAAGTATCATTACGCTGTTCTTGAAATAAAGAACCACAAATGTAGTCCATACGGCTTGCTGCTATTGTCTTCAGTCTTTTGAAACCATTTGATAGATTTGAGTGAGGAACAGACTGAAATTCAAAGTCATTTTTCACTGATCTTCACTTCCGTCAAAGCTCCTACCCAGATTCAAAAATGGTGTTTCAACGTAATTTGATGGTAAAGCGGAATTGTTTCTCGTATTTAGTAACCAAATGTAATGTGCCATTTTTTAATTCTGGATGTGAATGTGCGCTAGACACAAGCGCCAAGGGAGTTAAAGACACAGCTATCGTATGGCTTCATAAGACTTGAAATATAGTGAGTCACATGGACTATTTTATTTACACTTTAATGGTGCTTTTTAATAGTGGGGTTATTTTTTGTGTAGATCTTTTTGGAGCTTGAAAGCCCCAGGCAATGTCATTGTAACCCAGCTTACACTGTTACATTGTGACACTGTAACAGACCGAAAAAAATTAATTGCAGCAACGTTTCAAATACGTTGCATTGCTGTAATTTGTGTGTCCAGTATTTATCCTGTTAACATTATTGTATGTTTGGACAATGTGGTGAATATGTTCCTGTAACTGGGTTTAAAATGGGAATGTTTGAAGCGGGAACCAGCTGAACAGTCAAGGTAATATTTTAATCTAAACTTAAACAAAAAGACACAAAACATAAACGCACACACGGCAGCTGCATGTGGCTCTCTCTCTCTCGAACTTCAGCATCCCACTGCACTTATCCCTCTTCTCAGCTGATTAGCCCGATTGGGGGCTGGGTGTGCCTGCCCTCCTCCTCGTCACAGTTCCTTTGCCCAGAATATATTTTAATATAACAACAGAGTCAATTATTCGGCTTATACCATGGTTACCACACATTAAGACATCATTCAGGGTTTTATCTCAAGACATTTTCTGGTTTTCGTCCCTAAAACGCTCTTGTGAATGGATCTACCTTCTGTCACCACAGATTCAATGTCTCGCTCTGATACAGCTCAAGCCTTTGTTGCTGGTTCGAATACATCACTTTAGAACTACCATGGAGGATAGTGAGGCTTGCGCTGCTTTGCTGGAGCACTTACTGGAGTAACAAGTTAGTGTGTTTGTGCGTGTGTGTGAGAGTTTGTGTGTGAGTTTGTTTTTGAGGGATCGAAAGAGAGAAGCTCAGAAACCGAGAGAGATCACCTGTTGGATTTCCTTTAATTGTTGCAGTTCTCATCAGAAGTAACATCGCTTCAAAATGGCCAAAATGCAAGTACTTCTCAGCACCAGCAAGTGTCACCATTTTTCCAATGTAAAGCTTAACAACTGTTTTCAACCCTACTGAGATGCAGGTGTGTGCTGACATGACGGCTCTGTTTTTTGCTCTCGAGTAAGTGTTTGCGTAATGCGCACGTGTGTGAGAGAGTTTAAGAGAGGGGGGTGGGGAGTGTGAGGGTGTTTCCCACAGTTATTTCAAATAATATAGAAACTGTTGTTTTGAGCAAGTGTATCTAGCTCTGATATAGCTCAAGCCTTTTTTGTTAGTTTGAAAACGTCACTTTAGAACTAGCTTACAAAGGATGTGCTGAAATTAGGCATTGTATTAAAAACTACCTTGTATAAAAGAGAGAAACTGAGAGAGATCGTCTGTGTGATTATCTTTATTTGTTGCAGCTCTCGTCAGAAGTAACATTGCTTCAAAATCGACAAGATGTAAGTTTAAGCTCTTCTCAGCAGCAGCAAGTGTTGCCTTTTTTCTGATGAAATCAACTTAACAACTTTTTTTTAACCCTACTGACAATGACGACTCTGTTTTTGCTTTCCAGTATGTGTGTGCGTAATGCGTATGTGTGTGAGAGAGTTTAAGAGAGGGGGAGGTGGAGCATGATGGTGTTTTCCACAGAAACTGTTGTAGATACCCAGACTGGGGGAGATAAAATGTTGTGAAATACATCACATGGGCTTTAAGGTCACATGTAAAGAATGGCACGGTGGTTGATCCTACCTCATTGGGAGGGAGGAGTTGCTACAAACACGGCGACCAGGGGTCAGTGAGGACTGCCAAAGGGAGAAGCGGGTCCGCTCGCAAGGGGACTGTACCGTGGAATATACACACAGGGGGATAAGTCCACATGGGGGTCTGACCTGTGGAGCACCTATTCCAGTACAGGGTAAATTGAGTACCCGCATTGGGTTTGGTCGGCGAATTCCTCCGCTGAATTTGCGGACCAGAGGGCTAGGGAGGAGTCATCCAGGGAGCCGAGTTAGATGGATCTCCTGGGATAAGAGAGCACTGTATTACCTCAGTGGAGAGAAAGGGCACTAGGTGTAAGCGGTATACCCGGTCAGTTGTTACCGCGTTACCGCGTTCTACCGGCTCGGACCTGAGAAAACACGGGATGAAACCGACTCAACCCTGAGATTGTAAAATCTCGTAAAGGTATTGGGTGTTGTCCAACCCACTGCTCTGCATATGTCTGCTAGGGAGGTGCCTTTGGTCAGTGCCCACGAGGATGCTACACTTCTCGTCGAGTGTGCTAGAACACGCAAGGGGGCAGGCACGGCCTGGGTGTGATAGGCCAATGCTATGGCATCAACCACCCAGTGGGAAAGCCTCTGTTTGGAGACAGCGTTCCCTTTCCGCTGTCCACCAAAGCAGACAAAGAGCTGCTCAGAACATCTAAAGCTCTGCGTGCGGTACAAATAGATACGCAAAGCACGTACCGGACATAACAACAAAGGGGCTGGGTCTGCCTCCTCCCGGGGCAGTGCTTGCAGGTTCACTACCTGGTCTCTGAAGGGAGTCGTAGGAACCTTGGGCATGTAGCCCGATCGTGGTCTTAGGATCACATGAGTGTCTGCCGGACCGAACTCCAGGCAGGTGTCGCTGATAGAGAATGCTTGCAAGTCCCTGACCCTCTTGATGGAGGCGAGCGTGAACAGGAGGGCCGTCTTCAGGGAGAGGGCCTTGAGTTCGACTGATTCTAGCGGCTCGAAGGGGGGGGGGGGTCTCTGAAGGCCCAAGAGTACCACTGAGAGATCCCAGGAGGGGAACAGTCTTGGCCGGGAGGGATTCAATCTCCGGGCGCCTCTTAGGAACCTGATAACTAAGTTGTGCTTGCCCAAAGACTTGCCGTCTACTGCGTCGTGGTTGGCAGCGATAGTGGCTACATACACCTTCAAGGTGGAGGGGGACAGCCTCCCCTCCAACCTTTCCTTCAGGAATGAGAGCACTGACCCGACTGTGCACCTCTGTGGGTCTTCAGCCCCGGAAGATCACCAATTTGCGAACAAGTGCCACTTCAGGGCGTAAAGTTGCCTGGTAGAGGGAGCTCTGGCTTGGTTGATCGTGTCTACGACAGCAGGTTGTAGGCCTACTAGATCTTCCACATCCCGTCCAGGGGCCAGATGTGGGGGTTCCAGAGGTCTGGGCGCGGATGCCAGAGAGTGCCCCATCCCTGAGAAAGAAGGTCCTTCCTCAGGGGAATTCACCAAGGAGGGGCTGTCTCAAGGAGCACGAGATCCGAGAACCATGTCCGAGAGGGCCAGTAAAGGGCCACCAGAGTGACTTGTTCCTCATCCTCCTTCACCTTGCATAGCACCTCTGCAAGAAGCCTCACTGGGGAAATGCGTACTTGCGCAGCCCCATGTGCCAGCTGTGTGCCAGCGCGTCTGTCCCGAGGGTAGCCTCCGTTTGGGCGTACCAGAGTGGGCAGTGGGAGGTCTCTCGGGAGGTGAATAGGTCTACCTGTGCCTTGCCGAAGTGAAAGCCATGCGTCCAAGCTTCGTGTTAGTGTCACTAAGGTGACAATTATTTTTGATGTACCTGGCGGGGCTTTGCAGCAGGGCGGAGCAGGTAATGTGGCGTCGGGAGGCAAAAGCGTGTCCCGAAGCTCTGGTGCTGAAAGAAGACTCGAAGCACTTACCTTGCTTTGCAAACCTGGGGTGAGAGACTGAGGAGGAGGTCCCATGGAGGCGTCCTTTAGACTCATCAGAACCGAGTGAAACCGAGCCCTCTGCCATCCTCAAATCGCCTCCATCGTCAGCCTGGTCATCCTCAATCCCGTGGGAAGAAGGAGCGATGCGGGGGGCAACTGGAGTGGCGTTCCTTTTTAGGAAGGAAAGCCGCGACAGCAACATTGCCATGGTAAGGTTCCCGCAGTGAGAACACGAACCATCCACAAACGCTGCCTCGGTGCCAGACACACGAGTCGGCACCTGTGACCATCAGGAGTTGAGAGAACTCGACTGCATCCAGGAACTACAGGGGGCGGAAAGGCATCTTTATAAAGACGCGTCCTGAAAAGGACGTTCAAAAAGGCCGCTGTGCATTGCTCTTTTAGAGAAAAACACTCCTTTAGGAAAATTTATCTTTTAATAGCGCTGTCGAAGCACCCAGGGGCAAAGCTGCACTGCCGTGCAGAGAAGGAGAAAGCCGCTGATATGCACCGTAGATCTAACAGTATACGCTTAGAGATGAGAGGAAACAGACTGTGACTTGCAGCTCTCTGCTCACACAACCGGTCGGCTCATGCGAAATACACTGAACGATAAAATGTTTTATATATTAAAAGTTATTTCGTATAATAGAAACTGTTGTATTGATCAAGTCATGGGGCTGCGGCTCTATTTGTTGGTTGCAAGTCTCATTGAGACTCGAGTCAAGTCAAGTCAAGTCAATTTTATTTGTATAGCGCCTTTCACAACACACATCGTTTCAAAGCAGCTTTACAGAAGTTCAGCATTAACAGACGATAAAAATGTAATGTCTATAAAGTCGATAAATCATCATCATTGTGCAGGGCTCCAAACTGCGACTAAAAATGGTCGCATTTGCGACCAAATAAATTTATTTGCGAGTGTAATTTCTGTCAAGGTCGCCATTGGCGACAGTAAAAATTTACTCCCTTTGATTTTAAAATTTGCATTACATTTCCCGAAATACATTACAAAAGTTTATATCAAAGAAATAGCGGGGAAAACGGAGTTCATTGCAGGAACTAACCATTTCAAAAAAGAGACTGTGAGAAAACATGGTGACAGTAACAAGCATAAAAAATGCACGTGATCACATAATTGCGAAGAATGCTCCACAGACTACACTGTTAGCACGTGCAGTTTTTCTTGCATGCGAGCTGCGGGACGATAAGGAATGGAAGGAGTTAAAAATGAAAATATTTGGTGCCTGTTTTTCCCCCTATAGGAGCCAGTGGCTCCTTAATTGATTTTTTTGTTTGGAGCCCTGTTGTGGAATTAGATAAGATATGATTCTTTATCGTGTTTAAAAATAATTAAATAATAATTGTATTAATAACCCCAGTGAGCAAGCCGAAGGCGACTGTGGCAAGGAACACAAAACTCCAAAAGATGATGGTTAATGGAGAAAAATAACCTTGGGAGAAACCAGACTCACTGTGGGGGGCCAGTTCCCCTCTGGCTAACATCATGAATAATGTAAATAAGAATTATTTATAGTTAAAAAACATGATTTAAAAAATTATTAAACTTATTAAGTGTTAAGGGTCAGTATTTAGACAGTGATTGTGTTTGAACTGCAAGATTAGTGACCAGTGTCTTTGAAGACCATCCTTGATTAAATTCCAGAAGTTCACTTAGATGCAATTGTCCTTGTTTGGCTGATGAAGGCTTTTGTTGGCAATAGTTAGTCTATGTATCCCATTTCAAGATCGTAGTCCATGGTGATGGGGCATCTGAAGTCTCCGTGAGAGGCTGGATACAAACTGGAGCTGACGAACGCTATTTACCTCGGGACTGGCGTCCCGAGATAACAGCAGAAAAGCAGATGGGAAATAATTAGCATAGCTGATGTTCATAATATTAATGCATTATAACTGATTCAGCAGTAGTATAAAAAGTAAGCATTATGTGAATGCTTGGTTAAAGAGATGCGTCTTTAATCTAGTTTTAAACTGGGACAGCGAGTCTGAGCCTCGAACAATATCAGGAAGGCTATTCCAGAGTTTAGGAGCTAAATGTGAGAACGCCCTCCCTCCATTAGTGGACTTAGATATCCTAGGTATGACCAGAAGCCTAGAATTTAGTGATCTTAAAGAGCGCGATGGATTGTATGGCGATAGAAGATCCGTTAAATACACAGGAGCTAAACCATTTAGGGCTTTATAGGTCAGTAGTAATACTTTGTAATTGATACGGAACTTAATAGGTAGCCAGTGTAGAGATGATAAAATCGGTGTTATATGATCATATTTTCTTGACCTAGTAAGAACTCTAGCGGCTGCATTTTGGACTAACTGTAGCTTGTTTATTGAGGATGCAGGGCAACCAGCTAATAAAGCATTACAGTAATCTAGTCTCGAGGTCATGAATGCATGAACTAACTTTTCTGCATCAGAAACAGATAGCATGTTACATAGCTTAGCAATGTTTCTAAGGTGGAAAAAGGCTGTTCTCGTAACAGATGAAATATGATTTTCGAAAGTCAAGTTGCAGTCTAGTAAAACACCCAGGTCTTTTACTGTAGTGGATAATGTAACAGGACATCCTTCTAAATTAAAGTTGTATTGTAAGGGATTTTGTGGGTAGTTTTTTGGACCAATAAGTAATACCTCCGTTTTATCGGAATTTAATAACAGGAAATTACACGTCATCCAGCATTTTATATCTTTAAGACACTCTGTCAAGTTAGATAAGTTAGTGTTTTCATCTGGTCGTGATGAGATATATAATTGAGTGTCATCAGCATAACAATGGAAATTAATTCCATGTTTTCTTATAATTTTACCAAGTGGCAGCATATATATTGAGAATAATAGAGGGCCTAACACAGATCCTTGTGGCACTCCATAGTCTACTGACGTTATCTTCGATTTTTTCCCCATTTAAACAGACAAAATGGTAACGGTCTGATAAGTACGATCTAAACCAGCTTAATGCCAGTCCCTGAACACCAGTGTAGTTTTGTAGTCGATCCAAGAGTATTTTATGATCTATAGTGTCGAACGCAGCGCTAAGATCGAGTAGAACTAATATTGAGATGCAGCCTTGGTCAGAAGCTAAAAGTAAATCATTTGTAATTTTAACTAGCGCAGTTTCTGTGCTATGATGCGGTCTGAATCCTGACTGAAATTTTTCATAGATATCATTTTCTTGCAAGAAAGAGCACAATTGAGCGGACACAACTTTTTCTAATATTTTAGACATAAATGGAAGATTTGAGATGGGTCTGTAATTTGCTAGGTTATTTGGATCTAATTGTGGTTTCTTAATGAGAGGTTTTATAACTGCCAGCTTAAATATTCTTGGAACATGACCTAAAAATAAAGACGAGTTAATAATATTGAGAAGAGGCTCTTCCACTACAGGTAACACTTCTTTCAGTAGTTTAGTGGGTATTGGATCTAGTAAACATGTTGTTGTTTTAGATGCAATGATAAGTTTATTTAGCTCTTCCTGTCCTATAGTTGTAAAGCGGTGTAGTTGTTCTTGAGGGGCTATAATTGAGGCTGAATCATAAGACACCATAAAAGATTGTACATTAACAATTGTGTTTACAATTGTGTTTCTGATGTTTTCTATTTTCTCAGTGAAGAAATTCATAAAATAATTACTACTAAACTGTAAAGGGAATATTTTGCTCAGGTGATCTCTATTTATTTGTTAGTCTAGCCACGGTGTTAAATAAGAACCTTGGATTATTTTGGTTATTTTCTATTAGTTTGCGGAGGTGCTCAGCCCTGGCTGTTTTTAGAGCCTTTTTGTAACGTGACATACTGTCTTTCCACGCGATTCTAAAGACCTCTAAATTAGTTTGTTTCCATTTACGCTCCAAGTTACGAGTTTCTCTCTTGATAGCATGCGTAGCACTGTTGTACCATGGTGCTCTAGTTTTTTCTCTAAACTTTTTTAATCTAATTGGTGCAACAATTTCTAATGTACCAGATAAAATGGTGCTCAAACTGCTAGTCATTTCCTCTAGTTCATCTGTTTGTTTGGGTTCACTGAGCAGCTGAGATAGATCAGGTAAGCTATTTGAGAATCTATATATTGTGGTTGGAAGGATTGTTCTGCTTGGTCGATAACGTGGCGCAATATGACAGATTTCAGTGGTACGTAGTATGCAAGTTACCATGTAATGATCAGTGACATCATCATTTTGCAGTATAATATCTATATCGGTTGGATTGGTTCCATATGATATAATTAAATCTAGCGTATGATTTAGGCGATGAGTGGGACCACTGACGTTTTGCGTGACCCCGAAGGAGTTTAACAAATCTGTAAACGCAGCCCCTAACGCATCATTTGTGTTATCTACGTGTATGTTAAAATCTCCAACAATTATTGCTTTATCGACATTGACCAATAGATCTGATAGAAAGTCTGCAAACTCTTTTAGGAAATCAGCGTAAGGCCCTGGAGGTCTATATACGGTAGCCAAGGCTAGAGATAATAGGGATTTTTTTCTTACATCTGAGAGTGTAACATTTAGCACAAGTACTTCAAACGAATTAAACCTGTGACCTATTTTCTGAGTAACATTAAGAATATCTCTATAGATTGTTGCAACACCGCCGCCACGACCAATCAGACGGGGCTCATGCTTATAACAGTATCCTGGCGGAGTAGACTCATTTAGACCGAAATAATCATTTGGTTTAAGCCAGGTTTCAGTAAGGCAAAATACATCAAAACTATTATCTGAGACCATTTCATTTACAATAACCGCCTTAGGTGTGAGCGATCTAATGTTTAGAAGACCTAGCTTTAGAAATTGTTTTTGTTCACTGATATTAAGATTTTCTGGTTTAATTACAATTAGATTTTTCCTAGATCCTACAGTAGATGTGTTGTTTGGCTTTACTAAATGAGGAATAGACACAGTTTCTATATAATGTTCTACATTGGTACTTATATCAATTAAGTTGGGACAGCAAATACTGTGATTTGGACTTTGACTTACTAGTCATATGGTGTGTAGCGTCTTGGAGATGTTGTCCGACAGAACAGCCGGTCCGACTCTGCTGGGGTGAAGGCCATCAGCACGGAAGAGCCTAGGTCGCTCCCAAAACAGATTCCAATTATTAACAAAGAGTAGTCTCTGTTCATTACACCATGACATTAACCATTCATTTAGAGCAAATAATCTACTGAACCTTTCTTGTCCTAGTCGGTACGTGGGAAGCGGTCCAGACACGACGATTGTTGTTTCTGGCGAAGTGCTGCGTACCGTCTCGATCAGGCTCCTGTAGTCCTTCTTCAGTACCTCCGTCTTCCGCAGCCTGGTGTCGTTCGTCCCCACGTGCAGCACGACAGCTCCGACGCGCTCGTCACCATTCAGGATCTCGGGAACCTGCGTAGAGACATCAAGAACACGAGCACCAGGAAAGCAGTGAGTGCGCACCTTACCTTTGCCAGAGATAGCGCGGACATGACGGACGGTGGAATCGCCGATGATCACGGCGTCGTCGCGCTCCGACTCGCGAAGAGGTGAGAAGCGGTTCCGGGTGGAGATCTCGAAAGCCGGGAGGGGCGGGGAGGTCCTTGGTCTGGTCCTGGCTCGCGTCTTCCGCCGTGGAATCACCCAGGGTCCGTGGTGATGTGTCGGTGCCGGAGTGAATGAAGCCAGGGATGATCGCATCCTGGTTGCTCGGGACCTGTGCAGAGAAACACACGGAGTAGACGAGGTCGGAGTCAAAAAATTATTAACCACTGACCTGTGAGCATCGGCGCGTGATGTTTCAAGCGCGGACCGCCGATCTCGCAGCTCGGCCTGTCTCTCTAGCAGGTCGTGGATCTGCCTCTCGACGGATTCGAGCTCCAACTGCACCGAATATAGTTCAAAGGTGTCTTCACCTGCACACAGACGTAGCGTTAGACACACATCCGCTATATTCGCCATTATAGCAGATGTGCTATAATGGCGAATTATAGCTTTCGGTTATACAGGTGTAAGTAAGACGATCGATAGGCGAGAGACCACGCGTGCAGTAAGTAGGGATATCAAAGAAATCTGATTGTTTTTTATAAAGAGTAGTATCGGAGATATGTTCACACGTTTGTAAAGTTTAAAATTTAGGTTTATGAACAAATGTGGAAGAAGAAAATCAAGGATTGGGGATCAATTCGACGGAGTTATCCCAGTAAGCTTTTGTGAAACTGTTGTATTGATCAAGTCATGGGGCTGCGGCTCTATTTGTTGGTTGCAAGTCTCATTGAGACTCGAGTCTCAATGTGTGTGTGTGTGTGTGTTTGTGTGTGTGTGTGTGTGTGTGTGTGTGTGTGTGTGAGAGACGAGAGCAAAAGAGAGACAGAAAGAGAGGGAGACCAAGGACGCTTTCCAATCGAAACATGTGATATGTGATATGGAACAATTATGTGGTCAAGACCTGACCGTGTGCTTACATTAAAATAATTGCAAAACTTAGAATATCCGTAAACCAGTCAGAATCAAGCGTTCAACAGACCTGTGGTATAAATCGTATTAATATAGTCATATGTTTCAAACACTGCCTTACCTGCAAACAAACACGGTTGACCTTAGATTCTTGGCCTGAGGTTGAATGGCATATTTTAGTTTTGTTTTGAAAATCCCAATTACTTAACTAAATTAATAGACAGTGTTGGTTTAAACTAATTACAAAGTAATAAGTTACTGTAATCTAATTACTGTTAAAGTCAAAAGTAGTTTAACACAATAGATGTTCAAGCAAGTTCATTATATTTAAGTAAGTTACACAAAGTGATTTGTAGTGGATTACTGTTTTGAGTTACTTGCTTAACACTGTTAATAAATCGGCCTATATGAGCATATGTAAAAAAAAAATTGCCACAAAAAACATTTAGTTATTCATTCTATTTAAGTAAAAACTATAAAGTATTCTTGACCATGTAAAGTCTGACATATGAAAGAATTGCCAGAAAATTTTGAGAAAAAAGGGAAATTCTCAGGAACTTATGATAAGATGACTTAATAATAGCTTGTAATCTAAAATAATGAGATATTTATAATGACCGAGCAGGCTGCATAATAAAAAGCTGTGATTTTGTTTTGTTTTTTGTTTTTGTGGTGGGCATGAATGTAATGTAATGGTGATTGAGAGATATACCTTAAAAGCCTGTTGTATCATATTTGATACATGGATTTCAAAGAGGGTTTTTCAATAAAATAATAAACAATATTTTAACCAAGCACAAGTTGCTTTTATTCAGCAAATACTAATTTTAAAATATCAGTAACAATAGAATCATTACTGTCACTTTTACTTTATTAAAATAAGCTGTCATTTATCCTAACATTAGAGTTACTTTTTGACCAAGTGAGTCACCATTTGAAATAGATCGATATAAACATTGAAACCACTTTTTTCACAGATAACCACTAGATGGTGCCATAAACATGTGAAACTTACATACCAAACGTTGTTTGGCTCATCAGCTTGAACAAAGAGTGAAATGGGAGCTGTCAAACATTCTGTATCATATTTGTTCACACAAATTGTTTTAATTTCAGTGCAATTAAAACATTTTAAATAAATTAAATTCTTAAATCAGCTTTCAGTATGTTTGCAATATTCAACTTTTCATATTTGCATTAACCTCAAGTGAACAAATGCTACTTGAAACGCAGAACGTTTAAAGTGCTGTATTATACAGTAAAGAACATTGAGGCTTTTACATAATTTGCTATGCTTATTTTGGCCTCTGTAGTGAACATTTGTGCAAAAAGAAATAAATAAATAAAATACTACACAGTTGAAATTAAAACACAGTCTTTATAGGCTGTTCATCTCTTTGTGATGAAGTTATTTGGAGACCAGGTACCATGTTGCTATAATAATGTTATACATCCATGGTATTAATTGGCAATATTTTTGAGGACATGGCCACAACGTTACTGGAACGTTAGCCAAGGTTCTTAAAAACATAAATTTGTTTTCATAAAGTACATAAAGACAAACTACTATTACATTGTAAAAATGTACTGTGTTTTCTATGTAATATCTACATTACGATTCTTCAAACATGTCTATTTTTGTGTTTCACTAAAACCAAAATAACTACATTCAGGTTTGGAACAAGATAAGGGTGAGTAAATAATGGCAGAATTTTCATATTTGGGTGAACTATATTTTAACTTTCTTACCATTGCTGCAAACAATTAAGGCTTTGATTTCTTAGTGGTGGTTGACGTTCAGCAATGCATGTTCTTTATTCAATGTAAGTTGTTCATCATAGTCTGTAAAAGTGTGATTTCTTCACACTGCGGTTCGGAAGGAGGCAGCGGCAGTTACTTGTCTATCAGTGGCATATAAATCTTTGGGAGAACCCCTGTTGACTGTGCAAACCATGTCTTCTTGCTCTGGGGTGGCCATTTTGGATCATAGTCACATCCGATTTCATGAATGAAGCACTGTAAGCAATGAAGGATGTGTGAAATTAGAGAGAAGCCGGCTCACTACAGCCGGAGAGGGTCTGGGTTGTGGATGGTCCTTCCTGTTTGGTGGTCGTCTGAGTGCTGGCTCTGTGTCCTGTAAGTTAACAGTTTCTGTCACAAAAGAGGATGTTGGACCACAGGGGGAAGTGTGAAAAGGAACCGTGTCATTCAAAAAAAGGGAGGGAGGGGGATTAAAAAAGTGAAGCACAAGCAATGTTTAATCGTACGTACAGTTATTAAAAGACAAAGAATTGTGAAATGTAACCCTATATGATAACATACTTCCACCTTATGGTTCCTTTGTCTATATTATGAAATATTGATGAACCCATGTACTATTTCATGCAATCAGACTCTGATGTTTCTGCAACACTTCCTAAACCTGTGTTCCTACAAAGCAATGAAGCAATTATTAATTGATAAAATCTTTAATTCTCACATGTTTTGCAAGCAACACCACAGCTTTTGCTTGTGAAACTCTTGTTAGTATTATTAGTGTATTTGTGCTCCAAGTGTAGTGTGAGAAAGGTTAGTAAGCCACTTGTACAGCTGTCATGTTTTAATCATATTACTACAAACACACGTTTTGAGTATTACATTCTCACACTCTTATGCTCTCCTGGCCATATTGGATTTAAAATGGTAGTTACTCGATATTAACATATTGTTTATACAACTCCAATTCTGAAAAAGTTTGTATAATATGATAAATGCTAATAAAAACAAAAAGGAGTGATTTGTTCATTATATTCACAAAAGCACTACAACTTCACATTATATGATATTTTACCTTGTGAATTTTTCATGTACAGTAATTTCAAATCAGATGATTGCAAGACACTCCCAAAAAGTTGGGACTGTTGAGTGTTTACCACTGTGAAACATCACTATTTCTTCTAATAATACTTATTAAGCATTTGGGAACTGAAGACACAAGTTTGTTAAGTTTAGAAAGTGGAATTTTCCCTCATTCATCCATTATGCAGGTCTTTAGCTGCACAATTGTATGAGGTCTTTGTTGCCGTAAGGTGTGCTTCAAAATCTGCCACATATTGTCAATAATCAAGAGCCCACACTCTCTGCTTACACAGACATGCACTTGTAATTCGGGCAGTATGTGGTTTGAAGTTGTTCTGCTGCAAATGCCAGGACGTCCCTGGAAAAGACGGTGCTGTATGGCAGTATATGTTGCTTCAAAATCTTTACATATATTTCTGCATTAATGGTGCCCTCAACCGAGCATGTTGCAATCAACTGATTTGAAATTACAGTACATTTTCAAAAACTATGACATTCACAAGGTAAAACATATCATTTGTAGTTGTAGTGCTTTCTATATAGCAATGGGTGAATATAATTTACAAATCACCCCTTTTTGTTTTATTAGCATTTTTCATACTGTCACAATGTTTTCGGAATTGGGGTAGAACTGTTGCAGAAATACAGTATCACACTCACATTTGCACATTGTGCTGTTGTATGAATATTCATGTTAATTCAAGATAATGAGGAACTTGTGAGTTAATACTGCTTACACATATTCAAACATACATTTACAGCAGGTGGAGTAGTCGCACCAACTTCATTCATTCTCTTTCTCTCTTTAATCTTTCTATCTCTCTCTCTCACTCTCTCTCTCTCTTTGTCAAATAACTGTTTCAGTGCTTATATATATATATATATATATATATATATATATATATATATATATAACTTGCACACATAACACAATTTCTTTCTTTAAAAATTAGATTTATCACCATTTGTGGTTTTAATATATTAATGTAAAAAAAAAAAAAAGCAAAAATCTACATGGCAAAGTTGGTGAGAGACACTTTTAAAATACTAAGGCACCTTGTAGAGGGAGACTATCTTCTCCTCCATTGCTGCATCTCAGCCACACCTTATCCCTGCATCACACACACACACACAGTCTAAACACACAAACTTCCCATGATGCATGGTTTACACACATCATCGAAAAATCTACAGAAGTCACATAGGGACAGGTAACACAGAACAGACATTATCATTTACATTGTAGCGCAAGCTGCCATAAGACCAGTCCTCACTTCACCATCACATATTATATCTTAAACTATTTAATAAATGCTGCCAAAACAGCAATGTGTGAAATATATGATAGATGAATAAAGTAGTGCTATTGTCATGTTGACTGTCTGTTGATGTATTGCTATGGTTGCACATGTTAGCATGACAGTGTGAGTAAAATATTAATGTCAAAATTTGTATCATGCCAAGTGTTGTCTTGTCTCAGAAAGCCAGATTTTTAACTAAATTGGCATAAAGTCGAGTCCACACTGAAATTTGTTCTGACCAAGAATGAGACCTGATGTTATTGACGTGTTACCATATTAGATTTGTGCTCTGTACAGGAGTTGGTCTGTAGTTTGATTTGAGAGTAAAAAGTGACTTTAATTTTGATCTGTCCATCATAATAAGTAATTGCATGTCTTCAGACAACTTGGAATATGACGTACTTTTGCAACACTTTTGGGTGCTTTTTTAAGCTTAAAAGTGAGTCTCCTTCAACTGTTATTGTTCGTAAATCAGCATATCTAACATCATATTTACTTTTGTATTCTGCGGAATACAGAAAGCCATATGTGTTTTGGACAACATGAGTGTACACCTCTTTTGCTGTTTTTGCAAGTGTTTTGTGTGCAATATACATCAGATGGTCATTGAATGTGGTCTTTGGGGTGCCTTCTGAGGATAGGTATTTTGTAATAATTTTTGTTTTTGTAGCTTTGCTCTGGAGTACAGAGAAGCAGAGTTTTGAGAGACATTTTCAATTGTTGAGGCATGTTGCTGTGAAAATGTCATATTGATTTGTCTCTGAAAGACATAATGTCTTTGGGAAAGAAAAAGAACGACAGGCACAGACTAAAAAAAAGTCAGATAAATTGACAGACAGAGAGAAATAATGATTCCCCAAACATCTTTGTCTTATGTTCCCCCACAGCTCCGTCAGTAAGGCTAAAGAACCCCTTCATCAACCCCAAAATGAGAAATGTTTTCCTTTTAATTAAAAATATAGGGCCCTACTGTCATTTTACATTATCATTCTTATTATTAAAGTCACTTAAAGTTGATACTATGTGTTAAAACAGCCTTGCCAAGTAGGGTCTAGTTTCTGCTACAGGTGTGACTTATAAATATATCAAACTTGGACACATAACACACTTTCTTTCTTTAGAAATTAGATTTATAACAATTAGTGGTATTAATGTATTATTTTCCTCTTTAGGGTATGCAAACCCTAGTTGGGAATCACTGGACTAATGGACAGATAACACATGAAAAGGATGGTAAAGGATTTTAAAATACTAAGGCACCTTGTAGAGAGAGACTATCTTCTCCATTGCTGCATCTCAGCCACACCTTATCCCTGCATCACACACACACACACACACACACACACACACACACACACACACACACACACACCATCAGTGAGCATGAATAATGCAGTCAACGCTGCATCGACACGCTCATCACATGTTTTATTCATTACTGCCGGTGATTTCGTAGGCCACAGACCTGCCGAGCCTTACCTCTGTATCCCACTTTAGAGATGGTTGGTTTGACCCTAGTGTCCCTTTGTATCCCTCTCCAGGGAGATTTGGTATGACTTTAGTGTCCCTTTCAGCATGAAAGATCAGAGGCCTTGGCGGACAGAGGAGACATGCATGTATTTCTACAGCAAAGCTGAGTCAACTGCTGAGAATGCCACTCCTCTCAAAGTTAATGCTGTGATGGAAAATCTATTGAATCTCCTCAGACTCCAGAGTCAAATCCCAATGGAATATTCTGGAATGCTGAAGACACAGAGGGTGAAGCTGACTCATCAGCAGGGCTGCACGGAAACTTTGCCAGCAGAATTGCACTGAAAGGACCACAGATTTTTTTACAAATCAAACGGTCATTCAAGCTTTGTGCTTGCCTCACCAATTGCATATATTATTTTTTTTTAACAAATATTAGTTACGGATCTAAAACTTAGTGAATGATAAGAAATTACCCAAGGATCTGGGCAAGAAATAAAGGAGTTTGTTTAGACTGGAAATTAAATTAAATTCATTAAAAGTAATTTAACTTCATTAAAAATAATTCCAGTTATGCCACATAATACGAAACAGACTTTATGATTTTACAGTGTGTTGAATCGTAGAGATGTCATAACAATATGTTTTCATTCAATTCAACTGACCACAAGTAAACTTACAACCAGCTGCCTCTTCTTAAATATTTTGTACACTGCATCTAAATGACTGGTTTCAAAACAAACTCTTTTTCCTTGTTGTTGTAAAAACAAAAAGCAGCTTCTTATGACACTGCTTTGGATTTAAAAGTTGACAAAGCAAATTTATCAGTCACATGACAGTTTATCTATCCTATCATACATTCTGCTGCACCTTTTTCTGCCCTGTTTGATTAATGATGACATGGATGAGATCACGCCAATAGCATGGCAACACAAACACGCAAACATGCACGAATAGATGCTCACACACGCAGAATACCCCCTTAAAAACAGCTTGCCCGGCTTCCTTTAAATGACGAATGTCCTATTGTTATTGTTATTATTTTGCATTATGTAACAAGTGCATGCAGTTTGTTGATACACAACAAATGATGCCAACGATCCTTGACCTCCAAACTTAACCGTCATACTGGAAATACCTAGGAACATCTAAACACATACAGAATGCCGATGTGTCTTCTGTGTTTTGGTCAAGTGATCAAGTGTGTTTACAACTCTTTCAGGTCGAAGGTTGCAGATGTATTTGTTCTCAGTGTGAGATTCAGGTGGTGTTGGCCTAGAGACCTCTCAAGTCTTGAAAAGAAATGTGACCTTGGTCTGGGTCAGGTTCAACATTTATGGTCTATGCTTTGGCCACAGTCTGTTTCAAGCATACAAAATGTCCATAACTAGTTGGCACCGTATCTTTTCATGACCCCAAACAGGACAGATGCCTCCACAGCTCCTGTTATGTTTGGTGGACCTCAGATAAAACAAACTTGTGTGAAAATCTTGTATGAGAGTTCTGTGCTTTAATGACAATGTAAAAGTGTAGCTTTCTTTGTAATATATGTAGAAATTTTTTTTTTTTTTTTTTGAAAAATAGGAAACAAATGCTGCAATTAATTCTGCATTTCCTCCTTTTCAGTTTATTTGACTATACCGCCTTACTCAGGTCTAGGTCTTGGTATTAGGTTTTGGTGTAAGTCTGGGCCTAAAGCTGTCAAGTCTTCATCTGGATATTAGAGGGTTTAATATTTGTCTTAGTCATAGGGGATCTGGCATTTGGTCTGACTCTGGGTCTTAGGGGGTAATGTATTAGTCTGGGTTTTGGAGGGTTTGGCATTAGTCTGGGTCTTAGGGAGTCTGATATTAGTCTAGATCTTAGGGGGTCTGGTATTGGTCATGGTCTGGGTCTTAGGGGTCTGGTGTTGGTCTGGGTCTTAGGGAGGTCTGGTATGGGTCTTGTGGAGTGCGGTATTTGTCTGGATCTTAGATGGTCTGGTATTGGTTTGGGTCTTTAAAGGTCTGGTATTGGTCTGGGTCTTAGGGGATCTAGTATTGTTCTGGGACTGAGGGGGTCTTGTTTTGGTCTGTGACTAAGGGGTCTGATATTTGTCTGGGTCTTAGGGGGTCTGGTATTGATCTGAGTTTTAGGGCATTTGTTTTTTCTTTTGGGTCTTACAGTGTCTGATTGGCATGTGTATTGGAGGGTCTGGTTTTGATCTGGGTCTTGGAGGGTCTAGTATTTGTCTGGGACTTAGGGGGTTTGGTATTGTACTGGGTTTTGGGGGACTGGTATTGATCTGGGTCTTAAGGGTTTGGTATTGGTCTGGAGTTTGAGGGTCAGTTAATAGTCTGGGTATTAGGGGAACTGGTATTGTACTGGTTCTTAGTGGGTCTGGTATTGGTCTGGATCTTGGAGTATCTGGTATAGATCTGGGTCAACGTGTGTCTGGTATTGGTCTGGATTTAAGGGAGTCAGGTATTGCTCTGGATCTTGAGGGGTTTGGTATTGGTCTGGGTCTTAGTGGGTCTGGTATTGGATTTGATCTTGAAGGGTCTCATATTGTTGTGTATCTTGGTGAGTCTGATATTGGTCTGGGTTTTAGGGCATTTGGTATTGGTTTGGGTCTTACGGGGTCTGATTGGCATACAGTGCATCCAGAAAGTATTCACAGCGCTTCACTTTTTCCACATTTTGTTGTTATAGCCTTATTACAAAATTTATTAAATGCATTATTTTCCTCAAAATTCTACAAACAATACACCATAATGACAACATGAAAGAATTTTGTTTAAAATCGTTGCCAATTTATTAAAAATAAAAAACGGGAAAAAAAAATCACATGTACATAAGTATTCACAGCCTTTGCTCAGTACTTTGTTGAAACACATTTGGCACCAATTTCAGCCTCATGTCTTTTTGAGTATGACACTACAAGCTTGGTTCACCTATTTTGGGGCAGTTTTTCCCCATTCTTCTTTGCAAGATCCTTCAAGCTCCATCGGGTTGGATGGGGAGCGTTGGTGCACAGCCATTTTCTCTCCAGAGATGTTCAATCGGGTTCAAGTCTGGGCTCTGGCTGGGCCACTCAAGGACATTCACAGAGTTGTCCCGTAGCCACTCCTTTGTTATCTTGGCTGTGTGCTTAGGGTTGTTGTCCTGTTGGAAGATTAACCTTCACCCCAGTCTGAGGTCCAGAGTGCTCTGGAGCAGGTTTTCATCAAGGATGTCTCTGTACATTGCTGCATTCATCTTTCCTCGATCCTGACTAGTCTCCCAGTTCCTGCCGCTGAAAAACATCCCCACAGCATGATGCTGCCACCACCATGCTTCACTGTAGGGAGGGAATTGGCCAGGTGATGAGGTTTCCTCCAGACATGACGCTTGCCTTTTAAGCCAAAGAGTTCAATCTTTGTTTCATCAGACCAGAGAATTTTGTTTCTCATGCTCTGAGAGTCCTTCAGGTGCCTTTTGGCAAACTGCAGGCGGGCTGTCATGTGCCTTTTACTGAGGAGTGGCTTCCGTCTGGCCACTCTACCATACAGGCCTGATTGGTGGAGTGCTGCAGAGATGGTTGTTCTTCTGGAAGTTTCTCTTCTCTCCACAGAGAAATGCTAAAGCTCTGTCAGAGTGACCATCAGGTTCTTGGTCACCTCCCTGACTAAGGCCCTTCTCCCCCGATCACTCAGTTTGTTTGGGTGGCCAGCTTTAGGAAGAGTCCCCGTGGTTTCAAACTTCTTCCATTTACGGATAATGGAGGCCACTGTGCTCATTGGGACCTTCAGTGCTGCAGAAATGTTTCTGTACCCTTCCCCATATCTGTGCCTCGATTCAATCCTGTCTCGGAGGTTTACCTAAGAGTTCCTTGGACTTTATGGCTTGGTTTGTGCTCTGACATGCACTGTTAACTGTGGGACCTTATATAGACAGGTGTGTGCCTTTCCAAATCATGTCCATTTAACTGAATTTACCACATGTAGACTCCAATCAAGTTGTAGAAACATCTCAAGGATTATCAGGGTCTGGTATTGGTCTGGGTTTTCCTCCTACGCTCAGATGTTAATTTCCCTCTTACAGTGTTCCATTTGGCCTGCTGTAAATTGAACTCTCACCTACACATCTTAAAATGGGCACGGTGACTTTAGTTTACTGGTGGCGTTGATATGCCGTTTGTAAAGCCGGAAACTTGAACAACATGATACTGAAAATAGGTCACACATGAGGTGTGTTTGTTTAGATAACAAGCAAGGGTTAATGGAACCACAAAGCTATAAGGGTTAAAATTCAGAGAAGCAGAAATATTTTGTTTACAGTACAAACACCACTGGTGAATCATACTGACAATATTTTGTTTTGCAAGAGAGAAAAACAGAGGGAGAGAGTGATGTGATGCCTAAACATTTGTGCAATATTTTCAGCGTAATCTTGGTAATGAGCCATTTTCAGGTTTATTTGAAAACAGAAGCGTCAGAGCACATTTTTCACTGATGCGTGCGAGGTGAGCAAAATGAACAAGAAGAGAAGTAAAAGGAAGGAGAGGTGAAGGGTCGATGGGATAAAAAGAGGTAGATGCAGACAAACAAAGGCACCTGTTGCAAAAAAGATCATCTGTTTGTTTTTTTTAGCCATAATTTCACACATATTTTACACACTCTATTTGAAGAACATAATCAGTTTACCATGACTCCTTTCAGGGTCAGTCTGGTCCTGGTGTTATTTACAATAACACGACCATATCTGTTTTCACAAAGCATCAGTTAAGAGCCATTCATTTGCAGTGCTCTACCAAAACTGGATTGTGGCTGTGATTTTGTTGCAGCTCTGCATTCGTAAGATTTAAAATAAATCTAGAAAATGTTAAATGTAAGGTTTTCTGGCTTGTGTTTTATTTACACTTATAAAAATTGAGTGCAATCCAAAAATTAAATGTTGGATTCACTTAGTATTCATGTTCATGTTGAGCTTGGCTTTAATGTTTGGGGTCTCATAGACCCGATGATATATGTGTTAAAAAATAATTATTAAAGTAATTTCAAAATTAATCACATTTTTTCCCTTTCAAATCTTTTAAATATGTTTCCCTGACCTTTCAAAGCCTGTTTTTTCCAAAAATGTGACTGTTTCTTGTTGTGACCGTCGTAAAATGTTGTTTCTGTTTAGAGTCAATTTGGTCCCATCAAAAACATTGTAAATACAAATACAACACTGATATTTAATTTTTTGTGTTTGTAAAAAAAGGTGTTACAAATTTGTATCAGGTACAAATGTATTGAACACACCTATAGTATGTTGTTGCTGTGCCACATTGTTTTGACACTCTTTGTTTTGTTTGTATACATGATGGATCCTTTGCCTCTCTTATGTATAGAGACTATTTGTCTTTGTCCACCCATTGTGAAAACCCATAATTCTCTTTCTGCCTTTGTGGCAAATAAAGAGGCCTCTATTATCGTCTCTCATGCTACATGAGCCTCAAGTGCTCCACATGAGAAAGTCTGAACACTCAAGTGTATCGCAGCCCCTTTGAAACCAGGCAATGAATGATCTCCTCAAGCTTTTAGCTTTCTTCAGACAGGTCACACTGAAATAACACCGGGCTGTTCCTTTTGAAGGTGGATTCTTTACCTGAGTCCGTGATTTCCAAGGCAGCGGAGAAATCACCCCTGGGATGAATAGGTAAATGGAGGACAGACGCTTAGTCTGAGTAGCTTGTTATCTGGTATTATGAATGAGTGTTTATTTGACTGGAGGGTTATGTTCTGAACATTTCTGGTAAGATGAATCATGAAAGTCTCATTGAAGCACATTGAAGTGTCTTCTAATATGCTTTATGACTTTGTCGCAAACATATGTGTGTATTTGCATAACAAACAGAATTTATTAGCAAAAAAAAGGTAAGAAAATGTATTTTTATTCAAATGTATATTTATATAATTTAATAAATGCACTGATACCATCAAAAAAAAAAAAAAAAAAAAGGTGAATTCAGGTAAATATGGCCACTTAAACATCAAGGGACATAATAATGTTAAGAAGTGGCCTAATTTACCTGAATTCACCCTATATTCATATACTGTAAAAATTAACCAGGAGTCAGGTAGATTTTATAAAATAAATAAAAATAAAGTAACCTGTTAATTATATATAAATTTAATAATGGCATTGTATGAAACACACTGGGTAAATTCAACAAATGAAATGAGATGTCTCCTTAATGCCAAGAAATGGCCCAGTTTACATTAATTCATGAAAGATTGGATGGATCCTCAGGGTCCTGATGGATGGATGGATGGATGGATGGATGGATGGATGGATAGATTTATGCTGGCTAAACTCTGATTCATATTTGCAGTCATGCACAGCTGTTTTATTCCCTAGAATCCATACACTGAGCCGTCAGGGCCCTATCTAGTGTGAGAGGCAGTCATGTTTCAGTGCTTTACGTTCTTTATGTAAGGCATGAGCACCTGTTACTTTCTGTCACAGACAGAAAAGGAAGTCCAAGACCTCAAAGAGCTCTTTAATGTACTGCCAGATATTGTGTTACATACTTGACAATCTCTCAAAATAGTTTTCATTTAAAATTATATTGTAAGTCATTAATAAGATCTTAACTGTTTATATGTAAAAAGATTTAGATTTTTGGCATTTTAACTGACAAATATAAAAGTTATTATTTAACATGCCATTTTTTTTAGATTAAGTCTTAGATTTTAATTAGGTTGAGTCTAATTATAGTGTGTTTATAGTATGTGTATTGGGTTTTATTGTGGTTTGAGTGTATCTTTGCCACCTCCATTGTGTTTTATATTGATGCAGGCTTGACAAAAATCTACTGTTGACACATACACGTAGCTCAACATTGCGTCGTGAATATTTACCTGTAGTATACCATGACAGTGCACATTTATACTCGGTGTCCCTCAGGATTTTTTGCACACATCCTGAAAAGCTCTTTTAAAATCTGTCAGTAGCCCAGAGGCAGCAGCCTGGAGAAAGAGAACAAAAGAGACAAGAAAACTGTTCTCTCCCACTTAATTTGTGTGACGGAGCAGATAAGATCATGCCTCCGCTCACCCTTTTCCCCTCTTGGTGCTGGAGGGTTTAAGCAGCGCTTGAAAGCCTTTCTCAGAAGGGTGAGAATACGGGGCCCCTCTTGCCACTACAGATTTAAGAGTCTTCTGTACCTTCAGAGCCTCTCATTCCAGGAATAATACTCATTCGTCAAAGTGTGAGGGCTAAATGTGCAGAAGAGAGAGAGAGAGAGAGAGAGAGAGAGCGAGAGAGAGAGAGAGAGAGAGAGAGAGAGAGAGAGAAAGTGAAAGCGAGACAGAGAGAGGGAGAGAGGGAGAGATGGTGAGGTGAAGGGGGAAGCAGTCACTTTAAAAAAATGTATGTTCAAAGAGGTTGAGGCCATGAAGAGAGTGAGTGAAAGAGAAGCACATTAAAAGATTAATACCCAAGCTGAAAACCAAGGAACACCACAAAGGGTTTCCACAGCCCAAAGAACAGGAGCAACCCAATCGTGAAATATGCAAAAGATATACAAGACAATTATTTAAATCTAAGATGATCTGGAATGGCAGGGAAATAGAATATATCACATCATTTGGGGCTCTACTCGCCAAAAGTGACCAAGATATCACAATATATAAGAGCTTAGATATTGTTCTTTAAAGAGCATAACAGTGCACTACCACTTTTTCAGTCATCTTGGTACCATCATTGCAATTTTCTGTGACTTGTGCCACAGTAGACCTTCTGTCGATTCGGACCAGACAGGATAGCCTTTGATGCTCTCGCGCATCGATGAGCCTTGGGCATACAACACCCTGTAGCCATTTTGTGATTTTGTCCCTCCTCTGAACACTGTCAGTAGGTACTCACCACTGCTGACCGCGAGCACCCCACAAACCTTGTCGTTTCAGAGATGCTCTGACCCAGTCATATGGCCATAACTATTTGGCCCTTGTCAAAGTCGCTCAGGTCTTTACGCCAACATATTTCTCCTGCATTTGGCACATTGACTACGAGAACTGATTGTTCGCTTACCATCTAATCTACACAGACCTTAACATGTGGCCTTGTTAGAAGATGATCAACGTTATTTGCTTCACCTGTGAGTGGTCATAATGTTTAGCCTCATCGGTGTATAAGTTGTTTGAGTGTGAAGGGAGACTTGTTTGCGCCATGGAAGTATAACCATGAATCTCTGATTGGTGGATTTTTCTCAGGCAGTTTGTAAAAAAAATGTCATTTCAGAATTAACTTGAATTTTATTTGAATTGGCCATGCCCCACAGGAAGTGGAATTTACTACTCGTGATCCTACATAGGACAAGAGGCTATAGAAGATGGATGGATGGATGCACATATCTATAAACAATTATTTCATGGAGAGCGATGTGCTTGCTGTTTTAAATCAATAATATCATATTTTACTCATCACATGAATACTTATGAGGGAAAAAATAATATAAGTAGGTTATTTTAAAATGGCACTCACACACCTCGACACTTGGTACATAAAACACAACAAGGTTTATAATCAACAAACTGATCATTTTACTAGAGAAATAAACTCATCCTGACATCGAAATAACAACAAGTTACCTACCATGACAACAAAATCAACAAAAACAATGTTAAGAAAACCATGCAAATGGGCAAACAATGCAATATCTGCATATTATTCATGCCCCAGTGCATGCTGGGAAGAAGGTAAATGGGCCAGAACCACAAAAACATTTTGTGTAGGCAAATTTGAACTGAAATAAATGTATTAAACCAACTCGTTGCTGTGCTTGTTGGTTCGCCTAAGTATGTTGTAATAGAAAATGTGCATTGAGATGCATTAGTTGCTATCCCAAAAAACTTTAAAGTGTAATGTTTCTGAAAAAAAAAAAAACATTTATTATGCACATGATAATATGATAACATGTTTCATATTTTAAACACATTATTAAAAAATAAACTGAAAAACAGTCTTGTGAATTCCTTTGAATTTAATTCCATTTGAATTATTCTTCCTTAAATTTAAATTCGAATAGCAATTCTACATCCTTTTGGCTACCTCAATTCAAATTCAATCCAATTTCTGGTATTGAACTGGCATTCTTCATTCAATTCTGAATGGTGCACAACCCTGTTCTTTGGTTGATCAATGGGTAGTGTGGTTATTCACCAGGAATTCCAATATTAAACATGTTTTATAAACAATGACGTTGAATGACGTTGAAGTATAGGTTTTTGTGGAACAATAATGGGCATTCCAATCAGTGGGCGTTTCCAAACAGGATGTAGCATTTCTCAACAAATAAATGTAGGGAATCTCAATGTATTAGGCAAATGATGTAAAGCGATTGAAAAATGGCCATCACGGTTTGAAAACGTCTACTGATTAAGAAACGCCCATTTTTGTTCTGCAGAGACACATGTTTCAAATAATGTAGACTGATGGTTTCAATAGAAGCATATACCATTGATTAACATCCTCAGAGCTCATGATAGGTCTGTCTTTAAAGGTTTATAAGTTATTGTTAAAAGTCAATTTAGCCTATGGAGGAAATAAATGGGGTTTTTACTTCCAGAATCAATCTGTAGCACTCTATTGCTCAGCTTTCTGGAATACTGGATTCTGATTGGTCAGACACAGCGTTCAAATATGTTTGTGTTATGATTGCTAAACTGAATACTGAAACTGTCCATTGCCTCAGGCAACAAATTTCCTTTAGCTGAGATAGTTTCAGATCTCTTGTATCACTCTGTGGTTTCTTTCTTGCATAATAAAATAATTTAATTTACAAAACTCAAACTCAATATTCCATGTCCATATATTTAGTTACTTGGCAATTAGCCATGTAATAACCTGGACAATATATAGTACAGTCAGTTGGTCATTTTTACAGGGTAATAAAAGTTGCTGTAAGTGATTTTTTCTTAATTTTTTATATGAGTTGACATGCAGAAACAGGATGACACACAGAAACAACCCTGCGAACAAACAGAACAGCTGAAAAAGCTGTCAGATTCTTTGTTTAGCCAATCAGAAGACTTTGAATCACTTTCTGCCTGTCAATCATTCTGTACATTCACAGTGCAGCCCATAATCAGCATTTCTGAGTGTCCATTTTAGAGTTGTCTGTGTGTTGCGTGAGAACCCTATTTTGTTACCGTTGCTTTTGACAACTAGCTTTCTAATGCCTAGAAAGGTCAGTATCAGTTTGCATATTTATTTTCCATACCTGTGAAACTGAGATGCTTTCCTGCTCCATCTCTGATTGTAAAGGTGTCAAAGCATATCTATGTGTCTGCATGTCTTTGGAAAAAGGATGTTTGTCTAATTCAACAGCTAAGTCATGTGGAAGTTCTATATAAGGCTAACATAGCTTACAGGACCTTTAACTTCACAGACTTAAGTACTAGAATTTGAAAAATGTAAGTGTAAATGTAGTTTGTATACACTATTATACTATCTATAAAATATAGAACTATAAAATTAATGCTATTGCCCAGTAAAAAATGGCAATGAACATTCAGACATACTGAATGTATTTATAGTTATAGTTTAGCCTTAATGTCTATCTTTCTATCTTTGATTTATGTGCAATGTATGGCATTATATTTAAATCACTTTAAATCAAATTTGTATTAGTTTTACAGATTTATGAGATAATTCTAAAGGCTCAGCTCTGAGGCTTAATCCACCCGGTTAAAAACAAACAGCACGCAAAGTCACAAACATCAATCAAAACAAAAACAATGTTGCCACGTGATCATGACACAATGCAGGGCATTATAAAGCAGACAGGATTATAGTCCAGTCTGAGAAATACACAGTCACACACTAACCCAATGAACTGCTTGGCTGTATATAACACAAATAACACACACTACTAACTATATCTGTTCCCTTCACTCTGTCCTACTATTTCCAATGAGGCGATACCCCTGTGGCCTCTAACTGCACTTGCTGTCACTTATGTACTGCACTTGCTTTCACTCTCTGCACTGTCTCACTCTCTGCATAGTCTCACTTTCAGCATCTTATCTGCTCCCCCTCAAGCATCCCCCCTGATCTCGCTCTCTGTCTCTCCCTCACGTCACTAGGCATGGCCTATTTTCTGTCCCTATCACCCAAACACTTGTCAGAGGAGAAACCAGTAAACAAATTCTGACTGGCCAGCCCCTGTGCTCCAGTTGGCACTGTTGCTAGGAGACTATCGACCTACAGATGGCCTCTAGACACACGAAAAAGTGACCCAAAAATCTATCTATCTATCTATCTATCTATCTATCTATCTATCTATCTATCTATCTATCTATCTATCTGTCAATTTTCCATAATTGGACAAGTAATACCACTTTTTTTATATATATGTAAGAGATTTATCTACTAAGATTGTATATATATTTACATTTATTCATTTGGCAGATGATTTTATCCAAAGCGACTTAAAAAAAGGAATACATAAGCAAATCATCTTAAGGAGACAGTGGTATGAAAAGTGCCATATTACAAAGTTGTTATCTGATTTTTAATCACTTGGAAAGAGAGGTATTTCTATTAAAAAAAAAATAAAAAATGCTATACAGTGTTTGATATGTGGATCAATGATGTGATGCACATTTTTTGGTCTGGATTTGTTATTAAAAAATACATTTAAAATGCAATTCACATAAACAATTACTTGAATACAACTCTGTGATTTTCAAAGTTATGATGGGGTTTAAAGTAAAAAAAAGTGTTATTAGTTTAACCATCCAGAGACAAATAAATATAATTTATTAAAAAAAAATAAGCAGTGAAACAGTTTTGTTTTAAAATATAAAAAATATTAAAGACAGGTTGTATAACCAACAAGAAGGTAGCCTTTCTGTTGTCATGTGATGTACAGTATATATATTTATATACTGTAATTATATATAGATATACAGGGTTGGGAGGATTCATTTTAAAATGTATTCTACTACAAATTACAGAAAACATGCTGTAAAATGTCATTTGTGAGGAATTCTGTTTGATTACTCAAATAGAGTATAGTAATCTGAATTCTTTTAATTACTTCAGCACTTGCAGATGACAAGTGAAAAAAACATCTGCCAGTACAGAAAGACAATATACACTTTTCTGAAAAAAGCCTAAATATCTTATGCAAAGATCTATCTATGTATCTATTTGTGCATGTAAAAAGGAATAGAAATAGCATTATAGCTTAGCATAAAGCTAAATGTTCACATGACAATTTACACAAGGTTATCTATTTCTGCTGCTCCAAACTAACTTTAAAACCACACAGTGTACATAACCACATCTTTTTCCTCAATGACAGTCACAATCACGTCAGGCTTTCCCTCACTCACTCAACTTTCACACTCGCCAGAGTACTAATCAGACACACCTGTAACTCATCAGCCCTCATCGCCAGCACTATAAAAAGAGCACACACACCCTCAGTCATTCTCTGGCATCATCGGAAGCGACCTAATGACCTAATGATCGTCTTATCTGTTTGAATACTGTGTTCCAGCCGATTCACTAATAAACGAACTTGTGTTACTTGACCCATCTACCTTTCGTCATTGAGTCTATGTCAGTCCGTAACAATGGCGTCATATCCATCTTTTCACTTAAAAATCTTTTCACAAGTGTAAAAGCACTCTATTTCTGCTTGTGTGAATGTAACACATTATAAGAAAGTGTTTCACTACTGTTAAAATGTTCCTGGTGATCACATTTATAAGGATAAATATTAAATTAAATGAATGACAAGAAAATGCAAAGAAATCTTCAGTAAACAAAATACTTTTTGGATGTAATTGTATTCTGATTACCAATTATTTAAATGCTATCAAACTAAACTATTCTTTGTACTTTACATATGTTATCACCAACCCTGTATATATGTACAAATAGTAAAATCCCCCAAAAAACGTGATGTTCTTGACTTAAAAATTCTAGCTATTCTCCCATCTTCTATAGCTGCTTGTGCTGGAGCCTATCCCAGCTGTCTTGGGCCAAAGGCAGTGAAACACCCTTGACAGGTGGCCAGTCCTATAGATATTCATGATATTTGTAAAAATTACAAGTTAATTAATTTACACAACTTGCATGTGTAAGTGCATGCAAAGTATTTTTTTTTATAACGTTTACTAAATGTTTTTTCTATGTTTGCGCCTTTCATCCATACTAGGACTGTGTTTTCCTCCACTGAAGATGGGGACTCTTGAAAACAATCTCTAGTACTGCATCCTTTGGAAAATGACTTTTGGAACTTAAAAGGGTTTTTCAAATGGAAACTGATTAGTGTGGACATGGCCTTAGTTTGGGTAATATACTGTAGAATAGCATTCCTGCATGGCTATGGAAGCATGGGTGAGGTGCAATACGATTATAGGCATTGTCTTTTTGAGGACTATGTGTGCACGTATACATACATGTGCATTTCAGTGATTGATGATCCTTGGGTCTGCTATCGTGGAAACACTTTTGCCATTGTCCTGGTTTACTACTGACTCCAAACCAACTCATTTATCTACCTGCTTCCTTTCCAATTCAAGGTTAATACATATGTCTTTGTCCCTAAAAATAAAACATATCCGCAATGCATGTCAAACACATTTATTAAACTTAATATAAAACCATATTATAATCTAAAAAGAAAATCTTTAAATATTTCCACACAAAAGATTAGAGACCGTATGGTCTTATAATTCACATATTTTTTTTAATGGTAGTTTTTTAAAACATGAACACCCTTACAACAGCATTGTACTCTGTATCCACATAGTGACCAGACTTTTTTTTTTTTCTTAAATAAGTTGCATTTATTCTTCAGAACTTTTTGTTGTCATGAGTTATGGTATTAGCTTTAGGCATTTAGTTTGATTCTCCACAAGGACCATCTTTCATATTTTTATTAGCCTGCTATTCTGCTGTAAGAAAATACAAACACACCTCTTCAGCCACAGAACCCAATGAAGAGGCCTCTCATTTCTCATATCAGACCATTGCTTTGTCAATATGAGTGATTTGGAAATAACTTACCCCCTACTTTACAGTGACACCACATATTTGTTATGTTGTAACTAATTTATGAAACGCTGCACATTATAGACAAAAGGAAATAGTTTTAGACATTACTTACAAGTTTCCCAAGAGGTTGTTTTTTGGGTTATGGGAATAGTGTATTGAAAGTGAAAGATGTCAAGAGTCACGGGCTATAGGTGGAAGTTAAAATAATCATAAGGGAAGTTACATATTAAAGGCATGCGGAGGAATTGCTCAAGTTGAGACAATTTGCCTAAAGAAATTGTTCTACTTGTTAAATTATTCATGGAATTTTTATCAGTCTTTGACACCATAAACACCTCAGGACATATTCTTGGTATTTTAGGTTCAGTAACTGCTGTCTGTCATTCGCACTCATATACAGGGTTAGGCAGAACACTTTAAGAAAGTATTCTGGTTATGGTGAAAATTCATATTTTGGCTAATATTTACCCACCTAACAGGGATTTTTTAAAGATCTTGAAGGGATGTTGCATGCCACTGGCACCCCTCATGATATGATATTGGGATGAGTGTGTAAGCCCCCTAGAGCAACTTTTACACTTCACAGGATGTGTATAAATCTTGGTCTAACAGGTATTTGGAGACTTTTGAACCCATCTGGTAGGGACTATTCATTTTTTTCATCAATCCATAAGATTTACTCTAATATATATATATATATATATATATATATATATATATATATATATATATATATATATATATATATACTGTATCTATGTCCCTCAATTCATCTGTTGTTGATTGCTCAATTGGAAACATTTTAGCCTCAGATCATTCCCTGGTGAGTTTAGAGGTGTTGCCACATATGGAGAAAAGGAAATCATATAGTTGGCACATTAATGTATCCCTAGGCTGAAATCAATGTTTATATCTTCTTTAGGTATTTACTGCTGCGCCACATGCTCTGCACTATTTTTGGGAGTAGCATACCCCCCTAAAGCTGCAGATACTCTGGGAGTGGTGATTACTGCATTTGGAAAAGGCATCAGTGTATTACTCCCTGCTAATTCAGAGTCTGGGGGATGGAGCTTCAACTCCTCTTAAGAGATTATGGGAGAAAGATTTAAACTTAGTATTGGAGGAGGAAGCGTAGGCTAGGATTCTAAAAAAAAAACGTCAAGTCTGCATCTAGAGATGCAAGCGTGCACCTTATAAAATTCAAGATTTTACATCAATTCTATTGGACCCCCTCTAGATTGTATAGACTTGGTCTTAAAATACACACCCACCTGCTGGCTATGCTTATCAGAAGATAGAGACACAATCCATGTTTTTGGTGGTGTGTTAAAATTTTTGTTGAAGGTTCAGAATTTTGTGTGTGACGTATTGGGCACTTTTATTATTATTACTATTTCTTTAATTGTTAAACAATTAATTGATGTAGTTCTTTTTTGCCTACAAGAAGAATATTTCCACATACACAATGTTGTAAATTGGACTTGCTCAAGATAATAGAGTGTAATATCACTGTATTTAATATATTACGCAGTGCGAAATTGATGTGTCAATGAGATCAAAGAAGGATTAACAGACCTCTTTTGCTGACAAGCCCTCTTCCTTTTTGCATTGATTTTATTGCCTCTTTAGAATGTCACCATTACCACTGTTAATGAGATACAATGCACCACATGCTTTCCTGTAAGAGATCTTTGGACTATTGGACGTCATTACAAGAAAGGAACAGGAAATTAATGTTATACAGGCTGTAGAATAAGGAGGAAGGAGAAAGTGTGGCTCTGCACTTTCACAGTACAGACAACAAAGATTTGACTGTAAAATGCCATTAATATAAATATGTATTTGTACATAAGGTGTGCCTATTCTGGCATATGTACATTTTCGCATGTTTTGTGTGAAGACACTGAAGCATACAAGATCAACATCTAATACATACATCTAAAATATAAAGCAATTTACTTATGAACAACTTTAGTGACCTACAAATCTTTTTTAATCTTTTGAAGTTCATATAATACTTTATTATAGGTTGATTTTTTTGTATTTATAATAAATTAGATTAATTACATATTGTATGTTTGATGCCATCACTTTTATTTAATGCATTTAATACTTTTTAAAGTTTCTTCATTATTTACTGATAAATGAAATATGTTATTGTGAAATGCTATGTTATTGTGTCTGAGGACATGTTCACACTAATTTTATAAACTTGGTAATATAGACGTTTTCAAAGTCTCAAATTTAGGGGGAGGAAAATGCCGTTCTAGTGTGGATGAGAGTGTAAACGGGATGGTATGAGGGTGAGTAAATGACAGAATTTTTATTCTTTTTAGGTGAACTATCCCTTTAATGGTCATCAGGCTTTATTAATATGTGCTGTGAATAAGCATGAAGATCTGTTTTTCTTCTTTTCTTTTTTCCCCCAGAGTAACTAGGATAGATAAGTTGCATGGGACACCAATCGGAGTAGCACCATTCAACATGACAAGGAAAGTTACATCACAAGTGAGTCAAGTGGCATTACAGTAATTAAGATAAACACAAATCAGACTGCAGCAAAATGCCATAAACCCTGCTTTTAATTTTTGCTGCATTATGATATAATCATGAATTAGGGCATTTTAGGTTTTTGATCATTATGAATAAGAATGAATAAGTGTATTTTTGTTAAGGATTTGTAAAATGTAAGTTAAAATGCTCACTATTTGGCAATTATTGCATGAATGTTTTAATTATTGTTGCTATAACTGCTTATTAGTGATTAATAATGTATTTGTAAACAAATGATTTGTCATTAATGTGTTCCCATATAAACACTTAACAAAGAGAACATCAATATAAAGTGCTACCCTTACACTTAACATAAACTCGAAAGATGATTTTAAGGTTTACACATTTTAATTTCATGACAAAATCACATCAGATGGAATTTTGTAATTTATTTAACCAAAAATAAATATACATACAAAGATGAGCCAAAACATTATGACCACTCACTGGTGAAGTGAATTACGTTGATCATCTCCTAACAAGGCCATATGTCAAGGTCTGGGTAGATTAGATGGAAAGCGAAGTAGCAAACAATCAGTTCCCATAATCAACGTGTTGAATGCAGGAGAAATAGGCAGGAGTAAAGACCTAAGCGAGTTTGACAAGGGCCAAATTGTTATGGCAAGATAACTGGGCCAAGCTTATTGGGTGCTCCTGGTCAGCAGTGGTGAGTACCTACAGACAGTGGTCAGAGGAGGGACAAACCACAAACCTGCGACAACGTGGTCGGCACCTAAGGCTCATCGATAGTGAAGGCTATCCTGTCTGGTCCAAACTGACAAAAGGTCTTCTGTTTAATGATGGTTATGGGGCTGCGTAGCCGCAGACCGGTCGGAGTGCCCATGATGACACCTGTCTACCATCAAAAGTGCCTAAAATGGGCACGCGAGCATCGGAACTGGACCTTGGAGCAGTGGAAGAAGGAGTCCTATTTTATTTGACATCACGTTGATGGCCATGTACGTGTGCGCTATTTACCTGGGAAGTGATGTACCAGGATGCACTGTGGCAAGATGACAAGCCGGTGTAGGGAGTGTGAGGCACTGGGCAATGTTCTGTTAGGAAACTCTAGGTCCTCAGTCCGATTGAGCCATTCATGTGGATGTCAATTTGACACATGCCACCAACCTAAACATTGTTGCAGACCAGGTACACCCCTTCATGGTAATGCTATTCCCTGATGGCCGTGGCCTCTTTCAGCTGGAGAATGCACCATGCCTCACTGCACACACTGTTCGGGAATGGTTTGAGGAACATGGAGAGTTCAAGGTGTTGCCCTGGCCTCCAAATTCCCCATATCTCATCCGATTGAGCATCTGTGGGATGTGCTGGACCAACAAGTCTGTGGGGATCAAACCAACAACCTTCTGCTTAACAGTTTAGTGCTTTAGCCCACTACACCACCGTGGTACGTATGATCAGAAAAAACACTCATTCTTTATTATAATTTTCCCCCCCACATTTTAGAATAATAGCAAAGTCATCAAAACTATGGAATAACATAAATGGAACTATGGGAATTATGTTGTGACTAAACTAAATCCAAAATAAATCAAACTGTGTTGTATTTTAGCATCTTTAAAGTAGTCACCCTTTGCCTAGAATTTGCAGACATGCACTCTTGACATTTTCTCAAACAACTTCTTGAGGTATCACCCTGGGATGCTTTTTAAAGTGTATTGAAGGAGTTTCCATCTATGTTGGACACTTTTTGGCTTCTTTTATTATTTGGTCCAAATCATCAACATCATCACAATTATATTTTGCCTACAAAACTAATTTCAAACATTTAAGCATACACCTTCAGATCAAAAGATGTTTAAGATCATGTGAAACATTTCAGTCAAATGTTTAAAAACTTTTGACCGGTAGTGTAGGCTAATGGAGAATGACTGGACCATAGGGTTCCTAATAAAGTGTTAAGTGAGAGTGTGTATGTATGTATGCATGTATGTATGTATGTATACATATATACATATATACACACACACACACACACACACACACACACACACACACACACACAGCTTCACTTATTCCACATTTTACGGCCTTATTCCAAAATGGATTAAATTCATTATTTTCCTCAAAATTCCCCATAATGACAATGTGAAAGAAGTTTGTTTGAAATCTTTGCAAATGTAATAAAAATAAATAAATGATATATATAAAAAAAAAAAAAAAAAAAAAAAAAAAAAAAAAAAAAAAAAAAAAAATCACATGTACACATGTATTCACGGCCTTTTCCATGACACTCAAAATTGAGCTCAGGTGCATCCTGTTTCTACAACTTGATTGGAGTCCACCTGTGGTAAATTCAGTTGATTAGACATGATTTGGAAAGGCACACACCAGTCTATATAAGGTTCCACAGTTAACAGTGCATGTCAGAGCACAAACCAAGACATGAAGTCTAAGGAATTGTCTGTAGACCTCAGAGACAGGATTGGATGTGTTCTCAGTATTGAGGCACAGATCTGGGGAAGGGTACAGAAACATTTCTGCTGCATTGAAGGTCCCAATGAGCACAATGGCCTCCGTCATCTGTAAATGGAAGAAGTTAGGAACCACCAGGACTCTTCCTTGAGTGGCCACCCAGCCAAAGAGAAGGGCCATACTCATGGAGGTGACCAAGAACCTGATGGTCACTCTGACAGAGCTCCAGCGTTTCTCTGTGGAGAGAGGAGAAACTTCCAGAAGAACAACCATCTCTGCAGCACTCCACCAATCAGGCCTGTATGGTAGAGTGGCCAGACGGAAGCCACTCCTCATTAAAAGGCACATGACAGCCGACTGGAGTTTTCCAAATGGCACCTGAAGGACTCTCAGAGTATGAGAAACAAAATTCTCTGGTCTGATGAAATAAAGATTGAACACTGTGGCCTGAATGGCAAGCGTCCTGTCTGGAGGAAACCAGGCACCGCTCATCACCTGGCCAATACCATCCCTACAGTGAAGCATGGTGGTGGCAGTATCATGCTGTGGGGATGTTTTTCAGCAGCAGGAACTGGGAGACTAGTCAGGATTGAGGGAAAGATGAAGGCAGCAATATACAGCGACATCCTTCATGAAACCTGCTCCAGAGCGCTCTGGACCTCAGAATGGGGTAAAGGTTCAGCTTCCAACAAGACAACGACCCTAAACACACAGCAAAGATAACAAAGGAGTGGCTATGGGACAACTCTGTGAATGTCCTTGAGAGGCCCAGCCAGAGCCCAGACTTGAATCCGATTGAACAACTCTGGAGAGATCTGAAAATGGCTGTGCACCGACGCTCCCATCCAACCTGATGGAGCTTGAGAGGTCCTGCAAAGATGAATGGGAGAAACTGCCCAAAAATAGGTGTGCCAAGCTTGTAGCATCATATACAAAAAGACTCGAGGCTGTAATTGGTGCCAAAAGTGCTTCAAAGTATTGAGCAAAGGTTGTGAATACTTATGTACATGTGTTTTTTTTCTTCTCTTTTTTAATTTTTAATACATTTGCAAAGATTTCAAACAAACTTTGGAGCACTGTGAATACTTTACGGATGCACTGTATGTATATGTATATATAAATAATAAACATACACTGTTTGGAATAATATACAGATTTTGCTCTTATGGAAAGAAATTGGTACTTTTATTTGCCAAACTGACATTCATCTTACATTAATAAAGTGAAAAATTACAATAACAATTCGATTTTTTAAACTACTTCAAAGGGTTCTCATCCAAAAATCCTCCACGTGCAGCTATGACACCTTTGCAGATACTTGGCATTGTAGCTGTCATTTTGTTCAGACACCCAGGTGACATTTCACCCCATGCTTCCTGTAGCACTTGCCATAGATGTGGCAGTCTTGTCAGGCGCTTCTCACACACCTTAAAGTCTAGCTGATCCCACAAAAGCTCAATGGGTTAAGATCCATAAAACACTTTTCCAATTATCTGTTGTCCAATGTCTATTTCTTTGTCCACTCTAAACTTTTCTTTTTGTTTTTCTGTTTCAAAAGTGGCTTTTTCTTCGCAATTCTTCCCATAAGGCCAGTACCCCTGAGTCTTCTCTTTACTGTTGTACATGAAACTGGTGTTGAGCAGGTAGAATTCAATGAAGCTGTCAGCTGAGGTCATGTGATTTTTCAATCTAGAGACTCAGATGTACTTATCCTCTTGTTTAGTTTTATATCTGGCCTTCCACATCTCTTTCTGTCCTTGTTATAGTCAGTTGTCCATTGTCTTTAAAGACTGTAGTGTACACATTTGTATGAAATTTCAAGCACTGTATAGCCTTCATTTCTCAAAACAATGATTGACTGACAAGTTTCTAGAGAAAGGGGTTTCTTTTTTGCTATTTTCTACCTATCTTTTCCTGTCTAGACTTTGTTTATTAATGTTGTTTTTGTTATTACATAAGAGACAGGTACTGATGTGGCAGGAAACAGGAAGTAACAGAGTTCATTGTTCAGGTGAGGGCTTCATCTGGTGGATGGGAGACTGCTCAGATGTTACGAAATCCCCCCTTCTATGAACACTTGGTGTTCTATTACTGGGGCATCCCTTGGTCTAGGTGCAGGGTGACTTGGGTGCGTTAGATGGAACTCCATCATGGAGTCAATGAGGGATCTAAGATGTCTCTGGCGGCTACCCATGATCTCTCCTCTGGTCCGTATCCCTCCCAGTCCACCAAATATTGCAACTGGGCCCCCTCGTCGTCTTGAGTCTATGATCTCTCTGACCAGGTATGCTGGAGCTCCATCAATCCCCAAAGGTGGTGGAGGTTCCATTTCCCGAGTTCCAGGGCCAGATGCAGGAGTTTTGCTTGGGCTTATATATTGCTAACCATGGGTGTCCAAGGATGATCTGGTTCTTAGGGGAGGATATCACATATAATGTAATGTTTTCAACATGAAAGACCACTGCATATAGGCAAAGGTATGGTTTGTTGTGTGATGCCTGTTCCTATGGGTTCCTTGTTGAAGGCTGTGATCATGATGGTAGGTATTCATGGAAAGGTAGGTATGTTTAGTTCAGTGATGAATCAGGTTTATGGCTGCCCCAGAATCTACTAATGCTGAAACATGGTGGTGACCATGATCAAAATAGGTAGTTTAAAGTTGTGTTTGTGAGGAAATGAGGGGATTCTTTTACTCACTTTGCTGGAGAACTTGGTCCTATTGGGGTATGCTGCACATTGGTGACCTGAATGACCACAGTAGAAACAGGTTTTCATGGAAATGTCGGCAGCGTTCCTCTGGAGACAACCTGACATATATACGACTTACATAGGCTCTGACGGTACAGGGATAGAATGATTGACGGACATGGTTGGTGTAGTGGTCTCATCTCTGCATGCTAGTTCTGCTTGTATCTCATGATTAAGTCCCTTAAGATAGACAGACTTCAAAGCAATATCATTCCATCCACTTTGAGCAGCTAGCAGCAGGTTGTTTCCCCTGGCATAGGTGTAAAAGTTGTACAGAGATATCATGTCCCCCTGCAGTATATTCAAACAATTTCTTGATCTGTTTAGCAAAGTAATCAAATGAAGTTTGTACCTGATTGTCCATGTCCCAAACGGCTGATGCCAAATCTATTGCTTTTCCAGTGAGTAGAGTCATGACAAACAAACACTTAATCCTTTCCAAATGAAAAGCTTCAGGCTGATTGGAGAAATATATCTGGACACTAGTGCAGAAATCCCTTACATTTATAAGCTGAACCATCAAATTTGTCGGGTTAGCAAATCTTACCAATTCCTACATAGGAAGCATGCACATTAAAAAGTGAATATGTGTAGTTGTAAATTAACAATCTGTTTTTGGTCTAAAATTTTAAAATTACTTTAGTTGGTATAACCTAATAAAGACAGGATGATTAAATAATTTTCAGTTAAATAAAACCAATTAATTTACCTGGCAAAAGTTACCTGATAAAACAAATTGGCTAATGGAAGTCAGGGGCTGTGTTCGGCAAACCTTTTTGGTCGGTCATTATTTTTGCAATTCCAGTTGGTGCGGTACGTAGACTGGTGAGTTGAGGTTGGCACTTCACTCTGGTATTTGAAAGCTCCTTGAATCTGTGATACTTCTGCTGGATTCAGATCTGGCGAAGTATTCTGTAAGGAACTCAACCGGAGGTTTGGTTCAAATCCATTTTGCAGAAGAGTTTAAGAACACATCCAAATCAGCAATCACAAACATAGTAGGCAACAGGTAAACGCTTGGTAACCCAGGTAAACTGGCAATACTTTGCAATTTTGAGTGAGTGTGCATGGCTTATATACATAACAGACAGGAAGTGATATGGGAGGAACTGATGTGGCAGGAAACAGGAAGTGACAGAGTTCAGTATTCAGGTGAGGCTCCCTCTGTTGGATGGGAGACTGCTCAGATGTTACACTCTAGGGGGCTTACACACATTTGCTTCAATGTGACGAAGGACTGAGTCCATCAAAAAAGATTAAAGTTTCCTCCCAATATTATATCACAAGGGGGGCCAGCAGCTTGCAACATCCCTTCAAGATCTATAAAAAAGCCCTGATATCTGAACATCAGCCACGAGACTTTGCCCCTGAATGTCTGCTAAAACAATAATGACTCTTCCTAATTTGTCTTTATCCTGTTTGTGATGTTTAAATTGTAGATATCTACTTATCAGTGTAATGACTCTCCTGCTCTTACTCAAGCCAGCACTAAAGAAAATACTGTATGTCCACCCCATATCTTCCCAAATTTTTCCTTCGGGGAAAGTTGCATTTCTTGAAGAAACACTATATCATATTTCTTACATTTAAGAAAAGAAATATCATTCCTTCTTTTTTGGGGTGCCCCAACCATTCACATTCCATGTGAAGAGAGACAATCTACTCATATTAACATTTGACATTTTGACCTAAAAAATAGAATGTATAACAAAAATAAAATGATACCAACCACATTCCAACATTAGAGCAACAATTAAATCCCAAACTTCCCCCCGAACCAAAAAAATGATCACATTAACACAGCGCACAACAGTGCTCTAATAAAACAGGCATCCATCCCTCTAAACTCAAACTGTCCATGTACGCCTACAAGAGCCCCCACGACAACTTTGCAGTCGGATTTCTCAAGTCTATACAAATTTTGTGAGATAGAAACACATAACAGAAAATATTCTATAAAACAAACTCCGACCAATAAGTACAAAAAATGAAAAAAAATAAACATTTAGATTGCCCAGTAGGTGTGTTAACTGGGCAATCCAAACTCCAGCCACTTGGCGGAACCAACACAAAAATAAACTAAAAAAGCGCCCATTGTCCTTGGACAGTCAAGTGTATGGCTTACTCACTCAATTGTCTTTATGATGGACATCGCTTGCTGTGGGCATGTTAATATTTTGCGGCCATCCTTAGTATCTATTCTCAGTTTGGCTGGAAACATCAGAGCGAAAGCAACCTTTCACATTTCTCTCTTGTCTAATTCGCAAAGTCTGGGAACAAGAAAATGCTCTTGTTCTAAGAAAGCCTTCCTTTACTCATCGCCTTGTGTAACAAAAGATCTTTATTGGATGATCTCAGAAATTTGCCAGAATTGATACCAGATTGTCTCCCTCAGTGGATCTCCGAGCTGGGACTCTGTGAACTCACTCAATTTCCAGCTTGCGGTCTGTTATGTCGAGCAGACTCAGGAAGTGCTCGTCTAGGAATTTCACCATATCTCGGCCTTCTTCATGCTCAGGAATTCCAACAATTCGGACGTTGTTTCGTTCTCCATTTTTTCCCAGATGCATTCCAAATCCACCTTGGTCGCTAGCAGGTTAGCAGCTAATTCCCTCGCCGATAACTCCAAATAATTGATCCATTTCTCAACATCCGCAACTCTTGTAACCAACTCAGTGATTGTCGTCTCCATGGAAGTGATCGATCGACTTATTACAGCAAGATCCTGCAAGTCTGCAATGACCTTCGTCAGCATTGCAGACACATTCATTAATTCACACCAGATTTCTTTCAGTTCACCAATCGAATTGAGTCTGTGGCTTCCGGCCTGCCACTGAGGGGAATCAGGCTGAGCACATAAGTGTCTTATAATATCTCCAGACTCTGAGGATTTTGAATTCTTTGACATATTGTCTTCCCAAAACAATTAAGGATCAGGGTGTATCGAATCTCACTGGTTTGTGTCACAAATATCCTTAAAACTAGCAAAGTGCGCAGAGCTCGCCGTTCACACATCCGATCCTCGCATGGTGCCCATGACACTCTCCATTTATTAATGTTGTTAAAAATTACACATTTCAATTTGATGGCATTTGTTATCAAATTTAAATGTGTAAATCTTACAAATAGGCTAAACTATTTTTGAGGGTATGTGATATATAATGAGATCACACTGGTAAAATGACTAAAACTAGCATCACTATAGATAATGAGTAAATGGATAATATGTCATTAGTCAGAATTGGTATTTTCAAGCTACTTATAAAAGAGTATTGTTTGGGGAAACTGTGGCTTTATTTACAGATGCATTTTAAGTAATCTGTTTAGTTTACATACGCTATAAAACTTGTATCAAACGTCATTGTGCTGAATTTTTTACTGACTGGGAAAATATAGACAAGCTTCAGTATAAATGAATTATGACTTTGGGTTCCTCAGCTGTCTGGAGCATTCAGTTGTGCTGATGCAAATGTCATGCATGTCAAAAATATGAAACAGCATGCCCATTCTTTCCTTGAATGAAAAAACTAGCTCCTCGCAGCTCTCTTTTCTAGGAATACTGAACTTGGCATAGAGGGGATGGAAATAGCAGGTTTTATTCTCAAGCCTATTTACACTACCACTCAAAAGTTTTGAAACACATGCATTCTTTATTATAATTTTTTCTCTTCACATTTTAGAATTATAGTAAAGTCATCAAAACTATGGAATAACATAAAAGGAACTATGGGAATTATGTTGTGACAAAACATAAACAAAATCCAAAATAAATCAAAACTGTTATATTTTAGCATCTTCACAGTAGTCACCCTTTGCCTAGAATTTGCAGACATGTACTCTTGACATTTTCTCAACCAACTTCTTGAGTTATCGCCCTGGGATGCTTTTTAAACAGTATTGAAGAAGTTCTCATCTATGTTGGGCACTTGTTGGCTGCTTTTCTTTATTATTTGGTCCAAGTCATCAATTTAAAAAAAAAATTATTTAAAATTTTTTTTTGTTTTATAATGAAATAAATTAATATGTTGGCACAATTATATTTTTGTCTACAAACTAAGTTCAAACATTTAAGCATATGCCTTCAGATCAAAAGATTATTAAGATCATGAGAAACATTTCACTCAGTTGTTTCAAAAGTTTTGAATGGTAGTGTACATGAGCATAGTACAGCTTATTATGTAGCAGGAAGTTGCAGACACAATGCAGAGTTGGGCTTAGTGGTTTATCACACACCATCTCTGCCTGGTCAGCAGCTAGAACAAAGAGGGTCATTCAACAATTGTGCCCCCTCCCAAGCAACCCACTGAATCTGATCAACGAAGGACCAGTTATCAAGTGCTGGCTTGGCTAAAGTTATAGTTGCTATCAGTTCTAAATGATTCATCACGTGTGATGGCTCTTTAAATTCGTGGCCATTGTGCCAGAACCTGTCATGCTCAGTCATCAACGCCAATTGATAGCCTGTGAGGGGATCACTCCTTACACTGCCATCTCCATAAATTCCATAAGTGCCTCAAGAGTCTCGGATCCAAAGATATTCCACCATCTGCTAGGTATGTGACCAATCAGCTTCTAGAGTGTCTCTAAGGGACAGGAAATCTGTGCTATGTTATGGAAAATAGTAAGACACACCTGTCTTGCAATGTCTTTGTCGTATGCATCAAGAATGTCAAACGTGACAAATAGTGGAATAAGACCCAATTAAAAACCCAATTCTAACAAATAACAAGATTAAAGCATATCAGAAACAACTTGTGAGGTTATTCACTTCAGTTTGAATTTAACTTCTCAGATTTAAATTGCCATTCTACAGATGTATGAAAAACATGGTACATTTTCCACTGAATGGTGTTAAATGCAAATATATTTTTTCTCAAACAGATTATGTTTTTAAGGTTAATGCTCTATTGAGTTTTAAATCAACAAACCGACCTCCAAACCGATAGTGTCATAAAAACAAATGTGACATGAAAAGCACAATTGCTGAAGCAACCGGCACCAGACTCAATATAATCATACCGAATGCGTTCATCAATGTTCATATTGACTACATCACTGAGACTCAAAACAGACACAAGGCTTGGCTTGTGTTGCCATGTCAACGCTGGTGAAATGTCAATCAGAGGTGAGCTTGCTAATTGGCCCTGTTGAAAATGCAGATTATTTCTCTTGTTGGGTGTAATGTGGCGTGGTGTGTTACAAGCTGCCAATGACCTTTAGCTTCACCACACATCCCACAAAAGCAAGCTAAATGCCCTAATGCAATTAAGGAAATTCGGTAGTTGTTCTCATACTCAGTCTGCACTGCATTGTCTCAGACAAATTAACATCCTCTTTGGCATTTCATTGGCAGGACAGTAGCCGTAGAACATTCTCTGTTCTGCCTAATTTTAAATCTGCTGTTCTGTCTGAAGGCTGAGATGAAATACATGTTATGTTAAGAGTTTTTTTTTTCTTCTTTCTGCTCTATGTTTATTTATAAAACCAAAAGACAAAGTTAAACTTAGTAAAATAATCTGGTGGGAGGGAGTTCTGCCAAGCAGTCATCATACAGAATTTCTGTCAAAATGATGTAAAGCTTTAAAGTATGTACTTTTTTCAATGTTAAAATACTTTCTTCTATCCAAGATTAATGTATTTTAGCAAGCCATTTGTTAATGTTCCTGACAAGCGTAAATGCTGTAGCTCCATGCACATTAAAAAGTGAATATGTGTAGTTGTAAATTTAACAATCTGTTTTTGGTCTAAAACTTTACTTTTAAATTACTTTAGTTGGTGTAACCCAATAAAGACAGGATGATTAAATCATTTTCAGTTAAATAAAACCAATTAATTTACCTGGCAAAAGTTACCTGATAAAACAAATTGGCCAATGGAAGTCAGGGGTTGTGTTCGGCAAACCTTTTTGGTCAGTCATTATTTTTGCAATTCCAGTTGGTGACATTAACAGTGCAGAAATTACACTCTTCAGCTGTAAAAATATAGCAGAATTGCATTTAAACGTGTTTACTTTATTATTTGAACATAGTATGTTAAGCATTTCTTTAGATCTATCGATCAAAGCCTTCCATTGTAGTTCCATCCACATGAGATGACCTCATTACACAGAAACCTATCTGACAGGAAACATATTTTTTAGGTTTGAAAGGGAGAGGAATGATAAATAATCATGTAAGAAGACAAAGCCTGTATTTCTCATGAGCACTGTTGTCGGTGCTCTTTGAAAACTTCACAATCAGCTGGTCTCCGTTCATCATGAACCTCATAGTGGTTGAAATTATTGTTATTCTGGATGAACATCACAACTGGTTTATCACCAACACATCCAAAATCAGTAAGCCATGACATTGGCAGTTGAGCAGATGGACATAATTTTTGAACCATATGACAAACTTTTAAATATACTTTACAGCAGTTATACAACATGTGAGGTGGAGTTAAATTAATGAAAGAAATAAACAGGAATGTTAAGGAGACACACAGATGCTGGTCAGCTGAGGATGTTCCTAAAATTATTAAATACATTTGAAATACAATTTCGTAACTTGTTTGCATTCACATTCATAAGTGGCATGCCCACATTTTGAGCTAAGTGGATTTTAAATTTAACTTCCACAAAACCAAACCAAACAAAAATGTAAAATTATTATTAACTTGACCTCCATGTGGCAGCGCTCAAAGACATCCATCTAGTGCATGTAGAAAAAACGATTGAAACAAAGCACAGATAAATGCAATAACGTGCTTAGTGTAAATGGCCCCTATGACAGAAGTAAGCCCGGACTATAACTGGTACCCCCTCAAAAGCTGCATGATGTCCCTATTCACATACACATTTATCTTGCAGTTGTTTCCTCTGTTGAACATGTTGCATTCCTGGATGTGAATACTGTAAGGAACATTGACTGAGTTTAATTTACTGCTCTAAGACTCTTTCCAAACACAAGCTGATGTGATCCAGAGAGCTGTGACACAGGTTCAGTGAGTTAGACTGCTGGACTGCCTCCTGCTCTCATCCTCTTCCATTTTTGAACCGATCACTATAATAAAGCCTCTAATAGCAGAATAAACATGCAGCATTTCTGTCCACGTATGTCATGTTCTTCCTATAAACACCTGATTTACTTTCCATTCCCTACTTCCATGCAGTGAAATGTACAAGTTTTGCTGGACATTTAAACTGATGCAGAGGCAGCTGAAAATCTCTCCCATTTTTCATTTGAAACAGTTTCCCACATCTCTGTTATCTAGAGAGCTCTAACTCATCTCCCACACACTAGAAGTGACAGTTAGTTAATATGTTTGGGTGTGTGTTTTTTCTCAGTGTGGTACATGCAAGCTTTTATGTGTTAGTGAGTGTGTGTTTCTTATAAACAGCAAAAACATATTAATTAAATAAATAAGTACATTTATTACATTTCTTCATCTGTATTTCGGTCTTATTTCCAGTAAAAATATCTTAGCATCTTAGAAGAAAAATAAGAAAATATAAATAAACAGAACATTTCTTGGTTAAACTTTACAATAAGATTGTTTTTGATAACATTAGTTAATGCATATCATGAAATAAAAATGTCCAATATTTTTTACAGCATTTATTAATCTTAGTTAATGTTAGTTTATGAAAATAGAGAAAATATTAAATAATGTTAATTTATAGTTCATGTAAGTTCATAATGCATTAACTAATGTTAATATATACAACTTTACATTTAAAAAAATGTATTTGTAAATATTAAAATTACTTTGGTGCAGTATATAAGATTCTGAAGCCCTTGTTATTAATGGCACCAGCTACCTGTTGCTCGTGATCGCACGCACACACTCCATAGGGATGTGTGAATCGACCAAAACAATAATGTAACATACAAACAAACTGAACGTGTTTCACCAGCATTATGCTGACAGATGAGCTATCATAATTAAAATTACACAGTTATGATTGTTTCACTACAAACTTTGAGACCGTATATTATATTTGACTCTCAAGTGCTGGAACAGGGCTAAAATAAAGTGTGGATATAGGTCTGACTATGCGAGACTGTAGTTTGAAGTAATCACTTTTCTTTGCATGATACATTGACTGCATTTGTATGATAGCCTATGTCGGTGTTATCTAGCTAGCCAGCTTTATCAATAGCTGTTAGCTAAATTTGGTGGATAATGACTGTAGCGGTATATAAAATAGACTGTACATTATAAATATGTTGACACAATTCAGTATTGATGTGATTCCATCACAACTGTCATTTTGATATATCGATGCACTAGTAGAATGTACGTCATGGTTACTATTGTAACATTCATTCCCCGAGGGAGGGAACGAGACGTTGTTTCGAAGGAAGTGACACAAGGGGCCTCTCGGACGCCGAATTGTACCTCTGAACCTAAGAAAAGGCCAGACAGAATTTGCATGCCCCGCCCCGGACATACGGGTATATTGCTGTGGCAGGAGGGACACAACATCTCATTCCCTCCCTCGGGGAATGGAGGTTACAATAGTAACCATGACGTTCCCCTTCTGTCACTCTCTCGACGTTTTGTCGAAGGAAGTGACATAAGGGGTCCATATAAAAACGCTACGCACTGACCCTGTTACGTGACTGTCAGAACAGGTGCAAAGCAGGCTATATCTGAGTGCATGTAGCCCTCCCCAACACCCCCTCAAAGAGTTTTGCATACCCACCTTAGGTTTTCCCGCACCCCTGAGGGGAAAAAAGGCGTTACATGCTAGCATGGGAGCAAGCCCAGCAGCCGTGGCCTTCTCTTTCACTATGTCTCGCAGCTGGGGCCCAACTTAAGTCGGGTAAGGCGGTCTTTCCCCGGGGGGAGCAGGATAGCCTGTCGGGAGCAGCAGATGTCCCGAGACTAGGGTGCTGAGAGAAGACTCGAAGAGGAAGAGGCCTAAGGAGGCATCTTCAGAACTCATCAGCGCTGGTGTGCCGGGCGCTGAGGCGAGACCGGAAGTAAGGTAGCTCTCCGGCCTGCAAATTTCCTATTACTTCATGAGGGGAAGACCCTGCAGAGGCCACACCCTGCCCAGTCCAGGGGGAGGTAATGTGTGGCAAAAACACCATGAGGGTTGTGAAGCTGGATGTGGGATATGGCGCGGTGCTAGGTACAGGCTAACGAAGGGGGGACTCTACAGGCACGAGGCTTATGCAGCGTGGCTGCCTGAGGGAAATGCGGGTCTGCCGACAGGGGGACCGTAACATGGAAAATACATCACAGGGAGTTAGCCTGAAGAGGGAACTATGCCCATGGAGCCCGACCCCAGTACAGAGCCCTGAGACTCGTACTGGGTCTAGCCACGAGTTGCTCTGCTAAATTTGCGGGCCAGAAGGCTAGGGAGGAAAAACATCCAGGCAGCGACATTCAGTGGCTGACCTGGGACAGAAGGCGCACTGGATCACTTTGGTGAAGTGCGCAAGATACAAACAAACACCCGGTCGGTTGTTCCACGTTACCAAGTTCTACCGCCTCGGACCTGACAAAACACGGGACAAGACTGAATCAAACCTTAGTTTGTAAAATCTGGCAAAGGTATTGGGTGTTGCCCAGCCCGCTGCTCTGCAGATGTCTGCTAGGGAGGTGCTGTGACTCAGTGCCCACGAGGATGCCACACTTCTAGTAGAGTGTGCTCGGACCTGCAGGGGGGCGGGCACGCCCTGGGCGTGATAGGCTAAGGCAATAGCATCAATTACCCAGTGGGCTAGCCTCCGTTTGGAGACGGTGTTCACTTTCCGCCATCCACCAAAGCAGACAAAGAGCTCCTCAGAACTAATCTAAAGCTCTGTATGTGGCCCACATAGGTATGCAAAGCACGCACCAGACACAGCAATGAAAGGGCTGGGTCTGCCTCCTCCCGAGGCAGCGCTTGCAGGTTCACAACCTGGTCCCTGAAAGGGGTCGTAGGAACCTTGGGCACGTAGTCCGGTTGGGGTCTAAGGATAACGTGAGAAAGCGCCAGACCAAACTCCAGGCAGGTGTCGCTGACAGGGAACGCTTGCAGGTCTCCGACCCTCTTGATTGAGGCTAACGCTATCAGGAGGGCCATCTTCAGGGAGAGGGCCTTGAGCTCGACTGAATCAAGCGCTCAAATGGGGGTCTCTGAAGGCCCGGGAGGACCACTGAGAGATCCCAAGAGGGAAACAGGCTAGGCCGGGGAGGATTCAGTCTCTGGGCGCCTATCAGGAACCTGATAATCAAGTTATGCTTACCAAGGGACTTGCCATCTACTGCGTCGTGGTGCCAGCCAGAGCTGTGTCCGGGGAACCGGGACTGGAGAGTTGTAGGGCCGGGTGCCGTGAGACCAGCGCACACCGGCTGAATGACCCAGGGAGTGGGGGAATCGCTCTTTTATTGAGTATTTGGGGCAAATGAACAAAAGGAAAATAAAGATGGAGGGGGACAGAGTGGTCTTGAAACCATCTCCGGAGCGAACATCCGACTGCTTGGGCTGTCCGTCTCAGGAGCGCTTTGGAGCTTTTCTGGTCCGAGAAGGGGTCCTGGAGATGGGGGGAATATGCCGCCTGCGAGATGCTTGATGCTGGGGCTGAGAGCTGGGTCCAAGTTGCGGAGCTGCCTGTCGTTGACTGGTCACAGGGGGACACCCTCGGCGAGTGGGGGGGGGAGGGGGGGGGCGTGGCTGTGAGCGACACCGGGCACCGAGGTACCGATCATTGAGCCGCGAAGGCTGTGGGGGGGAGGGAGGGTTCCAGTCCAAGCCCATGCTCACGGCAGCCCGGGAAAGCATATCGGCCATCTGCGCATCCGCCTCAGGCTGGCCCGAAGGTGAAAGCCCAATCGAGTCTTCTGCGTCAGATGCCTGAACACTCCCCGATGCAGCGGTGATATCATCATCCAAGCCTGGGGGCTCGAGGGAGAGCGCCGGCCGGCCATGTAGCGAGTCGCACTCATCCCGAGCACGGACGGAAGCACACGAGCATGTCGGGGGGGCGGGTGGTTCGTGGGGATTTACCCGGCGAAACCGAGCCCGTCATTATCCCCATATCGCCTTCATCGCCAGCCGGGTCGTCCTCAATCCCGTGGGAAGGAGGAGCGACGCGGGGGGGCGGCTGAAGTGGCATTCACCTTCAGGAAGGAGAGTGTGTATCAGCCACACTTCTCGCTGATAGAGGTGAGTGAACAGGAGTGAAATTCAGCTGCTTGTTGTACAACCATTTGGCTCCAAAGAAAAATTCTGACTGACATTCGCTGCCCCGCTTCCCTTGATAACCGTATGTCCGGGGCGGGGCATGCAACTCTGTCAATTCTACAATTCTGTCTGCCAACTTGACATTGGCCTTTTCTCAGGTTCAGAGGTACGATTCGGCATCCGAGAAGACCCCTTGTGTCACTTCCTTCGACACAACGTCAAGAGAGTGACAGAAGTGGAACATATTTTCTGTATAACCAAGTTACGTTACACTAATGAATGGAGCTTCTTGCATTATCTTGAACATTATCTAGCATTCATTTAATGTATTATTGTAGTTTACCTTGCTGAATAAGTACAGATTAACATTGACATTACCTGACTTTTAGTATATAGAGAAGATAGTTGAAATTATTTGAAAGTTACAAAGTAAGTTAGCTTGCAATTCGTCAGCATTAGTAGGCAAGATCAAGTTAACTAAAATTACACTGATCAATCCTTATGGCACTATATTTCACATGCTTTGCAGTTATGTAAGCTTACCTGTCCAATAAGAAGAACACCAGTTCAGGGTCAGTTTTTATCCCCAAAACCGAATGAAGGTCCCTCCAGGAATCAAATGCCTTGCTGGTGTTCACTCTAGGTTTTGCTCAACCACAATCACGTTTCTGCTTAGCATTTAGCCAGATGGGATTTAGTAGATACGTTTTTTGTTTTGTTTTGTTTTTTGGCTTACTCTGAGTTTGTGTAGGAGTCAGTGTTGTGCTGGGAGTTGGCCGTATGCTGGATTCCCTCTCTAAATAATGTTGCCTAGTGTTGAAGACTGTTGTTGCTGTTGAATAGCGGAAGAGAAGCTACTGTCTGAGGCAAGGCTCTCAGGAGCGTGCATAAATGTCACATCCTTTGGATTTTTCCTGCAAAAGCGACACGCTCCCTTCGCATGAAAATTAGTCTACAGGCTTTAATAAGCAACCTAGGAAGTCCAGGAGTAAATATTAAGGCAAGTTTTCAGAGTCTATAACGTGAATTAAATGCATTTGTCTTACCCCATTGGCATTTTCTTCTTTTAGGCATAAATACAACAACATTTAAATTGATCAAATAAGTTTTATGCTTTAAACAAAAACTATTTGCAATGGATGCAAATGCATATTGCCAATGCAATTGTGCTTCAAAGTAAATTTAACTAGTTTCCATTAGTTTTTCTTTCTTTTTAAAACAAGGCAAAAAACTGATCAAGAACACAATTTGTTGCAATGAATGTTTGTTAAAGTGTATGTTACTGTATAGGTTCAGTCTATACTGTATATGTGTTTGAGTGTGTGTCTGTGTGGGTTAATATTTATGACTTCAATTACCCCTTGCTCCACTCATGTTGAGAAGACTTCCTCTCCTCCTCTTCTTTTTGGCTGGTCCTCCTCCTCAAAGGTCTTGTCACGGTGATAGTCCAACCGTGTCAAGACTGCACACCCTGTTTCCCCTCCCCAAACAGAGTCTTAGAGTCGCAGTGACACAGCCATCTAATCCAGTGAAGGTCAACAAGTGGTTTGACTTTACACAAACTGTTATAAAGCATGTAATGAGAAGGAGCACAGGATGGAAATTAAGGTTAGTCTGGGTAAACACATGTGTCTTTTATAGTTTAGGTTGGAAAACTTGAGGCTGAGACTATAGCTCTGTTCCAAATCATATTGAGCTGCCTCACTATGCACTGCCTAGCATGTACCACACCAAATGCATAAGAGTTGGCAACCCTGGCCTACATTGGCAGCTGCCTTCTAATGCGGCAACCTAAACATAATGGAACGTCATAAGTGACTAATTCGGAACACTTTAAACACCAACTCTCTGTGCTACACAAAAGTGCTTTGAAAAGGAGACTCGACTCAATTGATTCAGTAGAGTAAGCAAAACAGTTAGTGATGTTAGCATGTTGTTAACTATAATAAGCATAAAAATACACTGGCACACAAATGTTGGGTAAAATAATAATTTTTAACACCCAACTATTTTTATTTTGAATGTGTTTATTTATAGCTGACATCTTTCTTGCTTCTTCTGCCATCTTGGTGTTATTTTAAAACCGATTGCATGTCAAAATGCTGCCTTCATAGGCAGCTCACTGGGATGTGGACCAGAGCATTGTGTGAATAGTTGGTGAGCAAGAATTGACAGTGCACATTGTTTGAGCAATTTGATATAAATATATTAATTTATGCTGGAAAATATTTCATAGCCTTGAAAATAAAAATGGAAAAAACCTTTCACACATACTGTGGACTAATAGCAAAACATTTTTCAGAAATTTCCCCAAATAAAATAAGAGTACAATTATTTATAAATAATATTGTATATGTTTATAATCTACCTCACTTCGAAAAGTCTAATTTTATTCCACTAGATGGCAGCAAGCACTTAGGTAGCATGTAGGTGGCACTCTAACGCATTTTAGCCCTGAAAGATGTGCTCGTCCATAGACATTCAGTTTAATTTTCAGTTCAAGCACCACCCTTGTTCTTTCATTGAATATCTCGGCCTCTGAGTGGACTAGAAGCTCAGTCTAAATGTCATTAGAAAGCTGAGATCCTCCCCTTTCTGATGATATATTTTATCATTATCATGAAAGTTTTATCATCAATTTTTGCATCAAAAACATTTAGTGTGGTTTATTTAGTATGCTTTTTCTGCTGGATGGCATATTTTGTTCTGAACATCTAATATAAAACATTAGACTATTCAGCCAAGCAAGCTCTCAGACAAGTAAAAATTGCTTATTTTTTAGAAAACAGCAGAAGGAAAAGCAGATATAAGTTTTCAGCTAATTGGGACTTACAGCATCAGTGATCTGCGCATAAAGAGACGTTTGTATTTAAAGACTTACAGAAATAATTTGTAATTATTTTGAAAATCTTTCGAGCTGTGGTATTATGGCAACAAAATAAACTGCACATTCACATTCCTGAGAATGTGATTTCATTTGATATTTGAATCTATTTAGGTGTTATGTGAAGGTCTTTTATTTTCATATAAATATGTCAACCCCATTACCTCTATGGGGCACTAATTTTCAACACTAATATTTTGAAGCCTTATTTTGTTATTTTAAGTAACATAAATGCAGAAGTGATGGTTAGCTCTGAAAAGTTCAAATTCTAATCTTTTAAATGATACTTCAAATGCCTGACTATATATATATATGTAACCTTTAACATATTAAGCGTAAACTTTTGTCGCAATATTGCGCCTTTAACCCACCAACGGGTCCAACAGAGTTCTCTTCTCCCAGTTAATATAAAGTATCAATTATCAGTAAACTGTTAGTAGGTTGATTTCCCTGGAGTTTAAACACTGTGTCTCATTGGAACTATCCAAACTTTGCTCAGTCTGTTTGAGCATCCCAACCATCCTGACACAGCAACATTGGCTCAACCAATGGTGTGAGTTTGGGGTGTGACTATCTGCTTAAATCCCCTGAATGTAGTTGTTCCATAAACATTCTACAATTGAAAGTGTGGAATAACTTGTTATAGGATATACCCAGATATTGGAAGCTAACATATCTTTTAAAAACCTCACAGGCCAAAAGGCCTCTGTGAAAGACAGATCTTGATGAAAAGGCTGCAGTACATGTTACACTGTTGATTCTGAATACCCTTATTTCAAAAGTGCAAACTATGCTTGCTTCCAACAAAATCCCCAACAAAGCTCTGGGCTGCAGAAGGATCACCAGATAAGTACGTTTACCCATTACAGAAACCTGCAGCGCAATCAGAGCGAATAACCATGAAAGCACACGAAAAAAAAATCCTTTAAGAGGGACAAAGGGTTTTGAAATTGAACAGCTGTAAGAGGATCAGGAGATACAGAACATAGATACAGACAGAGTCAGAGAACAGAGAACAGTCTCTTTCCTAAAGGCCTGTGAAAGAAGAAAGCTTAATTTTCCATCTTGTCCACATGGCCAAGTCATAATAACCACCATTCCAGCTGCTTTCTGGTATTTTTACTATCGGCATTCCTCTGGTGGTATTGGGTAATTTACAGCAGGGCTGTGGGACTAAATGACTCATTCTATGCCATAGTTTCCTCAGGTCTAGCTGGAGGATATAATGGACAGCTCTGATTGAGGCTCATTGAAATCTGTAAAGAGTTTAATTTAAATAGACAGTCCCCTTTTACTGAGAAAATATGCTGCATTTCAGGAATTGTCACTGACGCCTTCTGCAAATTGTTAAATTGACAGCTGCTGTCGATGAGCACCTGCTGACTGTAAATGATATCATATGGTTATAAAACATTTTATAAGACTGTTTCAGTAGCAGTAGAATATGTTTTATACACTAGGTGTAACCATGTAATTCATGTCTTTTCGACACTATATATTATATTGTATACAGTTAGCCATTACCTACCCCACGATTATGAAGCGCATGATATGGTTAGTAACATGGTAAATTTAAGTAAAACCATTGTGCTTCAATATTCACACTTGTTTCTTTTAAACAACATAAAACAGACAGAAATGTATATGTATAAAAAAATCGCTCCTTTCCCAGTTTAATATGCAGAGACAACTATTAGTAAGCCATTAATAGGTTAATTTTCCAGAAAAGTGTAAACACTGTTTCTGTTGCACTATAAAAATTCCTCTGTTTGTTTTGAGAGACTTAATTAGACCCACTCAACAATGTTACTTGGGGGAGGGACTATGTTTGTTTGACCAACAGCAGACAGGGGGCGTATTCAGAAAGCTGTTTTGGAAACAAATGTGATTTTTACAATTGCGTTTGGTGGCGTTATTGGTGCAGAAATTACTCCAGCTTTAAGATTTAAGCATTTCAATTAAATTGTGTTTTTTAACTAAACGTGTTTTTTAACTAAATCATATTAATAAAACTTAAAATATAACGATTTTCATTTAATTTTTAAAGAACTATATGGTCAACTACTATACAATCAATTTTACACAACAGAATCTCACAATTATAAGTATAATCTTACCACACCAGCATAACAAACTGTAGACTTGTTGAAGTAAACATAAATGTCTTATTTTAAAGCTAGTGTAATACTCGAGTTTGTAGGTCTGGATGAATCCGTGCTTACCGAGTATTATGCGTGGGTTCTTGACTATTTTCCTTGGTTGGTATGGCCACTGAATAGAGGAGTCAGACCTCAGACTTCTGTGCTCAAAACTCAGTGTTTATTTCAACATTTCTGCAACATTCACTCCGCCTCATTCCACCCGATTACCTTGTGCCTACTCACCTCTTCCTCGCACTCTCTTCCTCTTCCCCTTCTCCGTTTCCCTACGCTCGTGATATCTCACGTACAATCTAACTTTAATTTAAACCTTTTAATTTCAGTTCTTACACTAAGTTGATCCCTATTCTGAGAGAGTTCAGCAGCTTTTAAACATTTTGTGAAAGTGAGGGCCATACATTACACTGCTAGCTAAACCAGCTAACGCTAATTATCTGACAAACATTAGTAAACAGAGTCAGACTGAGAGACAACATTTTACTGGGAAAATCAGGATTCTTGTGGCCCACTGGACATAGATTTCTGATATCTATCAACTGTATGTATGTATTATTACTACTGTTTTTGATTTACATATGGGTTTCATTGGCTGCATTGTACACTGGGTCGTGCGCCATGACACACGGATAGACGTAATTAATGACTCATTGAAATTGTTAGAATACACGCACATAGAATCACAACCTATTTTAGTCTTAGGTGGTTATCTTTTTGCAAGAGCTGGATAGTTAAATAAGCTATTAGCAATAATTAAATTATGTTTAATTATATAGAAAACAAAAAAGTTAATGATTGACAACAAAGTAACTCCCCTTATAAGCCATTTGGCACAGTGAAAAATGTTTTTCCAATTGTTTTCCTATATAAACATGTGCTAGACAGTCTTGCTGTTTTTCAGTGTCTCATTCAGGGGTGTCACATTTTTTAGACACCGTGTCAAATTAAAAAGAACTTAAATTTGTCTCGAGACACCTGCAT